>CM012460.1:0-275227 GCA_003999625.1 Oryzias javanicus | reverse complement strand
TAGAACCTGAAACCTTCTGGACGCTTTCACCAGCGCGGGTTCTAAGATCTAAACTGTAAATATGGCAGAGAAGAAGAAGAAGAAGAAGACGACGGAACGTTCTGGAGGAGGAACCGGATCAGGAAGGACAAAAAGAAACCTGATGTTTAGAGGAAGCAGCCCATAACGGATCTGTGAGGATCAGAGCGGATCTGTGAGGATCAGAACGGATCTGAGAGGATCAGAACGGATCTGAGAGGATCAGAACAGATCTGAGAGGATCAGAACGGATCTGTGAGGATCAGAACGGATCTGTGAGGATCAGAAGGGATCTGTGAGAATCAGAACGGATCCAGGAACAGATCTGTGAGGGTCAGAGCGGATCTGTGAGGATCAGAACGGATCTGTGAGGATCAGAACGGATCTGTGAGGATCAGAACGGATCTGTGAGAATCAGAACGGATCCAGGAACAGATCTGTGAGGATCAGAGCGGATCTGTGAGGATCAGAACGGATCTGTGAGGATCAGAACGGATCTGTGAGGATCAGAACGGATCTGAGAGGATCAGAACGGATCTGAGAGGATCAGAACAGATCTGAGAGGATCAGAACGGATCTGTGAGGATCAGAACGGATCTGTGAGGATCAGAACGGATCTGTGAGAATCAGAACGGATCCAGGAACAGATCTGTGAGGGTCAGAGCGGATCTGTGAGGATCAGAACGGATCTGTGAGGATCAGAACGGATCTGTGAGGATCAGAACGGATCTGTGAGAATCAGAACGGATCCAGGAAACAGATCTGTGAGGATCAGAGCGGATCTGTGAGGATCAGAACGGATCTGTGAGGATCAGAACGGATCTGTGAGGATCAGAACGGATCCAGGAACAGATCTGTGAGGATCAGAACGGATCTGTGAGGATCAGAACGGATCTGTGAGGAACAGATCTGTGAGGATCAGAACGGATCTGTGAGGATCAGAACGGATCTGAGAGGATCAGAACGGATCTGTGAGGATCTGAACGGATCTGTGAGGATCAGAACGGATCTGTGAGAATCAGAACGGATCCAGGAACAGATCTGTGAGGATCAGAGCGGATCTGTGAGGATCAGAGCGGATCTGTGAGGATCAGAACGGATCTGTGAGGATCAGAACGGATCCAGGAACAGATCTGTGAGGATCAGAACGGATCTGTGAGGATCAGAACGGATCCAGGAACAGATCTGTGAGGATCAGAACGGATCTGTGAGGATCAGAACGGATCCAGGAACAGATCTGTGAGGATCAGAACGGATCTGTGAGGATCAGAACGGATCTGTGAGGATCAGAACGGATCCAGGAACAGATCTGTGAGGATCAGAGCGGATCTGTGAGGATCAGAACGGATCTGTGAGGATCAGAACAGATCCAGGAACAGATCTGTGAGGATCAGAACGGATCTGTGAGGATCAGAACGGATCCAGGAACAGATCTGTGAGGATCAGAACGGATCTGTGAGGATCAGAACGGATCTGTGAGGATCAGAACGGATCTGTGAGGATCAGAACGGATCTGAGAGGATCAGAACGGATCTGAGAGGATCAGAACGGATCTGAGAGGATCAGAACGGATCTGAGAGGATCAGAACGGATCTGTGAGGATCAGAACGGATCTGTGAGGATCAGAACGGATCTGTGAGAATCAGAACGGATCCAGGAACAGATCTGTGAGGGTCAGAGCGGATCTGTGAGGATCAGAACGGATCTGTGAGGATCAGAACGGATCTGTGAGGATCAGAACGGATCTGTGAGAATCAGAACGGATCCAGGAACAGATCTGTGAGGATCAGAGCGGATCTGTGAGGATCAGAACGGATCTGTGAGGATCAGAACGGATCTGATCTGTGAGGATCAGAACGGATCCAGGAACAGATCTGTGAGGATCAGAACGGATCTGTGAGGATCAGAACGGATCTGTGAGGAACAGATCTGTGAGGATCAGAACGGATCTGTGAGGATCAGAACGGATCTGAGAGGATCAGAACGGATCTGTGAGGATCTGAACGGATCTGTGAGGATCAGAACGGATCTGTGAGAATCAGAACGGATCCAGGAACAGATCTGTGAGGATCAGAGCGGATCTGTGAGGATCAGAGCGGATCTGTGAGGATCAGAACGGATCTGTGAGGATCAGAACGGATCCAGGAACAGATCTGTGAGGATCAGAACGGATCTGTGAGGATCAGAACGGATCCAGGAACAGATCTGTGAGGATCAGAACGGATCTGTGAGGATCAGAACGGATCCAGGAACAGATCTGTGAGGATCAGAACGGATCTGTGAGGATCAGAACGGATCTGTGAGGATCAGAACGGATCCAGGAACAGATCTGTGAGGATCAGAGCGGATCTGTGAGGATCAGAGCGGATCTGTGAGGATCAGAACGGATCTGTGAGGATCAGAACGGATCCAGGAACAGATCTGTGAGGATCAGAACGGATCTGTGAGGATCAGAACGGATCCAGGAACAGATCTGTGAGGATCAGAACGGATCTGTGAGGATCAGAACGGATCCAGGAACAGATCTGTGAGGATCAGAACGGATCTGTGAGGATCAGAACGGATCTGTGAGGATCAGAACGGATCCAGGAACAGATCTGTGAGGATCAGAGCGGATCTGTGAGGATCAGAACGGATCTGTGAGGATCAGAACAGATCCAGGAACAGATCTGTGAGGATCAGAACGGATCTGTGAGGATCAGAACGGATCTGTGAGGAACAGATCTGTGAGGATCAGAACGGATCTGTGAGGATCAGAACGGATCTGAGAGGATCAGAACGGATCTGTGAGGAACAGATCTGTGAGGATCAGAACGGATCTGTGAGGATCAGAACGGATCTGTGAGGATCAGAACGGATCTGTGAGGATCAGAACGGATCTGTGAGGATCAGAACGGATCTGTGAGAATCAGAACGGATCTGTGAGAATCAGAACGGATCTGTGAGGATCAGAACGGATCTGTGAGGATCAGAACGGATCTGTGAGGATCAGAACGGATTTGTGAGAGATATGAATGAATCAAACGGATGTGTGTGGATCAGAATGGATCTGTGCGGATCAGAACGGATCCAGGAACAGATCTGTGAGGATCAGAACGGATCTGTGAGGATCAGAACGGATCTGTGAGAATCAGAACGGATCCAGGAACAGATCTGTGAGGATCAGAGCGGATCTGTGAGGATCAGAACGGATCTGTGAGGATCAGAACGGATCTGTGAGGATCAGAACGGATCCAGGAACAGATCTGTGAGGATCAGAACGGATCTGTGAGGATCAGAACGGATCTGTGAGGAACAGATCTGTGAGGATCAGAACGGATCTGTGAGGATCAGAACGGATCTGAGAGGATCAGAACGGATCTGTGAGGATCTGAACGGATCTGTGAGGATCAGAACGGATGATCTGTGAGAATCAGAACGGATCCAGGAACAGATCTGTGAGGATCAGATCAGAGCGGATCTGTGAGGATCAGAGCGGATCTGTGAGGATCAGAACGGATCTGTGAGGATCAGAACGGATCCAGGAACAGATCTGTGAGGATCAGAACGGATCTGTGAGGATCAGAACGGATCCAGGAACAGATCTGTGAGGATCAGAACGGATCTGTGAGGATCAGAACGGATCCAGGAACAGATCTGTGAGGATCAGAACGGATCTGTGAGGATCAGAACGGATCTGTGAGGATCAGAACGGATCCAGGAACAGATCTGTGAGGATCAGAGCGGATCTGTGAGGATCAGAACGGATCTGTGAGGATCAGAACAGATCCAGGAACAGATCTGTGAGGATCAGAACGGATCTGTGAGGATCAGAACGGATCCAGGAACAGATCTGTGAGGATCAGAACGGATCTGTGAGGATCAGAACGGATCTGTGAGGATCAGAACGGATCTGTGAGGATCAGAACGGATCTGAGAGGATCAGAACGGATCTGAGAGGATCAGAACGGATCTGAGAGGATCAGAACGGATCTGAGAGGATCAGAACGGATCTGTGAGGATCAGAACGGATCTGTGAGGATCAGAACGGATCTGTGAGAATCAGAACGGATCCAGGAACAGATCTGTGAGGGTCAGAGCGGATCTGTGAGGATCAGAACGGATCTGTGAGGATCAGAACGGATCTGTGAGGATCAGAACGGATCTGTGAGAATCAGAACGGATCCAGGAACAGATCTGTGAGGATCAGAGCGGATCTGTGAGGATCAGAACGGATCTGTGAGGATCAGAACGGATCTGTGAGGATCAGAACGGATCCAGGAACAGATCTGTGAGGATCAGAACGGATCTGTGAGGATCAGAACGGATCTGTGAGGAACAGATCTGTGAGGATCAGAACGGATCTGTGAGGATCAGAACGGATCTGAGAGGATCAGAACGGATCTGTGAGGATCTGAACGGATCTGTGAGGATCAGAACGGATCTGTGAGAATCAGAACGGATCCAGGAACAGATCTGTGAGGATCAGAGCGGATCTGTGAGGATCAGAGCGGATCTGTGAGGATCAGAACGGATCTGTGAGGATCAGAACGGATCCAGGAACAGATCTGTGAGGATCAGAACGGATCTGTGAGGATCAGAACGGATCCAGGAACAGATCTGTGAGGATCAGAACGGATCTGTGAGGATCAGAACGGATCCAGGAACAGATCTGTGAGGATCAGAACGGATCTGTGAGGATCAGAACGGATCTGTGAGGATCAGAACGGATCCAGGAACAGATCTGTGAGGATCAGAGCGGATCTGTGAGGATCAGAGCGGATCTGTGAGGATCAGAACGGATCTGTGAGGATCAGAACGGATCCAGGAACAGATCTGTGAGGATCAGAACGGATCTGTGAGGATCAGAACGGATCCAGGAACAGATCTGTGAGGATCAGAACGGATCTGTGAGGATCAGAACGGATCCAGGAACAGATCTGTGAGGATCAGAACGGATCTGTGAGGATCAGAACGGATCTGTGAGGATCAGAACGGATCCAGGAACAGATCTGTGAGGATCAGAGCGGATCTGTGAGGATCAGAACGGATCTGTGAGGATCAGAACAGATCCAGGAACAGATCTGTGAGGATCAGAACGGATCTGTGAGGATCAGAACGGATCCAGGAACAGATCTGTGAGGATCAGAACGGATCTGTGAGGATCAGAACGGATCTGTGAGGATCAGAACGGATCGGGAATGGATCTGTGAGGATCAGAACGGATCCAGGAACAGATCTGTGTGGATCAGAACGGATCTGTGAGGATCAGAACGGATCTGTGAGAATCAGAACGGATCTGTGTGGATTAGAAGGGATCTGTGAGGATCAGAACAGATCTGTGAGGATCAGAACGGATCTGTGAGAATAGATCAGAACGGTCACAGACACAGGATCAGATTGGATCGTGAGGATCAGAACGGATCTGTGAGGATCAGAACGGATCCAGAGAACAGATCTGTGAGGATCAGAACGGATCTGTGAGGATCAGAACGGATCCAGGAACAGATCTGTGTGGATCAGAACAGATCTGTGAGGATCAAAACGGATCTGTGAGAATCAGAACGGATCCAGGAACAGATCTGTGTGGATCAGAACGGATCTGTGAGGATCAGAACGGATCTGTGAGAATCAGAACAGATCTGTGTGGATCAGAACGGATCTGTGAGGATCAGAACGGATCTGTGAGAATCAGAACGGATCTGTGAGGATCAGAACGGATCTGTGAGGATCAGAACGGATCTGTGAGAATCAGAATTGATCTGTGAGGATCAGAACGGATCTGTGAGGATCAGAACGGATCTGTGAGGATCAGAACGGATCTGTGAGGATCAGAACGGATCTGTGAGAATCAGAACGGATCTGTGAGAATCAGAACGGATCTGTGAGGATCAGAACGGATCTGTGAGGATCAGAACGGATCTGTGAGGATCAGAACGGATTTGTGAGAATCAAAACGGATGTGTGTGGATCAGAATGGATCTGTGCGGATCAGAACGGATCCAGGAACAGATCTGTGAGGATCAGAACGGATCTGTGAGGATCAGAACGGATCTGTGAGGTTCAGAACGGATCTGTGAGAATGGGAATGGATCTGTGAGGATCAGAACGGATCTGTGAGGATCAGAACAGATCTGTGAGGATCAGAACGGATCCAGGAACAGATCTGTGAGGATCAGAACGGATCTGTGAGGATCAGAACGGATCCAGGAACAGATCTGTGAGGATCAGAACGGATCTGTGAGGATCAGAACGGATCTGTGAGGATCAGAACGGATTTGTGAGAATCAGAACAGATCAAGGAACAGATCTGTGAGGATCAGAACAGATCAAGGAACAGATCTGTGAGGATCAGAACGGATCAAGGAACAGATCTGTGAGGATCAGAAAGGATCCAGGAACAGATCTGTGAGGATCAGAAAGGATCCAGGAACAGATCTGTGTGGATCAGAACGGATCTGTGATGAGTGATGGATCCTTTCTGATCCTCACAGATCTGTTCCCTAATCCTTTCTGATCCTCACTGATCTGTTCCTGGATCCTTTCTGATCCTCACAGATGTGTTCTGATCCTCACTGATCTGTTCCTTGATCTGTTCTGATCCTCACTGATCTGTTCCTGGATCCTTTCTGATCCTCACAGATGTGTTCTGATCCGTCCTCCGCTACCACTCGGCCCGCTCACCTCCGTGGCGAAGGACTGCCGGCCCTCGTAGTCGTACTCCCAGCCCTCCTTGCAGCCGGTGGTCGGGCCTCCCATTCAGGTGCAGCTCCTCCCCCTCACAGGCGGGCGCCGTGGCGTTCCAGTCCACCTCGTAGCGCTCGCAGCTGCTGGGCCGCAGCTCTCCGGAGACGTTCACGCGGCGGCGCCGCCAGCCTGCGGCTGTCCGCCAGGCTCCAGCCGCACGCCGCCCTCCTCTCCGCCATGGCGGCGTCCCGGCACCAGTGGTCCGGCGTGAAGCCCTGGAAGACGATGCCCACGTAGACGCCGGCGAACGGCAGAGACACCAGGCACAGCAGGGCGAAGATCCGCTTCTGGCAGCGGCCGAAGGCGCCGGCCTCCTCCAGGAGGTCGTCGAAGGTGGTCATGGTGGCAGAGGACGAGTGAACCCCCCAGAGCCCCCACGCAGCTTTTAAGGAGCCCCGAAGGAGCAAAGGTTCCTCTGAAGCCGAGCAGCAGAGCGTGAAGATCCTGCGTCACAGATCGTCTTCTCAGACCAGCAGCTGCAGGAACAGCTCTGACATTCCAGAATTCTCCTCAGGAGGGAAATCTTTCTAAAAACTCAGGAACAGACATGAGGTTCTAACCGCGGTCCAGAGTCCGTCAGCTGATCTTTGGACTCCTGAACAACATTTGGATTTTCATCAATTATTGTAAAAAGATTTCATCTAAAGAACACTTTAACCACAGGCAGGAGAATGTTTATCGGATCTGAACGGAGGGAAGAAATAAATCATAAACCTGCAGATCTTTCAGTCCAGTTTGAGCTGAAGCGGATCAGACCTGAAGGTCCCGTTTAAACTGAAGCGGATCAGACCTGAAGGTCCCGTTTAAACTGAAGCGGATCAGACCTGAAGGTCCAGTTTAAACTGAAACGGATCAGACCTGAAGGTCCAGTTTAAACTGAAGCGGATCAGACCTGAAGGTCCAGTTTGACCTGAAGCGGATCAGACCTGAAGGTCCGGTTTAAACTGAAGCGGATCAGACCAGAAGGTCCAGTTAAACTGAAGCGGATCAGACCTGAAGGTCCAGTTAAACTGAAGCGGATCAGACCTGAAGGTCCAGTTTTACCTGAAGCGGATCAGACCTGAAGGTCCGGGTTAAACTGAAGCGGATCAGACCTGAAGGTCCAGTTTAAACTGAAGCGGATCAGACCTGAAGGTCCGGGTTAAACTGAAGCGGATCAGACCAGAAGGTCCAGTTAAACTGAAGCGGATCAGACCTGAAGGTCCAGTTAAACTGAAGCGGATCAGACCTGAAGGTCCAGTTTTACCTGAAGCGGATCA
Organism: Oryzias javanicus; assembly: GCA_003999625.1. Classification (NCBI taxonomy): domain Eukaryota; kingdom Metazoa; phylum Chordata; class Actinopteri; order Beloniformes; family Adrianichthyidae; genus Oryzias; species Oryzias javanicus. The sequence continues at coordinate 267,224 of CM012460.1, read as the reverse complement.
GACCTGAAGGTCCGGGTTAAACTGAAGCGGATCAGACCTGAAGGTCCAGTTTAAACTGAAGCGGATCAGACCTGAAGGTCCGGGTTAAACTGAAGCGGATCAGACCTGAAGGTCCAGTTTTACCTGAAGCGGATCAGACCTGAAGGTCCGGGTTAAACTGAAGCGGATCAGACCTGAAGGTCCGGGTTAAACTGAAGCGGATCAGACCTGAAGGTCCAGTTTAAACTGAAGCGGATCAGACCTGAAGGTCCGGGTTAAACTGAAGCGGATCAGACCTGAAGGTCCGGTTTGAGCTGAAGCGGATCAGACCTGAAGGTCCGGTTTGAGCTGAAGCGGATCAGACCAGAAGGTCCGGTTTGAGCTGAAGCGGATCAGACCAGAAGGTCTGGGTTAAACTGAAGTGGATCAGACCTGAAGGTCCAGTTTAAACTGAAGCGGATCGCCCTGAAGGTCTGGGTTAAACTGAAGCGGATCAGACCTGAAGGTCCGGTTTGAGCTGAAGCGGATCAGACCTGAAGGTCTGGGTTAAACTGAAGCGGATCAGACCTGAAGGTCCAGTTAAACTGAAGCGGATCAGACCTGAAGGTCCAGTTTGACCTGAAGCGGATCAAACCTGAAGGTCCGCTTTGACCTGAAGCGGATCAGACCTGAAGGTCCAGTTTGACCTGAAGCGGATCAGACCTGAAGGTCCAGTTGACCTGAAGCGGATCAGACCTTAAGGTCCAGTTTGACCTGAAGCGGATCAGACCTGAAGGTCCGTTTTAAACTATAGTGGATCAGACCTGAAGGCCCAGTTTGACCTGAAGCGGATCAGACCTGAAGTCCAGTTGACCTGAAGCGGATCAAACCTGAAGGCCCCTTTGACCTGAAGCGGATCAGACCTGAAGGTCCAGTTTGACCTGAAGCGGATCAGACCTGAAGGTCCAGTTTGACCTGAAGCGGATCAGACCTGAAGGTCCAGTTGACCTGAAGCGGATCAGACCTTAAGGTCCAGTTTGACCTGAAGCGGATCAGACCTGAAGGTCCGGTTTAAACTATAGTGGATCAGACCTGAAGGCCCAGTTTGACCTGAAGCGGATCAGACCTGAAGGTCCAGTTGACCTGAAGCGGATCAAACCTGAAGGTCCGCTTTGACCTGAAGCGGATCAGACCTGAAGGTCCAGTTTGACCTGAAGCGGATCAGACCTGAAGGTCCAGTTTGACCTGAAGCGGATCAGACCTGAAGGTCCAGTTGACCTGAAGCGGATCAAACCTGAAGGTCCGCTTTGACCTGAAGCGGATCAGACCTGAAGGTCCAGTTTGACCTGAAGCGGATCAGACCTGAAGGTCCAGTTGACCTGAAGCGGATCAGACCTTAAGGTCCAGTTTGACCTGAAGCGGATCAGACCTGAAGGTCCGGTTTAAACTATAGTGGATCAGACCTGAAGGCCCAGTTTGACCTGAAGCGGATCAGACCTGAAGGTCCAGTTGACCTGAAGCGGATCAGACCTGAAGGTCCATTTTTCTCAAAAATACCTGAGGAACCGAAACATGAATCTGATGAGAGCCAGAAACGGCAGATCTCTTTATTCAGAGAATTTAATTTAAATCATTTCTCTTAAATAGGAAACCAGACATAAAACTGCAGACATAACAGACAAAATAATTTACATCAAAAACAGAAGATCTGCAGGGCCCTGCCCTCTGGAGCCTTTCCTCTGCAGTGGCTTCAAGTCTTCATCATTTTGAGGATCATCATCTTCAGGAAAAATCAAACGTACCAAACAATCAGATCTCACAGGATCATCATGATTCCATCTCCACCAACAAGAACAGAAATCCAGAAACCGCTGCCGAAGCCTCAGGTTCTTCATGAAGCTCAGCAGGAGAACTTGGCAACACCACTGTCACGCATGAGGGGAGAGGAGGGGGTCCATATTGTTTTGGTGGTGGGTAGGGGGGTTCTACACTAAGCTCCATCCTTTCACCACATTTAAGGCCATCAGATAATCCTAAAAACTCAACAAACTGACATTTTTATCATGGAGCTTCATGAAGAACATTCTGACAGCTCCATGAACACTGATGTTCTGACAGCTCCATGAACAACACGGATGTTCTGACAGCTCCATGAACACTGATGTTCTGACAGCTCCATGAACACTGATGTTCTGACAGCTCCATGAGAACACTGATGTTCTGACAGCTCCATGAAGAACACTGATGTTCTGACAGCTCCATGAACACTGATGTTCTGACAGCTCCATGAACACTGATGTTCTGACAGCTCCATGAACACTGATGTTCTGACAGCTCCATGAACACTGATGTTCTGACAGCTCCATGAACACTGATGTTCTGACAGCTCCATGAAGAACACTGATGTTCTGACAGCTCCATGAAGAACACTGATGTTCTGACAGCTCCATGAACACTGATGTTCTGACAGCTCCATGAACACTGATGTTCTGACAGCTCCATGAACACTGATGTTCTGACAGCTCCATGAAGAACACTGATGTTCTGACAGCTCCATGAACACTGATGTTCTGACAGCAGTACAAGCACATTCCCTTTTCAAGTCCAGAACCGCAGCAGTCCCACCGGGCCAGAATAAGACACCCGCTCAGCCGAGCAGACAGCAGATCCAGAAGAAGCTGTCATGTTCTCAGGGATCTGACCTCCCTCTGCGCCGTCCACAGGTGCGGCGCCGGCCCGCCTCCCAGCGGACCTGCAGCCTTTGTGAGGAAAAGTTCTGATGCATTAAAAGAAAGTCTAAGAAAACGTGGCAGATCAAGTCTGAAGAAAGAAAGCGTCTGCAGGAGTCTCCGCCTCCTGGAGGAGGCGACACATTCGCTGACAGAAGAGTTCGGGGTTAGCGGCGGTCACACCCTCAGCAGGTCTTCGTCGCTGTCTTCCTCGTCTGTTTTGCGGCGGTTCTTCCCGTACGAGGGGCCGGACGGCGCCGGTTTGCGGCCCTTACTCCTCCCGTCCGAGTCCTCCAGGAGGCCGACCAGGTCTTCGTCGCTCTCCTCCTGAAATCAGGACTCCGTTAGCGTCTGGACGCTGCGGGGCGGCGAGGACGGCGAAGATGAGGCTCACCTGCAGGAAGGCGCCGCCGCTCAGCGCGGCGCCCCGGGACGGCTTGTGCACCCGGACGCCGGGGACGCTCAGCACCTCGTCCTCGCTGTCGTCCTCCTGCTCATCCATGGGGAACGGCCGGAGAGCGTCGGTGTTCACCCGCTTGGTCCGGATGTGGCCGTTGCTATGGTTACTCCTCTGATGCGAGGAGGAGGCGGAGTCAGGAGCATCAACCTCCTCCATCAGCCACTCCATCTCCTCCTCTCCTCCTTCTTCGTCCGTGTTGACCTGAAAGGTGAACGCTGACTGAGGAACAGGCCCCGCCTCCTCTGATCTTCCCCCCGGAAGCTCCGCCCCATCCTACCTTGGAGTATTTGTAGGACAGCTGGTTACCTCTGCGGCAGCAGCTGGAGACCTTCTGCATCACCAGCTCCCTGAAAGACGGAGAAAGCTTTAGAGATCCTGTGGACCCCCACCTGCAGACGCGCCGTCTCACCTCCGCTCCCGCTTGTGCAGCAGCAGCCCCAGCAGACACACCATCAGCCCCCCCAGCAGGAGGCCCAGCACCCCCCCACCGCCTGGCTGCGCCGGGACAGAGCCGGGGACAGGTCGCCGTCCTCCGTCTCCCGCTGGACCGCTCTGTGAGGAGGAACGGCAGAAGAACCGCTCAGAACCGGACGTTTGAGACCGGATCAGAGCCATCCAGGAGGACCCAACCCCCGGATCCGACTTTTCACAATATACCGGATCAGATCCGTTCAGATGAGGATTTCAGATCCAGAGGCGGAGCTTCCTCTGCCGGATTTTAGAGACAAACCTGAGTGATCCTTCTAAAAACCTGACAGAGTTCATCCTGTCATCTGATCTGAGAGTGTGGCTTGTGCACCAGCGCGACAAGAACAAACTCTCCAGAGCTTCTGCTCAATGTTTTCTAACATTCTTTCATTCTTCTTCCTGGTTCAGAGACGTCAGCATGCAGTATGGAGCTCACGTTTCTGCTTAAATGTTCTCCGCGATTTTCTTTTTAAAGACAGAAATGTGAAATGTTGGACTCACAGCAGCCCACAGACAGCCTCCGTGTGCCACACAAACAGGTACTGGCACTCATCCGTCTCCAGCATGAACTGCGGGATGCCCACCCCGCAGACGGGCTGCACTGGAACATGATGGTGGACGACACCGTCTCGGACGTGACGTGTCCACATGCAGAATTGGAGGGAACGATGACGTCCAGGTTTCCTCCTGAAACCACAATGGAGTTTAAGTGTGCTGCTAATGCTAGCATGGAGCTGATGCTAAATATGGGTCACACCAGCATGTAATCATGAACACAGGTGCCTGCTAACACTAGCATGTGGCTAACACTAGCTAGCGTGTGGCTAACACTAGCGTGTGGCTAACACTAGCACGCGTGTGGCTAACACTAGCACGCGTGTGGCTAACACTAGCTAGTGTGTGGCTAACACTAGCTAGCGTGTGGCTAACACTAGTTAGCTTGTGGCTAACACTAGCTAGCGTGTGGCTAACACTAGCACGTGGCTAACACTAGCACGTGGCTAACACTAGCTTGTGGCTAACACTAGCTTGTGGCTAACACTAGCATGTGGCTAACACTAGCTTGTGGCTAACACTAGCATGTGGCTAACACTAGCCTGTGGCTAACACTAGCCTGTGGCTAACACTAGCTTGTGGCTAACACTAGCTTGTGGCTAACACTAGCATGTGGCTAACACTAGCTTGTGGCTAACACTAGCTTGTGGCTAACACTAGCATGTGGCTAAGATGAACTGTTACGGCTGTGGTCGAATTTGGTTTTGTTTCTTCTTTTGGTTCTGTGTATTTCTGTCAGAGTGGGACTCTCATGTGTTTTGTGGATCTTTGTGTCTTTCTGTCTTCATTTCTTTCAGGCGTGGTGCCACACCATTAAGCCACTCCTCCTTGTACAGGAGTACAATTATTCTTCTCAATTATTTCATATCAAACTACAAGAACTTTCAGGACACGGTTTCCACAATGCATTGTAGCTTTATCAAACAGAAGTCCGATAGCTACAAAGCAGTTTGACCTTTTGTGGTCTCAACGGTTGAAGATTTTTCCAGAGAAATTTGGCATTCTTTTCAGTTTGTTTGAAACAGGCCACTGTATTCCTCATCCTGATTGGCTGTTAACCTCGTCCCTCTCTGTGTCCGTTTACCAGATTTACATCATCTTTTCGACATGTCTTCGTTCTACAAACTCGACGTGATCTGTCGGAACACGCCGCACTGTAAAACGGTCTGTGGACACGCGGCCTGCTCACCTTTAATGTAGTACTTGGCCTCGGTGGAGTTTCCGATCCTGCGCCTGTATTCAGCGTTCAGCTTGGCCTGGCAGATGTTGGCGCCCTCACAGCTGAGCAGGGAGGAGTTGGTGATCCCCGACAGCTGAATGTGGTAGATGTAACGGTCTCCGTTAGGCCGGACGTCTCCCGATGCCTGATGGTAGCTGAAGACAGACTGAGTGAGTGCGGGCGGCGCAGTGGGCGGGGGAGGGGCGCAGGTGAGACCGTACCTGAAGTAGACGGCCCCAGGCTCAGACTGGCCGGTGTCAGGAACCCGGATGGTCCCGTTGACCATCTTCACCTCCTGCTGCTTCACGGCGCACCCCGAGAGCGTTTTCCAGTGGAACACAAACTGACAGGTCGCCATGTCCACCTGCAGCGGCACGCGGCCAATCACGCCGGAGGATTTTAGAATACGGGAAATAAACGAAAGGAAAAGATTCTCAGAGGAGAATGTCCGATACCTGATCAGGGAGGGCTGGCCAACCGTGGAGCCACAGCTGAGCTGGATCAGCGCCGAGGCCTTCTCCTGGTTCCCACAGACCTGGTCTCCTGCCGTGTACTGGATGGAAATCTGTCCGTCTGCAGGAGAGGACAGTTGGAGGGAGCAGACGCAGAAGAAGCGTGCGACCGTTTCTCCACCAGCGCTCACCATCGTAGCTCATCTTCTGAGTGTAGACTCGGCCCAGGGTCTGGGTCTTGCCGCCTGCGGGGCGCCGGCACACGCTGGCGTCTCCGGACAGCCCACGCACGCCGCCCTGGATCCCCTGACACAGAGCGATCAAGTACCTGAAGCCAGAGAGCGGTCAGAGGAGGTCACATCTGAGATGCTGATCCAGACTCCCTCAACGTTTCCTGGATTATAACCCCTCTGATAATCGGACCTGGAAACTGAAAGGGGGCCGGACTTACGTGTGTCTTTGATCTTTGATCTTCCACGGCTCGCTGAGCAAGGACAGACTCCGGAGGTCGAACGTCTGGTGCTGTCTGACAAGCCTGCACTCCATCTTTATGGGGGGGCAGATGGCGCTGGTGGCCCAACGGAACTCCGAGGAGCAGCCTGCCGTCTCTGCCTCCAGCTTGGGGGAGCCGCGGCCCGCCGACCGGTCGCAGGTGAAGGAAATGGAGGTCTGCCGCTTCGCAGAGACTGAAGCAGAGACACGGGGGGAATGAAAGCCTGCAGACGGTCTGCAAGCAGTCTGCAGACGGTCTGCAGGAGGTCTGCAGATGGTCTGCAGGAGGTCTGCAGATGGTCTGCAGGAGGTCTGCAGATGGTCTGCAGACCTCCTGCAGACCTCCTGCAGACGGTCTGCAGGAGGTCTGCAGACCTCCTGCAGACCTCCTGCAGACGGTCTGCAGGAGGTCTGCAGATGGTCTGCAGACGGTCTGCAAGTGGTCTGCAGGAGGTCTGCAGACCGCCTGCAGGAGGTCTGCAGACCATCTACAGGGGGACTGCAGACGGTCTGCAAGCAGTCTGCAGGAGGTCTGCAGGAGGTCTGCAGACGGTCTGCAGGAGGTCTACAGACGGTCTGCAAGTGGTCTGCAGACGGTCTGCAGGAGGTCTGCAAGCAGTTTGCAGACGGTCTGCAGGAGGTCTGCAGACGGTCTGCAGGAGGTCTGCAGGAGGTCTGCAGGAGGTCTGCAGGAGGTCTGCAGGAGGTCTGCAGGAGGTCTGCAGACGGTCTGCAGGAGGTCTGCAGACGGTCTGCAGGAGGTCTGCAGGAGGTCTGCAGGAGGTCTGCAGATGGTCTGCAGGAGGTCTGCAGATGGTCTGCAGGAGGTCTGCAGATGGTCTGCAGACCTCCTGCAGACCTCCTGCAGACGGTCTGCAGGAGGTCTGCAGACCTCCTGCAGACCTCCTGCAGACGGTCTGCAGGAGGTCTGCAGATGGTCTGCAGACGGTCTGCAAGTGGTCTGCAGGAGGTCTGCAGACCGCCTGCAGGAGGTCTGCAGACCATCTACAGGGGGACTGCAGACGGTCTGCAAGCAGTCTGCAGGAGGTCTGCAGGAGGTCTGCAGACGGTCTGCAGGAGGTCTACAGACGGTCTGCAAGTGGTCTGCAGACGGTCTGCAGGAGGTCTGCAAGCAGTTTGCAGACGGTCTGCAGGAGGTCTGCAGACGGTCTGCAGGAGGTCTGCAGGAGGTCTGCAGGAGGTCTGCAGGAGGTCTGCAGGAGGTCTGCAGGAGGTCTGCAGACGGTCTGCAGGAGGTCTGCAGACGGTCTGCAGGAGGTCTGCAGGAGGTCTGCAGGAGGTCTGCAGACGGTCTGCAGGAGGTCTGCAGACCGCCTGCAGGAGGTCCGCAGGAGGTCTGCAGGAAGTCTGCAGACGGTCTGCAGGAGGTCTGCAGGAAGTCTGCAGACGGTCTGCAGACGGTCTGCAGGAAGTCTGCAGACGGTCTGCAGGAGGTCTGCAGATGGTCTGCAGGCGGTCTGCAGGAGGTCTGCAGGAGGTCTGCAGGAGGTCTGCAGGCGGTCTGCAGACGGTCTGCAGGAGGTCTGCAGATGGTCTGCAGGAGGTCTGCAGACGGTCTGCAAGTGGTCTGCAGGAGGTCTGCAGACCGCCTGCAGGAGGTCTGCAGACCATCTACAGGGGGACTGCAGACGGTCTGCAAGCAGTCTGCAGGAGGTCTGCAGACGGTCTGCAGGAGGTCTACAGACGGTCTGCAAGTGGTCTGCAGACGGTCTGCAGGAGGTCTGCAAGCAGTCTGCAGACGGTCTGCAGGAGGTCTGCAGACGGTCTGCAGGAGGTCTGCAGGAGGTCTGCAGGAGGTCTGCAGACGGTCTGCAGGAGGTCTGCAGACGGTCTGCAGGAGGTCTGCAGGAGGTCTGCAGACGGTCTGCAGGAGGTCTGCAGACCGCCTGCAGGAGGTCTGCAGACCGCCTGCAGGAGGTCCGCAGGAGGTCTGCAGGAAGTCTGCAGACGGTCTGCAGGAAGTCTGCAGACGGTCTGCAGGAAGTCTGCAGACGGTCTGCAGGAGGTCTGCAGGAAGTCTGCAGGAAGTCTGCAGACGGTCTGCAGGAAGTCTGCAGACGGTCTGCAGGAAGTCTGCAGACGGTCTGCAGATGGTCTGCAGGCGGTCTGCAGGAGGTCTGCAGGAGGTCTGCAGGAGGTCTGCAGGAGGTCTGCAGGAGGTCTGCAGGAGGTCTGCAGGAGGTCTGCAGACGGTCTGCAGGAGGTCTGCAGGAGCTACCTTTACATCCTCTTCCAGAACTGTGCCACGTGGCCTCACCTTCATCACAAAAGCCCACTTGTGGTCCGGTCGTAGTTAGGGGTGGTGGCGCACCACTTCTTGCCGTCCATCCTGCCGTCGGTGGTACAGTCCATATAGGACTTCTTCAAGAAGATGAAGGGAAGTTGCAGGCGTCGCCTTGGGGGTCACTGTGAAAACATTTTTGGATCTCTTGAACAAAAGCTATCTTCTGGCTGCTTAGTGGAACTGGATCTTTCATGTTATCCGTCATCCGGGGGCGGGGGCAGCACCGCCCCTTTTCGTTCCTCTTCCATTTCAGTCGAACTTCAGGTGAGGCCTACCTGGTGGGCACTGATCTCCGCCTCTGTACTGCATCAGCAGCGCCTTCCCATCGTGTTCGTAGTTCATGGTCATGGTTTTGCTGATCCCAAAGGAAGAGGCTGATCTGTTGGACGCAGACCCGGACACCAGACACACCGCGCTCTGTTTGCACGCCGGTTCTGTCACGCCGCCGCACACGTGGAGGTGATACGTTCCAGAGTCCGCCTCCACCTGAGAGCAGAACCAGAATTGTCAGAGGACAGACCTGCAGCCGGAGGCGTCTGCCGTCGCCGCCACTCACCTGGACGTCCTCAGAGAGGCTCTGCAGGTCAAAGGTGAACTGGAGCTGCTCGTCGGTCAGCTGACAGCCGCTGCTGTTGGTGGAGTCTGGGCAGACTAACGGGGTTTCCCACTCAAACAGGAAGACGCAGCCCTGCTGCCTCAGCATCTGCGGAGAGCCCTGAATGCAGGAAAAGCCTTTAGAAGGTGAAACCGAAGAACCGAGGCGACCTCAGTCAGTGCTGACGGACAGGTCCATGCCCCTCTGGCAGCTGAAGACGATGGTGGAAGAGTAGTTGTGGGCGGGGTCTTCTGCGCAGGGCGTGGAGCTGCTGTAGGTGATGGACACCTCAGACGTGTCCGTGTTGATCTCTGGGCCTTTGGTGGCTCGGCCGATGTCCTGTCAGAGGAACCAGAGCGAGGAGGGGAGACGTCTAACCAAGTTAGAAGAAGCTTCAAAGGTTCTCTGGGTTTCTCACCACAGGGGGGGCCGTCGTCGGGGTCCATGCAGACGGCGGCTCCAGGAGGACACGCCACTCCAGGGATGGTGCTGAGCGGCTGACACAGGTTGATGTAGAAGTCTGGATGTTTGGCACTTTGACTCACAGCTTCATCTGGAGGACAAACAGAAGCTGTGAAGCAGACTCCACCTGGGGGAGGGGTCTTTGTTCCTGTGTGACGTTCAGACCTTCTGCTCTGTAGAACCCGGTGATGTGAATCAGAGGAGTCAGGTCTATGAGGGAGGAGCCGCTCTGGACCGAACATGTGACCTGCAGAAACGAGGAAGTTTGCCTTCAGAGAGTGGAAGAACTTTGGTTTGATCAGCAGCAAAACCCCGCCCCCTTAAACGTCCAGCAAACCCCGCCCCTTCAGTATCCAATGATCAAACCCCGCCCTTCAGTATCCAATGATCAAACCCCGCCCCTTCAGTATCCAATGATCAAACCCGCCCCCTTAAACGTCCAGCAAACCCGCCCCTTCAGCATGCAATGATCAAACCCCGCCCCTTCAGCATGCAATGATCAAACCCCGCCCCCTTCAGCTTCCTCATGATCAAACTCCAACCCCTTCAGTATCCAATGATCAAACCCCGCCCCTTCAGCATGCAATGATCAAACCCCGCCCCCTTCAACATGCAATGATCAAACCCCGCCCCCTTCAGCATGCAATGATCAAACTCCAACCCCTTCAGCATGCAATGATCAAACCCCGCCCCCTTCAGCTTCCTAATGATCAAACTCCGCCCCTTCAGCATGCAATGATCAAACTCCAACCCCTTCAGCATGCAATGATCAAACCCGCCCCCTTAAACGTCCAGCAAACCCCGCCCCCTTCAGCATGCAATGATCAAACCCCGCCCCCTTAAACGTCCAGCAAACCCCGCCCCTTCAGCATGCAATGATCAAACTCCAACCCCTTCAGTATCCAATGATCAAACCCCGCCCCCTTCAGCATCCAATCATTAAACCCCGCCCCCTTCAGCATCCAATCATTAAACCCCGCCCCCTTCAGCTTCCGATGAGTAAACCCACCCTCCCCCATCTTCTCTGACGATGTACTCACCGGCTTTTCACACACCAGGTGTGTGTAGAAGGAGAAGAAGTGAGTGCAGGTGTGAGGGTCGGAGCTGATCAGGACCGGTTCTGGGGGGGCTGAGCTCATGTGGGCCGGTCTGTTTTCAAGACAACAATCAAGCGGATCTGAGTGACATCACCGCTCCTGCACCTGATGGTTCCAGCAGGTGTTTAAGCCCCGCCCTCCGCTCCCTCTCACCTGCAGACGAAGTGGACCACGCTTTTGTGGCTTGAGGTCCGGGTTTGCGGCACACTGGCTGCCCCCCTCGTAGGTCAGCTCCACCTCGCCGTCGCGGAACGACAGATTCTGGCTCACCTGACCGCCGCTCAGAGCCGTGCTGCCGTCTGAGAAACACACCGCTGGAAGCAGACGGAGATCTGATCAGAAACCAGAGCGTGAGGTTCTGCAGGGTTAGAATAGATTCAAGTTCATCCAAACAACGGTTCTTAGAGAATCTCAGCTGGATGCAGAACTTTCTTTTCCTTCAGGTGAGCGATAGATTCCTGCAAACGCAGAATTTATTATTCCATTTTGACTTGAATATTGCGTTTTAAATCTACATTACATGTCAAAGGTTAAGATTTCTATTTGTCTGGTTCTGGTGTTCCAACCAACTGTCAACAACTGGATGTTTAAATAAAGTTCAAACAGAAAAACTGAGAAGGCCTCAGAAGTTCTGACCGTCTGCACACGATCTAACTGGAGAACCTGGAACGACAGGAAGACGAGGGAGGTTCAAGTTCATTTCCCAGCATTCATGCTGTCTGCAGACAGACAGGAAGTCCAGATCCCACTGGGGGGGGTCGTTCCTCAGAGGAAGGTCTGCTGAGACCAGATCTCTGAGGGACCAAGCAGGTTTTCAGTGAAATGATTGACGGTTCCGTCGGGTTTACAGATTGACCCGGCCGGCAGCTGAGGAGAACACAGAGTAAAATATTGAAAGTTGATATTCCTGACTTTAATTATTCAGAATTATGATAAAAAGTTAGTTTTACAAACTGGCATTCTTGTAGCTTTTCTGATCTTTTAGTCTTTATTGGAGTTTAGCTCATATTTCTGCAGCGTTTTCAGGCACTCCCTTTATTATGTTTCAAGTTCAGCTTCAGCATTTTTAACCGTCACATTCAGCTTCAGCTTTCACACCAGCATCAGACAGTCACGCTTTAAGAAGTTCCCTTTCAGCGCTGACGGAGCAGTCAGAGGAACAGCTGACCAAAGGGGGACGCACCGGTTCCAGGGGCACACGTGCTGCTGTCCACTCCACCACAGATGTTGATGTGGATGATCCTCTGCTGCTGCTGGGGATCGAACACGGCGTAGCCGCCTTCCTTCCTCAGAGCGCTCAGGTCGAACGGGTGACCTGTGGGGGGGGGGGGGTTCAGGTCTGAATCATGCAGGAACACGCGAGTGAACGGGGCGGGGGGCGGGGACACACCTGTGGCGGGGTTGTTGACCCTGCAGCCGCCGTGCTGGCTGGAGTTCAGAGGACAGGCGGCGGCCGTCAGCCACAGGAAGGTGAAGACGCAGTCCTCGATCTCCGAGATCAGCGTGGGGCGGGACTCCTGCAGAGACACGCCGTCTTACTGCGAGCGCCGCCCACTGGAACGGAGCGGGACGGTCGTCCTCAAGGATCATATCTGAGCGGATCAGATCTGAGCGGATCAGATCTGAGCGGATCATATCTGAGCGGATCATATCTGAGCGGATCAGATCTGAGCGGATCATATCTGAGCGGATCATATCTGAGCGGATCAGATCTGGGCGGATCAGATCTGGGCGGATCAGATCTGAGCGGATCAGATCTGAGCGGATCAGATCTGAGCGGATCAAATCTGAGCGGATCATATCTGAGCGGATCAGATCTGAGCGGATCAAATCTGAGCGGATCAAATCTGAGCGGATCAGATCTGAGCGGATCAAATCTGAGCGGATCAAATCTGAGCGGATCATATCTGAGCGGATCAGATCTGAGCGGATCAAATCTGAGCGGATCAAATCTGAGCGGATCAAATCTGAGCGGATCAAATCTGAGCGGATCAGATCTGAGCGGATCAAATCAGATCTGAGCGGATCAGATCTGAGCGGATCAGATCTGAGCGGATCAAATCTGAGCGGATCAGATCTGAGCGGATCAAATCTGAGCGGATCAGATCTGAGCGGATCAGATCTGAGCGGATCAGATCTGAGCGGATCAAATCTGAGCGGATCAAATCTGAGCGGATCAAATCTGAGCGGATCAAATCTGAGCGGATCAAATCTGAGCGGATCAAATCTGAGCGGATCAAATCTGAGCGGATCAAATCTGAGTGGATCAGATCTGAGCGGATCAAATCTGAGCGGATCAAATCTGAGCGGATCAGATCTGAGCGGATCAAATCTGAGCGGATCAGATCTGAGCGGATCAGATCGGAGCGGATCAGATCGGAGCGGATCAGATCGGAGCGGATCAAATCTGAGCGGATCAGATCTGGGCGGATCAGATCTGAGCGGATCAGATCTGAGCGGATCAGATCTGAGCGGATCAGATCTGGGCGGATCAGATCTGAGTGGATGAAGGCCTCTGGTAAATGAAATGTTTTAGATCCGAGACATGTCGCTTTTCCAGACGTGGAGAGAATCCTGAGTGAATGACCCCCCCACCCCACCCCCCCCACCCGACCAGAAGTTCCTTACCACTCGGTCTTGGTCACACTTGAAGCGGATGATGCTGGTTCTGTTGCGTCTTCCATCCGAGCAGAGCCGCCCGTCGACGTACTGCAGCTTCAGAACGTTCCCGTCCGGTTCCGGACCGGACTCCACCTGACCCAGACTCAGGTAGTCGTCCCCGTCCCTCATGCAGGACGCGGCGCCAGAGGGACAGCTCCACGGGCCTGAATGAGCAGACGAACACGGGTCAGGTCGGTCTACCGGTCAGAACCGTGGAGCGCAGGTTCCACACTGACCTCCCTGCGGGATCAGAGACCTGCAGACGTTCAGGAAGAACCGCCTCCGCGTGTCCTGGGTGGGAAGCTCCGCCTCCCAGTTCCCAGAGGTCAGCGCCAGAGGTGAGAGGTCGTAAGAGCGGCCCTGACCGTCACTAAGGGGAGAGGGAGGAGAAGCTTTGACTATTACATCCCATAATGCACCTGGTTCTGTCCCAGCTGGAGCATGCGGTTTCTTCAAAATTCTTCTCTACTGGAACTTTTCAGTCCTGATAAAGCCAACACGGACGGATTAAAGCGGCAGGTTTCTGTCTTTAAGGAAGTCCAGGATCATCTCAGATCCTCCTTAAGGTCCCTGAAGCCACCAGAGTTTGATCTAGAACAGGGGTGTCAACTCAATCGCACAAGAGGCCAAAATCCAAAACACACGTTAGATCGCGGGCCGAACAGGATAAACATTCATCGAAGACTCTAAAACTACATTTATATAACTTTAAAACTGAAATGTTAACATAATTATGAACTAGATATATAGAATTAGCTGCAACGATGACAGTGTGAATGCTGCAGCTGGAGATGCTGAAACTGACAGCTGCTTTAAATATTATTAGCCTAAAAAAATAAAATAAATAAAAAAAAAAACTTCGGTTAAATAGTCCAAAATTGATCAGAATGCTCATTTCTAAAACGGTAATTCTTTAACATAATTATGAATAATACAAAGACAGGAATCTGATTCCAGAATAAATCCACTTAAACCTTAAATAGCTTTCAATATTTTACTCTCCATAAAAATCTACAATACAAGAATAATAATACAAGTTAGAAATAAGAGCAGGATAACATCGGGTCATTAACAATAAAATAAAATGATCTGGAGGGCCGGATCTGGCCCCCGGGCCTTGACTTTGACACATGTGGTCTAGAGGATCAGGCTGAAGATACTTCCACCTTAAATAACTTTGACCCCACCCCAACACACACACAGAAGAAGGTTGACCCCAGAGCAAACACACGGCAGGACTCTTACTTGTAGGAGCAGCTGACGGTCTTGAACGGGACGCAGGCCAGCGCGGTGGCCCAGCTGAACAGGTAGGTGCAGTCTGGGGTCTCCTTGATGAACTCCGGCGCTCCCTGAGCAGAGACGGGAAGGAGGTCAGAGCAGGAGGAGGAGCATCGGAGGACGGCGGGCTCAGACTCACAGGCCCCGCGTCGGGGTGGCAGGAGAAGGAGATGAGGGTGGACCTCTGGTAGACCCGGTGACAGGTCTCCCCGCCGGAGTAGTTCAGGAGGATCTGGTCCCCCACGAACACCAGGTTCTGGTTGGACATCCCTGCGTGGATGGAGTCGTGACTGCACAGGAGATCGCTCACGGCTGAACCCACCCGCTTTGACCATGCGTACCTGCGATCTTATGGCTGTTCCCGTTCACCTGGCAGGAGGACACGGACTCGCCGCCCGACTCTCCGTGGGTGCAGACGCCCTTGTGCAGCGGCCCGCACACCGACAGGTGGTAGACGTACTTCTCGTTCCTGACGGTGAAGTTTCTGCCCTTCAGAGAACTCAGGTCGAACTGAAAACCGCTCCTGGGGTCCTGGACCCGACAGTTTTCACCTGCAAGACACGATTCAGGGAAAAGGTTTCCAGATGACTGTACATCTCAGTCCATCCCATAATCACGTGTTTACCTCTGGACCTCCTGATGGGGCAGGCCTCAGACGTCCTCCAGGTGAAGACGTATTCACACCCGTCCTGACGGTCAAACATGGGGACGCCCTGCAGACAGCAGAAACGGAGACGGTCCAGTTTTAAACGGAACCTGCAGCTGAGGCGGGTCCGGAACGACTGGAACCAGAACCTGAACGGAAAATCTCCTAAAACTAGAATCACATAAAGCGATTTCAGAACACTCAAAGGAAAATGCAGCAGAAGTTCTAAAAAAAGACTGATCAGGTCTGGATCAGACCAATTCCTGGATCAGGGTTTGAATCCAGATCCTGTGAATTATCCAGTGAATGTTTGGCTGTCTTTAGTGAAATGTTAGAAGTTACACTTCATTTCTTTCCAAGTGATTTCTAATCATCTTTTTGATCTGTCAATAATAAAGATTTCACAGTCAGATGATGTAACTTTGAGGTTTATATTGTCCGTTTAGTGTAATCTTAATCTACAGAAGTTACTGTCCAATAACACATTACATCCACCTTCAGACTCACCCCACTGTCGTCACACTGGAAGATGATGCGCGTGGAGTAGCGGGACGCCGCGCCGCACTGATCTCCGTTCTGGTACACGATGCTGATGGAGCCGTCCTCCGCCACCTGCGGCATCGACTGCACGTATCCCAGGTTGACCTTCTTCCCGCCGACCAGACCGCAGGCGCCCAGAGGACCGACTGCAGAGAGAAACGCTGCTTCAACTTCCACCGGAGAACAAGAACGATTCTGATCACAGAGAACGACTAAACTGCTTTTCAAAGCAAACTGAATCTGAATGAAATTCATCTGAATCAATCTGAATCAGAATCAAACTGAATCAGAATCAAACTGAATCAGAATCAAACTGAATCTGAATTAAATGAATCTGAATCAAACTGAATCTGAATTAAATGAATCTGAATGAAATTCATCTGAATCAATCTGAATCAGAATAAAACTGAATGAGAATTAAATGAATCTGAATCAAACTGAATCTGAATTAAATGAATCTGAATCAATCTGAATCTGAATTAAATGAATCTGAATTAAACTGAATCAGAATCAAACTGAATCTGAATGAAATTCATCTGAATCAATCTGAATCTGAATTAAATGAATCTGAATCAAACTGAATCAGAATCAAACTGAATCTGAATGAAATTCATCTGAATCAATCTGAATCAAACAGAATCAGAATCAAACTGAATCTGAATTAAATGAATTTGAATCAATCTGAATCTGAATTAAATGAATCTGAATCAAACAGAATCAGAATCAAACTGAATCAGAATCAAACTGAATCTGAATCAAACTGAATCTGAATGAAATTCATCTGAATCAATCTGAATCAAACAGAATCTGAATTAAATGAATCAGAATCAAACAGAATCAGAATCAAACAGAATCAGAATCAAACTGAATCTGAATTAAATGAATTTGAATCAAACTGAATCTGAATCAAATAAATCTGAATTAAATAAATCTGAATGAAAGTCATCTGAATCAATCTGAATCAAACAGAATCTGAATTAAATGAATCAGAATCAAACAGAATCAGAATCAAACAGAATCAGAATCAAACAGAATCAGAATCAAACTGAATCTGAATTAAATGAATTTGAATCAAACTGAATCTGAATTAAATAAATCTGAATGAAATTCATCTGAATCAATCTGAATCTGAATTAAATGAATCTGAATCAAACAGAATCAGAATCAAACAGAATCAGAATCAAACTGAATCTGAATTAAATGAATTTGAATCAAACTGAATCTGAATTAAATAAATCTGAATTAAATAAATCTGAATGAAATTCATCTGAATCAATCTGAATCTGAATTAAATGAATCTGAATTAAACTGAATCAGAATCAAACAGAATCAGAATCAAACTGAATCAGAATCAAACTGAATCAGAATCAATCTGAATCTGAATGAAATTCATCTGAATCAAACAGAATCTGAATTTTATGAATCAGAATCAAACAGAATCAGAATCAAACAGAATCAGAATCAAACAGAATCAGAATCAAACTGAATCTGAATTAAATAAATCTGAATCAAACTGAATCTTAATTAAATGAAGCTGAATCAAACTGAATCTGAATTAAATGAATCTGGTTTAAATGAATCTGAATTAAATGAATCTGAATCAAACTGAATCTGAATTAAATGAATCTGAATTAAATGAATCTGAATCAAACTGAACCTGTTCCATGTAGATCCACACGTCCTCAATTAACTTGATTTCACTGATAAATGTGAAAGTTTTGTTGGAACAGAACTGGAAATAAAAACCTGAACGATTCCTCCGTTTTCATTTGGGGGTGTCATACGTGATAGTTTTCATTGTCATGACCTTCAGTACCAGAACCTGATCGGACCCATCAGTCAGAACCCTCCCTCTCATCCTCTCCTCACCTGGACAGTCTGTCCCGGGGGGGAGGGGCTTGCAGACGTTGATGTAAAAGCGGCGCCCCGCCCCCGTGTCGATGGGGATCCACGGGCTGTCGTCCTCGTTCCGGATCAGCCGGCTCAGGTCGTACTCGTTCCCGAGAGCATCTGCGGGACAAACGTCACATGAGCCGCCGCCGATGGGGGCCGTGACCCCGTGACCCTGCGAGCTCAGACCTGAGATGCTGCAGTCCACGGGGGCCGGCGTGCAGGCCAGCGCGGTGTAGAAGTTGAAGACGGCGTCGTGGGTGGTGGGGTCGCCCACCGTGCCCATCTCCTCCCGTAGAACCTGCAACGCCTTCGGGTCGCCGGGGTGGGAGTTCGGGTCGCACACGAAGTTCACAGTGAAGGTGTCCCGCGTACCTGTGGGGGGGTCAGAGTGAGGCGTCCGTCTGGGTGGCGGCGGCGCCTCCTCTCACACTCAGTACCTGCACTCTCCACCAGCGGCCCGCGGTACGTCAGCTTCAGTCTGCCGTCGGTGGAGTACTGCAGGGTCTTGGTGACCCCCACCGGACTGATGGGCTTCCCGTGTTCCAGCTCGCAGCCCGCCATGCCCTCCCCGCATCCTGGCGCGTCGGCACAGATGTTGAGCTGCGAGACACAGAGGATCCTGAGGGTTTCCCAGAACCGGCGTCCCGGGATCGCAGCGGCGGGAGAAGCTCACCAGGAAGTCTTTGCCGTTGGCGCTGGTGTTGTAGACGGTCTTGGAGGCCAGGAGCTGCAGGTTGTACTCGTAACCCGTGTTGGGGTCGACCACGGAGCAGGTCTACAGACACAGAGACATCAGTGACTCCGCCCCCTCCGCCGGGCCGGGGCGCAGCAGCAGGTCTCACCTGGTTTCTGTCCTCGCTGGTCCGGATGGCGCAGGCCGCTCGCGTCTCCCATATGAAGGTGGCGGTGCAGTTCTGGTTGGACTCGAATCGAGGCGGCATGGACTGCGCAGAGACACGCCCGTGTCAGTCACAGCCGGAGCGGCGGCGGCCGTGGGCGGCGCCCGTCACTCACCAGCGTTCCTCTGGAGCAGATCAGGTGGATGCGGGAGGTGAAGGACAGCTTCAGGCCGTCCGACGTGCACGCCGAGCCGTCCGTGAACTCCAGCAGCAGCCGGTCCCGCCCCTCGATGACCGGGCCTCTCTTGGAGACCCCCATGTTGCTGACGGAGACCACCTCCTTGGGAGAGCCCTGAGGATCAGGAGGAGGGGGTCAGGGTCAGAGGTTTGTTAGTGGATCTCCTCTGATCCATCAGAAACTTCTCATAGAAGTGTCAGCGCCCCTTTGCTGGCTCCACCAATCACCTGCTGGGTCTCGTATGTCATCTCGCAGACGGACGCGTCGCGGTCGCAGCCGACCACGGGGACGAGGGCGCGGCAGATGTTGATGTAGTAACTCTTCCTGCTCTGAGGGTCGGACAAGTCCATGGCCATCCAGTTCCTGCTGGAGCGGGACAGGCTGCAGGAGAAAGGAGGAGGTCAGAGGAGGAGGACCAAGGGGTCAGAGGAGGACCAAGGAGTCAGAGGAGGAGGACCAGGAGGTCAGAGGAGGAGGACCAAGGGGTCAGAGGAGGAGGACCAAGGAGTCAGAGGAGGACCAAGGAGTCAGAGGAGGAGGACCAGGAGGTCAGAGGAGGACCGGGAGGTCAGAGGAGGACCGGGAGGTCAGAGGAGAGGAACAGGAGGTCAGAGGAGGAGGACCAAGGGGTCAGAGGAGGAGGACCAAGGGGTCAGAGGAGGACCGGGAGGTCAGAGGAGGACCGGGAGGTCAGAGGAGGAGGACCAAGGAGTCAGAGGAGGAGCAGGAGGTCAGAGGAGGAGGACCGGGAGGTCAGAGGAGGAGGACCGGGAGGTCAGAGGAGGAGGACCAAGGGGTCAGAGGAGGAGGACCAAGGAGTCAGAGGAGGACCAGGAGGTCAGAGGAGGAGGACCAAGGGGTCAGAGGAGGACCAGGAGGTCAGAGGAGGAGGACCAAGGGGCCAGAGGAGGAGGACCAAGGGGTCAGAGGAGGACCAGGAGGTCAGAGGAGGAGAACCAGGAGGTCAGAGGAGGAGGACCAAGGGGTCAGAGGAGGACCAGGAGGTCAGAGGAGGAGAACCAGGAGGTCAGAGGAGGAGGACCAAGGAGTCAGAGGAGGAGAACCAGGAGGTCAGAGGAGGAGAACCAGGAGGTCAGAGGAGGACCAGGAGGTCAGAGGAGGAGGAGGACCGGGAGGTCAGAGGAGGAGGAGGACCGGGAGGTCAGAGGAGGAGGACCGGGAGGTCAGAGGAGGTTTCTCTCGTACCTGGACAGGTCGTACTGGTCCAGCGTTTGGGGGTCCGTCACCAGACACTGGTGCGCTCTTTCAGGACACGCCAGCGAGGTGTACCAGAGGAAGTTGTAGGTGTAGTTGTCCTCCACCTGTGCGGGAGCAGCACACACCGTCAGCCACCGACGGCGGCCTCGAGGAGCTGCAGGAGGTGCAGAGAGGAGGCGGTACCTGGAAGTCGGGGTTTCCCAGGCCGGCTTCAGGGTCGCAGAGGAAGGAGATGAGGGTGGACCTGCGGGTGTGCTGCTTGTTGTTGTACTGAGAGCCGTTCCTGTAGCTCAGCTGGAGCAGCCCGTCGTAGTAGGACAGGCGGGAGCTGGCTCCTCCCAGACTCCAGGAGCTGAGGAGCAGAGGGAGTGTTGAAGGAGAGGAGGCGCGGGTGTTCAGAGAACGGGAGCCCCGCTCACCTTTTTTCTACCTGGCAGGCCCCGGCCCCCTCAGGACAGGAGCCCGCTTTGACCGGCCCGCACACATTGATCAGGTAGGAGTATTTGCCGTTGGTCAGGTTGTAGAAACCGCCGTCAGGTTTGGAGAGCGGGGACAAGTCGAAGGAGAACCCTGAGGAGGAGGAGGAGCAGGCTCAGACGGAGGGGGTGATTATATGAAACACATGATATCCCAGAGCTCCGCCCCTTCACATTTGTTCACACCATAGGAGGGGTTTGTAGCTTCATTCACACCAGGAGTTTATTTGGATAAACTTCTTCTGTATTTGAGGATAAACTTCATATTTGTGTGGGTGGGGTAAAGGTGTTAGAGGAGGATTAAACAGATGGGAGGGGGGGGGGGGGGCAGAATGACACAAAGTCTCATTTATAGTTAATGTGAGCAGATTTCAGACTAAATACCATTGATCTTTCATAAATTCACATTTCTTCTTTTACATTTATTGTAAATCAGTGGTGACAGGGCTTTTACTTTGGTGACACCAAACAGATTTTTTTAGAAAAGTTTTCAAGCTCTAGATTTCTGTGGTTGAATTATTTCGAGAGAGTCAGTCAGCTGGTCTTCCCGGCTCCCCCTCTGGAACCGCCGGACGCCCTCAGGCGCGTGCGAGATCAACGGGATCGACGTCCGTCCAAAATGAACGTTTTTATGTCCTGTAACTGATATTTTATTGAATTAAAGGGAGAGTACGGCAGAAGAAAAACTTTGATCTGACGGCTGCATGGCAGGACAGAGCGGTGGAGGGGCGGAGCCAGCTGAACGCTCACATCACTGTATAACAGCAGGAGCAGCCTGGAAGCTGAACGCTCACATCACTGTATAACAGCAGGAACAGCCTGGAAGCTGAACGCTCACATCACTGTATAACAGCAGGAGCAGCCTGGAAGCTGATCGCTCACATCACTGTATAACAGCAGGAGCAGCCTGGAAGCCGAACGCTCACATCACTGTATAACAGCAGGAGCAGCCTGGAAGCTGAACGCTCACATCACTGTACAACAGCAGGAGCAGGTGGTCTTTCTAATTCAAAAGTAAACACTGAGTTTTAGGCTGAGGGTTCCAAAGGGTTAATACAACACAATATTAGAACAAACAATAAAAACACTGAAGGTTCAAAAGAATCAACAAGATGAAAGCTTTCGACCAATCCAAACATGGATTCTCCTCCGACTGCTGTCGGATTGGTCAGCAGCTCATGCAGTTCACACTCTGGTCACTAGGTGGCAGTAACTGCTTCACAAGATGCTTCATCAGAAATGAAGTCTGATACTTCCTCTTCACCCACAGACTGTGTTGGGCAGGTGAGTGTCAGTACCTGCCTGGGGGTCCCCCACCCTGCAGGACTCCCCCTGGGTCTTGGACAGGACGCAGGCTGCGGCCGTGAACCACTCCAGCTCGTAGAAGCACTGGTCTGAGGAGACGCTGCGGAGGACGGGAGGACTCTCGGTGTCTCCTGGAGGAGAGAGAGAGGGGGGTCAGGGGCGGGAGGTGAGGGGGGGTCTGCACGCCCTGCTCCACTGACCGGGTTTACATCGGAGGGTCAGAATACTCTGGACCTTCTTGTTATCGGAGCACGGGCTGCCGTCCGTGTACACCAGTCTGATGTCACTTCCTGTGCGGGTCTTGTGGGGGGGGGACAGGAAGCTGCCGAGGCTGATGCTCCGGTTGTTCCGGTCTAGATCACAGACAGGAGCGTAAACACTCGTTCCTCTGGGAGGACACCCGAAGGTGGCGCCGTGAACGCACCCACGCCGCAGATGGACGCCTCTTCCGGACACGCCGCCGCCCCCGCCGCGCGGATCACCTTGTGGCAGACGTTCAGGAAGTAGCGGGAGCTGGACTCGGTCGATTTGGCGTCTTCAACTTCCCAGTTCTGGCTGGAGTCGGACTCTGGACCAGAACAGAGACAGAGGAGTCAGCAGGAGGAGCAGGAGGAGGAGGAGCCAGCAGCACACGGCGCCGCCGGAGCTCACCGGGGTATCGGGTGAGGGGGGACAGGTCGTAGCGCCTCCTGCCGTCGGCCACGCGGCACAGCAGCTCCTCCTCCTCCCTGACGCAGGCGAAGGCCGTCTCCCAGTTGAAGTAGTAGGTGCAGTCCGTCTCCCCAGCGAAGACGGGGTTCCCCCTCCCCGAGTTGGCTGCAGAGACATCAGGAGAATCAGCAGAAAGCTGCAGGAGATCTGCTCCTCCTGCTCCTCCTGCTCCTCCTGGAGGAGTCGAAACTCACTGGCGTTCTTGCTGCACTGGAAGTTGATGATGGTCATTCTCTGGAATCCGGAGGAGCAGCTGTCGCCTCCCGGGTAGATCAGAGTCAGATCTCCATCAGAGTACCTGCAGAGGAGGAGGAGCTTATGAGGAGGAGCTCTGGAAACGCCCGCTGGTCCGCAGGAGGAAGACAACGTTCTCCTCTGGATCCTGCAGGGAAGGCTGTCATGGATCCAGGAGAGGATGGAGACATTCAGCAGGATTTACCCGGATCACATTCATCCAGAGTCGGAGTTTCCCTGTTTAGATCTGAAGCTGTTTGTTTCACCTGCTGAGGGCGGGATCGTACCGGAGATGACTTCACAGCGGGGCTCAGCAACGTTCATGACAAACGTTCTCCTCAACAACTGAGCCTTCACCAAATATAAGCAGAAATCTGCTGTCGTTCCTTCAGCCGGTCCAGCCAGGGACGTGACAGTGGAGCTTTCACTGATTCACAGCTGGTTTGTCCCGAATGTCATTCCTGACACAACACTGTGTTTTTAAGGTACAGAGAGATCGAGCTGGGCAGCAGCCAGAGGGGTCTGTTTAAGGACCCTCACTGGATTTGAGCTCATTGCTGCTCTGGGAAGAGAACCCGTGAACCCGCACCAGTCAACTGAGACATCTTTATATATATGATCATTTCTGATATGCCTCAAGTGTGGCTTAATTCATTAACAGCAGGTCAAATAACTTCTTTTAAACATATGTTGGCATTAACTAAATGCTTTCATCCAAAAACAGAAGAAATAATATTGTAAGTCTGTTTAACACCAAAAGTACTGCATGTGTGGTTTGTCATCCCAACAGCAATAACAAAATACTGTCAATATTACAAAACAAGTGTGTGCTGTTGTGTTTTCATCTTTAGTTCCATGATGAGACAGTCTGAGGGACTGAATGTGAGTTCATTCTATGAGGAGACTTCTATTGCATGCAAATTTAAATGTTTTTACTTTTTTTGTAAGTTTGATCATTCCAGTAGAAACTGGACAGCACGGTTCAGCACGGTTCAGCACGGTTCTTCATGGTTCAGCACGGTTCATCATTTTCACCCCCAGTAAATGCCGTAGTGATCAGGTTTAACTTTTTTTCCATATTTTATACTGAAATTTGTCAGAACAGAAAGTAATTCTGAGTCAAATCTGACTGGTTATTATTCAACTAAATTAATTTATAGATCTTTTTTTTTTTATTAGAAACACTTTTCACATGTGCCAGCTCAAAATGTTTTACCTCGAGGCCGCGGCGCTGCAGCCTCGAGGCCGCGGCGCTGCAGCCTCGGAGGCTGTTATTTTAGCTAAAAGACTTGAAATTGGGTTAAATAACTCTGAAAGAGCGCTGACGTTTGCCTACATTACTGGAAAAATTGATAGTAAGAAAAATCCTTCAAAAAAGACCTAAAAAATCTTCAATCCATGCCAACATGTGGCGTGCTGCTTCAATAAAGCTGGACTCTAAATGAGCCCTAACAAGCTAGCACTCGGCTAAAATACCAGCTCAACTCCAAAATAACCTAAAGATCCTCAGTAAAATGAGCCAAAAACCGTAGCCTGATGCTAACATTGAAATGCCTCAGCAGCTGCCAAAAATGAGCTAGCATAATGCTAATATAACAGCTCAGTGCAAAATGATTTAAACATTACTTTGAAGTCATGGATTTTGAAGAATTTGAAAAGTTTCCCATATTTTTCCTCAATATTTCAAACTATAAAGTTTATGAACACCAAAAATACGAGCGGTCGTGTCCTGAACGAGCTGAAGGTCTAAATACTAAGATGACAGAAACAGCTGAACGTGGAAGAACGTCAGGAACGGATCAGGAGGATCACTAGTGGGAATGCTGACCAAGCAGGACAGAAGACTCGAATCCTACCGCAGGGTCTGGTTCTGGTATCTTCCCGCCACTTTGCTCATGGAGGAGGACGGCTTCACCTGGCAGGACGACACAAACGGGTCGTCGCCACATTCCGCCGTGAAAACCTTGGCGCAGACGTTCAGGTAGAAGAGGTAGCCGTCGGCGCCGGATCCAGAGTGGGTGTAGTACGGATGATCTCCAGCTGCAGGGGGAGCAGACATCACATGACTCTCACGGCGTGGTTCCCCCCGCCGCACCGAACCACGCCCCGCTCTGGGAGCGTCAGAGAGACCTACAGCTGAGGGTGAGCGGCGTCAGGTCGATGGAGATGTCGTGCTGCGTGCTGCTCAGTCTGCAGCTGTGGCTCTCCAGGTAGTCGCGGTGACAGGCGTACTCCGTCACCCACTCCACCTCGTAGCGGCAGTTCTGATTGGCCGTCATCTTGGGGGGGCTGCCCTGTAACCAGACCCGACACCGCGTTAACCGTCGTCTGCGGGGAGCGAGGCCACGCCCACAGCCACGTACCGGTCGTCTTCTGGAAGGACAGATGAAGGTGATGGTGACTGCTGGAGCGTGCTCCCCACACCTGGGGGGAGGGGTGGAGCCTTCTCCTAAGGTGTACTGCAGCCTCAGGCTGGAACAGAGAAGACGGAGAACTGAAGACTCCTGAGGGAACCGCCGTGTAGACCGCCGTCATGGCGGACCTCATCTTCAGTTTATGAAGTCACATGACCTCATGCCAGCTCCAGGTGTCATCGCCACATTCCTGATTCCCTATACTGGACGGGACAAAGGCCTCACCTGTCTCTGTTCATGTGCTCCAGCCGGCCGGCGGGGAGCCCCATGCTGAAGGAGCCGTCGCTGGAGACCAGGCAGGCCGCCGAGCCCTCCGGACACGATTTATCTGGACCGTCTGGAAGCAGGAGAGAGACAGGACTCAGAGAGCGGGAGCCCTGGGAGAGCGGGAGCCCTGGGAGAACGGGAACCCTGGGAGAGCGGGAGCCCTGGGAGAGCGGGAGCCCTGGGAGAGCGGGAACCCTGGTAGAGCGGGAGCCCTGGTAGAGCGGGAGCCCTGGTAGAGCGGGAGCCCTCGGAGAGCGGGAGCCCTCGGAGAGCGGGAGCCCTCGGAGAGCGGGAGCCCTCGGAGAGCGGGAGCCCTCGGAGAGCGGGAGCCCTGGGAGAGCGGGAGCGGGAGCCCTGGGAGAGCGGGAGCCCTGGGAGAGCGGGAGCCCTGGGTAGAGCGGGAGCCCTCGGAGAGCGGGAGCCCTCGGAGAGCGGGAGCCCTCGGAGAGCGGGAGCCCTGGGAGAGCGGGAGCCCTGGTAGAGCGGGAGCCCTGGTAGAGCGGGAGCCCTGGTAGAGCGGGAGCCCTGGTAGAGCGGGAGCCCTGGGAGAGCGGGAGCCCTGGTAGAGCGGGAGCCCTGGTAGAGCGGGAGCCCTGGGAGAGCGGGAGCCCTCGGAGAGCGGGAGCCCTCGGAGAGCGGGAGCCCTCGGAGAGCGGGAGCCCTCGGAGAGCGGGAGCCCTCGGAGAGCGGGAGCCCTCGGAGAGCGGAGCCCTCGGAGAGCGGGAACCATGGGAGAGCGGGAACCATGGGAGAGCGGGAGCCCTGGGAGAGCGGGAGCCCTGGGAGAGCGGGAGCCCTGGGAGAGCGGGAGCCCTGGGAGAGCGGGAGCCCTCGGAGAGCGGGAACCATGGGAGAGCGGGAACCATGGGAGAGCGGGAACCCTGGGAGAGCGGGAGCCCTCGGAGAGCGGGAGCCCTCGGAGAGCGGGAGCCCTGGGAGAGCGGGAACCCTGGGAGAGCGGGAACCCTGGGAGAGCGGGAGCCCTGGGAGAGCGGGAGCCCTCGGAGAGCGGGAGCCCTCGGAGAGCGGGAGCCCTCGGAGAGCGGGAACCATGGGAGAGCGGGAACCATGGGAGAGCGGGAACCCTGGGAGCGGGAACCCTGGGAGAGCGGGAACCCTGGGAGAGCGGGGAACCCTCAGAACCATCAGAACCCTCAGAACTAAGCGGCAGCAGAACGTACAGATGCTTCTGCACACGTTGATGTAGAAATCCACGTCATCGTCGCCGTCGTCCACCAGGTATCCATCCCTCAGTTTGATCAGAGGACTGAGGTCATGCTTCTTCCCATCAGGGTCGAAGATGTAACATGGGACCTGCAGACAGAGGTCACTGAGGTCACGCTCATGTCAAACGTGGCTGTTCAGACATAAACATGATTGAGCATCATCTGTGTCTCATGGTCTCTGTGGGCGGGGCAACATGGGGGGGGTCCCATTACAAACCTCTTTGTGGGGCTTGAACTTGTCCTTCTTACAGGCCGTGTAGGTCTTCCATTCAAAGTAATAGACGCACTGAGAGAAGGCCACGAACTCTGGAGAGCCCTGAAACCAAGAGACAGGACAGGTGAGCTGGAGACACACCTGAGAGGTGAGACGCACCTGGTGAGGATAAACCCATATGATATGGGGGGGCACCTGAGTGAAGGGAAGGCACCTGGGTGAGGTGGGGGCACACATGGGGGGGGGGGGTCACCTGGTGTGATGTTAGCCATGATAAAGTTCTCAGAATATTCAAGTTTGAACATAATATTTCATGAAGTTTTAGTTTAAAAAGCGTTTTTCCACGTATGGATAACTTTCAACAACATGAAAACTGCTCTGCCATAAAGTTTCCTGTTTATTAACTTTGAAAGGACTTTTGGAACCAGATGCATTTTATTTTGAAAAGGTTTTCCATCATCAGAAACTATTTGAGATCAGCAGCTCCATTATAAACAGAAGAGATGATAAACTGAAAGTATTCAGTCGGTTTGTGATTTTATCTGTTTTCTACAGAAAGGAAAACGGAAAAAGAAAAGTTTCGTTCTGACTCGACAGGAAACCATCAGTCTGCTCAAGTCTAACCAAAGACACCCCCCCTCCCCCCAGTGGAGGTGGGGTTCAGACCTGATTCAGTTCTTTTCCATTTTAGAAGACCATGAGTGTTCAGTAAATTTTGTGGCTGCAGCAATAAAACAGTGTATCAGCAAACATCATAGTCAGTCTCTATGCAGATGATTCACTGCTTTTTCTACAAGATTCACAAACTATTAGCAAAGCAGCAACAATTACTGACAATGTTTACAGATGAATGTCGTCACTGAGCTGGGATGTATCAGCAAACATCAAATCTCTTTCCATCCATTTAGAGCTGCTGCAGTAACGACACTCCGTCATTAAAGAGTAAACAGAGGACTCGCCCCCCCTCTGCCCCCCTCTGCCCTAAAAGATGAACTCTCCTCTCAAACTTAAACCACCAACATTTAAGCTGAAGACTCTCAGTGAGCAGAGGAACAAAAACTGTCCCGACGAGTCAGAAGAATCTTTCAGACTGAATGTTCTCTATCAGAATTCTCCAGAACCTTGTTCCTGGACCCCTTCATTCTGACTTCAGAACCGTGTCCTGGTTCTGCTGATCTGGGCTCAGATCCTCCGTCACATGGTACTGAACGGAGTCATGTGAATCAGCGTGCAGAATCCGTCCCTGCTGACTCACAGCGTGCTGCAGAGTCACGAGTCTCGGGTCTCACCAGGGTCGTCCCACACTGGAAGCTGATGCTGGTCCGGATGCTGCTGCCGGTTCTGTCGGGGCAGATCAGGGTGCTGTTGAAGTCCAGAACGGAGCCGGAGAGGCTCTGCAGCGCCCGCTCACCTGGACGAGGAGGAAACGGCGTGGAGACAGAGTGCTCAGTCACATGAACGGCGTTTATGAGAGCAAACGGTCAAACATCAGAGGAGGACGGGAATCCCAGACCCCCATCTGGACCCAAACATTCACAGACGTTCTCAGGCCCTCAGCCTGACCCCCCAGCCTGCAGGGACCCCCACCGGACTCCTCAGAGACCCTCGTTAACCGTCGCCGTCCCGGAGTGAACCCACGGCACCGGGTCAGACCGGGAGGACACGTAGCGTGTGTACGACGTCAGCTGCTGGGAGGCGGAGCCTGTTCTGGCAGTAAACAAACTGCACGGACAGAGGTTCAGAACTGAGGAGGAAATCTGAACATCCATGACGGTCTGACCGACACGTGATCAGGTGATCCCAGGTGATCAGGTGATCCCAGAACAGCGTCAGCGTTCTGAACGGGTCACCTGAAGCAGAGACCTCCTCCTGACCCCCCCCCACAGACCTCCTCCTGCTCCTTAAACCCCCCCACAGAGACAGACCTCCTCCTGCTCCTTAACCCCCCACACACACAGAGACAGACCTCCTCCTGCTCCTTAAACCAACCCCCCCCCAGACACAGACCTCCTCCTGCTCCTTAAACCAACCCCCCCACAGACAGACCTCCTCCTCCACAACTCCCCCCCAGCACCTGGTACAGACACCCCCTCAGACCCCCCCGGTTGGTTCTTGCTGGTCCTTGGTTGAACTGACATGTGGGGGTGTCACATGACGGCTGCTCTCTGCTGCACTGACAGATCAAATGACTCCTTTCTCCGGAGGGGGGGGTCACTGTAATGTCGGAACTGGGCTTTAGTTCCGGGGGGGGGGTCACCTCTGACCACACGGCCTCACAGCTGCTGCTCTGCCTCACGTTCTGATCCAAACCCGTAAACTGCAGCTGCAGTTTAGAAAATGTCTCTTCAGAACCGCCGATGATCCAAACGGTCCAGCAGCTGCCGGGGCCGCAGAGGAACCACCAGCAGCACATGGGTAACTGATGCTGGTTATACCGGGTTTGGATCAACCCAGAAGGAAACTCAACCCTCCAGAACCACACCTGCCAGAAGTTCAGCTGTGGTTCTGGTTTCACCTGACCCACATGAGAACACTTCACACCTCCAGAAGCTTTTTCCCGCCCACAAGCAGGAACGTCGTTTCTGACAAACGCCAACATGACCATCAGAACCTCGGATCTGAGCGGAACCCTTAACCCGACCAGCCACAACCCAGCACAGACCCATCAGAACATAAACCCGTCAGAACCACATAGAACACAAACCCAACAGAACCACATAGAACACAAACCCATCAGAACCACATAGAACACAAACCCATCAGAACCACAAAGAACACAAACCCGTCAGAACCTGTGGTTGTCATTTGGACTGAACTGGGCCCACCCAGGACCCAGTAGAACACTCTTGAACATCAGCGTAGCTGCATCCAGAGGTCAGAGCAGACGGCGCCGGTTGACCTGAACTTACCGACTGAACGGGCCGCGGTGCCGTCGAGGTTCTGAGCGCACACCGCAGAGGCGGGCCCACAGCTGGTGGATTCTGAAGACGGGCACAGACTCAGAGAGTATTTGACCCGATTATCCTGGTCCATCGCCTCCCATTGGTAACTGCAACACAGAGAGGAGGCGGAGCAGAACCCAGTTCAGAACCGGACATCAGACCCAGAACTTTAGGATCACGTCCATAAACATGGACTGCCTAGTGGTTCTGACCCTGTTCTGGTACCAGACCAGATCCAGGAGAGCAGGAAATCCTTCAGCTTTGGTCAGATTTTGAACCAGTTTATCAAAACAAACAAACAAACAAACAAACAAACAAACAAACAAACATTGTTTAGTGACAATAATCACAGAATGCATCAGAATCTTAATTTTTACATAACCGTTCTGGATCTGATCCGGTTCTACTGAACCAGATTGTGTAAACATTCCATTCAAGTCATTTTGGATCAAACTTGAATCTCAAACTGTAGAAAAAAGGCCGTCAAAACCGGAAGTTCCGTTTTCCGTCTGTCTGCGCACGCGCGCAGAGTTGACGCCTTCTCGCCTCGCGATCATTTTAAACGGTTAGCATTAGCGGCTAACAGCGGGAACTATTTCACGTCAAATTAGCAGTTAGCTCGGTTAGCTTGTTTTCGTGATTTTCTCAGCGATATCCCGTTTATTTTGGTCCTCCGAACTTCCGGTTATAAACTGACGAGTTTGAGGGATTTCTGACACATAAACGAAGCAACGAGGAAGACGTTTGTTTGTTTGTTGGTTTGTTTGTTTGTCTGTCTGTCCGGATGACGGTCTGCGCTGTTAGCTAGCAGCTGCTAAACAAACACTTTCTACGGAACTGTGTCCGGTTCTGCAGGACCCAGAAATAAAGAGAAACTGATTGAAAGAGTTCTGGCTGTTTATGGGTCCATGTTTACGAGCGGAACCGCCACATAGAGTGTGACAGAACCAAACCCGAATAACGACCAAACTCTCCCGAACTTCAACGAAATCCGACACAAAGACCGAGTCCTTCCCCGTCCGGACCGACTGGACCCCCGTGGGTCCGCCAGGTGAGCTTCCTCACCTGCAGAGGTCCTGGTACCAGAGGTCCTCCCCAGCTGCGAACCGAACCAGCAAAAGGCCCGAACACGCCGCGAACCACAGAAGCGGCTTCACGGGGCCGCGGCGGGAACACCTGAGCCCAGACGACATGATCGCGGTTCCGACTGGGTCCACACTAAAACGACATGATACAAGCTGGACCGAGTCAGCAGGAAGTGGAGAGGCACGTGACAGACCGTCACATGATCCGTGACGCGGGGGGGAAACTTTATTTAAAACAGGAAGAGTAACAGGACAGTTCATCTTTTTTTTTTTTTTTTATTGACAAAAGTTGAAATTTACAATATATAAAAGAGACATACTGAATAGTCAACAAGTTACAATTTGAACAGTCACATTAAATGTAAAAAGACAGAAATGTACAAAGGAAATTTGAAAAAAAAAAATATATATATATATAAAAAAGGACAACAATAAAATTAAATAAATAAATAAAATACAAAGATATGATGAACAATGCATCAGGGGCTATCAAAAAGCTGCAGATCACATATAATATCTTGAAGCTTCAGAGCATGTTTATTTTCCATTAGGTTTACGGATGAAAAGAATAAGCAGAGTTCTTTATGAAATGTAAAAAAAGATGGTTTGGTCTTCATAAATCGGCATTTGTGTATATAAAATTTTCCCAAGATAATTATAACATTTAAGATAAATTCGGTAGTTTTGTTTTCTAAAATGAACCCAAAAATGACATTTTTTAAAGAAAAATCTGTTAAGTGTGGAATTTTAGCAAAAAGCCAATCATGTACATCGTCCCAAAATGCATTAGAATAACAACATTCAAAGAATAGATGTTCAGTAGTTTCTATTTCGTCATTACAAAAAGAACAACAATTTTCAGGAATTCCAAAACGTCTTCTAAGTAATTCTTTGGAGGGGTATGTACCTGTAAATGTTTTAAAGTGGACTTCTTTAGCTTTGGGAGGGATAGGAAGTTTCATATATTTAGTTCTGATTTGTTTCTTTTCTGAATTATTAAAATGCTGGGTTATTGAGTTTGGGTTGGAAATATAGGGAAAAGACATTTCATTAAAATATTCTCTAATTTGACGATTAGGGAGTTTGGCAGTGAACATGTCATGTCCATTAATTAGAAGTTTAGGGATAGTAGGATATCTGTAAATAATATTATGAAACAGAACAGAGACTGAGTTCAACATATTTTGAGGAATGGCCTTCATAATTTTTCCAAAATCTTTTCTATTTATTTGTAAATCATGCTTAACTGTGAATTCCTCAAAAGACATGAGGGTAGCATTGTCATTAAATAAGTGCATTAATGACCAGATTCCCTTTTCAAACCATTTCTGTACAAAGAGGGATTTGTTTCTGGTAGTTATGTATTGGCAGTTCCATAGAGGAGTGTTATGAGGACTGTAATTATGTTTGTAAATGAGTTTCCAATAAAGAAGAGCTTGCTGATGGAAAGAGGAGAGTTGAATCGGAAGCTTTTTAATGTTAAAATCACAACTAAGGAAGAATTGGATTCCTCCTAGGTTGGAAAATATTTTATTGGGAATAGTAAACCAAATACTGTTTTGATTTTAACAAATGATTTAAGCCAGTTTTTAGGGTACCATTAAGGCTGTTGAACTCTATAGCTTGTAGGCCTCCATCTTCATATTTTTTTGTTAAATTACCTTGTTTAATATAGCGTTTTCCTCTTCCATATAAAGTTAAAATCTGATTAATGGATTTAATGGCTTGTTTAGGGACACCTATTGAATAGGTCGGATATATAAATCTTGATATGCTCTCAATTTTGGTGAGGAGAATCCTACCAAAAATGGACAGATCTCCTCTGTGCCCAATTATTCAGAAGAGATGAACATTTTCCCATTTTGTCCCAAATATTAAGTTTTTCTAAATCTCTTTTGTCTTTAGTTATATACATTCCATATTTAACAGTGGATTTAATAGGAATATTGCATGAGTTAGATAATATACATGGCTTTATAGCTAAGATCTCGCATTTGTTTAAGTTCAGTCTGAGCCCTGAAGCTTTTGAAAAGGTGTCAATAGTTCTAAGTATTATAGGGATGTCCTGAAGATTATTTAGAAAAATTGTTGTATCATCGGCTAGTTGGCTTATTGAAATTTCCGTGTTTGCAACTGACAGTTTACCAAAGTCTGCATGTTTAATTAACAAAGAGAGCATTTCTGTTGCTGCAATAAAAAGAAGGGGTGAAATCGGGCAACCTTGTTTTATTCCTTTGCTAATATTAAATCTTTGAGATGTACCCTGGGGTAAACAAACAGAGCTATTAGTATCATTATAAAAGGTTTTAACTATGTTAATGAATTTATTACCAAAACCAAAAGATTGAAGAGTTTGAAACATAAAATTGTGCTCAATCATGTCAAAGGCCTTGTAAAAATCTAAGAATAGAATAAAAGCTTCTGTATCAATGAGATGTTCATAGTCAATCAAATCCAGAACTAGGCGTAAATTATTATGAATTGAGCGACCTTTAATAAATCCTGATTGAGTTTCAGATTATTTGGGTTATACCAGATTTGAGTCTGTTTGCAAATATATGAGTTAGAAGTTTATAATCAGTTTAAAAGGGTTATTGGTCTTAAATTATCAAGATATGTTGAGTCTTTACCCGGTTTGGGGATAAGGGTGATTACACCCTGCTTCATCGTATTAAAGATCCATTTTTAATGACCTCTTTAAACACTTCAAAAATGAACTCTTTGATATGATCCCAGAAGAATTTTAAAAATTACTAGTCAGTCCATCACATCCTGGAGCTTTATCATTGGACAGACAACTTAAAGCCTTTTCTAATTCTTGCAAAGTTATTTCTGAGTCACAAGAGTTTTTAAAATTGTCGTCGATCTTAGGTATCAAATCTTTAATTGACTGGAAAAAGGACAACGTGTGGAATTCAGAGTAGGATGAAGTATACAGCTTACTATAAAATGAGCTTATTTCTTTAGAGATCTTTTTAGGATCAGAGCATAATTGATTATCAATGTGAAGTTTTTTAATAGCATTTCTCTCTTGTCTCTTCTTTTCTAGATTGCAAAAATAAGATGTACTCTTTTCACCCAACTCCACCCACTTAGCTCGGGATCTGATGAAGGCTCCTTTTGCTTTTTTAATATAAAGATCATCAAGAGAACACTGTAAAATGCTCCGCCGTTGTTTATCATCATCATTGAAAAGAGGTTTAGAACAAATCTGGTTAAGCTCATTTATAATCTCGGTTTCTTTTTGCTTATAATTTTTTGCTATTAGTTTGCTATGTTCAATGGCAGTTTGGCGTACTTTGAATTTTAAAAATTCCCACTTGTCAATGTAGCATTTAGTGATTGTATCTGCTTTTGTTGTTTCTAATAATTTAATAATATCACTGCAAAAGTTTTCATTAGTTAGTAGAGAGGAGTTAAATTTCCAGTAGCCTTTCCCAAAGGATTTTTTGATTTGAGAGCTGATATTAAGTTCAATCAGACAATGATCGGTCAGGGAGCTGCTGAGATGTTAACGTCTACTTTGTTTTGCAAAAGGTTATTTGAAATGAGCCAGAAGTCAATTCGAGATTTGACAGTACCATTAGGTTTAAACCAAGAGAATGCTTGTTTAAGAGGATTTTTAATTCTCCAGGGGTCAGATACATTAATATCAAGACAAAATTCCTGTAAGGTTGCATTAATATGATGGGAGTTAAATTTTGAGGGTAATCTATCAAGCCATTCATCTGGAACCATGTTATAATCACCACCAACTATGATATTGTTTGTACAGTATTTATGATTAAGAGTTTTTATATGATTTGCAATCTCTGCTAATAATAACTTGTTTTGAGCGTGAATATTATATCCATAGATATTGCATAGGATCAGAAAACCATCATCTGTTTTAAGAACACAAATAATCCAGTGGCCATTATCATCACTAATATGTGTGATTATTTTGAAGGGACAGTTTTTGAAGAGTAAAGCTACACCAGAAGATTTGTTAGTACCATGACAGAACAGGATCTTTTCTCCCCATTGATTAGACCAAAACTGTTCGTCTGCTTTGACAGAATGAGTTTCTTGCAATAGAATGCAGCTGGCTTTCACATTTTTACAAAATAGGAAAATAGATTTTCTTTTTACACTGTCACGTAAACCCCTAGCATTTAAGGAAACAAAGAAAATGTCAGACATAAGACGGAAAAAAAAAATAAAATAACAAATAACAAAAAGGTTACTTACTTAGCTACTTGCTGAAAGTAGTATAAATGTGCTATTGCACTTCAGATCCCAAATAACAATTTAAAACAGCAACAGACCTCAAACTTTTAGTAAAACAGCTAACCAGGTTTATAGCTTTAAATTGAACAATAACATGGATCTCACTCCCTGTGAACTTGAGGCGTGTAATAAACTGAACATTGGATGTTTATGTATAAAATAACAAAGCATTCAACTTAAGAAACTTTGAGATGGGAATTGAAAAACAGTTAAGCTGGAGATAAACGGACTCCGTTAGCGTACCCGACGTGGCCCCGATAGTAGACGTTCTGTCCCTCAGCTCTCGCCTTCTCCATCTTGGGCCAGACAGCCGCTCTTGCTTCTCGGTCAGATTTCAGAAATCTTGCTTGAAGAAGATGCCAAGCTCCTTACAAACTCTTGCATCTTTAGAAATCTTCCAGAAGATGTCTCGATAGTGCCTCATCGTGAACTGGATGATGATTTGGCGGTGCCTCCCGGTCTCTCTCTTCCCCAGGCGGTGGACGGTGTCCACAGCGATATCCAGGACTGAAGTGTGCTGTGGGGCGATCTTTGCCAGGATTTCCAGGACTTCTTTGCGCGTGTTTTCCCTCGCTTTTTCTTTCAAGCTCTTGTAGCTTTCAAGTCCTCCAGCGCCGTTTATAGCGCTGACTCCATCCTCACCACCCTCTCTTTTAGATCAGCATTCTCTCTTTTCAGCACAGAAACGTTCCTTTCTAAATCACGCACCTTGGATTTGCATTCCTTTATTCACAGCAGCGTTTACTTCGGTAATCTTTGTTAGATTTGCCAGAATAACGGAGTTTTCGCGAAGTCTTCCTTCATAATCATCAAATCTCTCAGTCAGTTTTTCAATGGCTGCGGTCAGAGCTGATAGTTCGGCATCACTTTTGTTGGAAACAATTACCTTGTTAGGTGGAACGGAGGGTTTGGTGGGTGTAATTGGGGTTTTCCTTTTAGCAGCCGCCGAGGATACCTCCATTGCGTATTCGTGGTCAGTTGTCGCCATCTGTTGGTTTTTGGGGGCAACAGCTAGCTTGTCCGAGGCTTCAGGTTTTTCCCGTGGCATTTTACTTTTAAGAGACCTTAAATGTCGTTTTTTTCACCTTTCAAGTGGTAAAAATTAAAGATAACAGAATAAGAGTCGAATAAACCAATTTAGCAAATCAAAAACGAGGTCAGAAAAGGTATTTTGGGATCAGAATGCAACAGCTCAAAAAAGGTCGTCTGCACGGACCGCCATCTTGCCGAGCTCCCCCCAGGACAGTTCATCTTCACGACACTTATTACGTGCAAAGACATTTGTTTATTGTTTATAAAACATTTTCACCTTCGATAATAAGTTATACACAAACTCTTCATATCTTCTGTTTGGTTTGTGTGTTTTTTATATTGGAATTTGTTGTTTTCTCTTCTTGCAATTGTTAAATAAAGTTCTGAATAAAAAAGTTTAAAGATAGGACAACAGGATCTACTTGATTAATTTAATTTTCATTTTAGTCAATGTTATATTCATACATGTAAATATATAAATGACAAACCTTTATGGTTCAGTTTTGTTAGTAAAATCAGAAATATACTATTACTTTATTATAGCAAACAACTCTTTAAAAACTTGAAACACATTTGAAAAAATGAATAATTAATCATAGCCCCCTCCGTCCTTTTTAAGTTGTGGTTTATAAGAAAACACTTCATAATTGTCTTTTTTATTTATTGCTTTGTTCAGTTTTATCTGTGCTTTTCAGCCTCGATGTGTTAATAAAGTTTTTTTGAACAGAAAAGAACAGCCTTCATGTAAGCAAACAACTAAATCCTTAAATCCAAAATCTCAGGATCAATATCTGATCATTTATCAATACAGGAAGTTTGAAGACTAAAAACTGAAACTTTATACTTTCAGTGTCTGTGAATCATCAAGATCACAACAGCATTCATCGGTAACCATAGAAACGATTCATTAACTTTATTTTCATCTTAGTGTTTGATGAATTCTGATGTGACCCACATGACTCCCCTCCCTCTGAGTCAGGAGCCAATCAGTGGAAGTGACCTCACCTGTCGGCCTGATCAGTGCGTTCTGATTTAAAGCAGCTCTGTGCTTGTGTGTGGATGCACAGCTGCAGGATGAGGGGTCTCCTGGTGCTCTGCTGTGTGATGATGGGTAATGGTTACAGTAGGTTCAGGTTTGGGATGGGGAATGTCATTTAATGCAGTTGTTTGTAGCTGCAGGTTCTCCAGTTCCCTCCATGAAGGAGGCTGACACATCTGTCCCAGGTTGGTACCGGTTTGGTTCCTGATCAGCAGTTGCTGCGTATAAGCAGAAGGTTGCCTGACCTGCTCATGTGACCTTCTCCTGCAGGTGTCAACTCCACTTCAAACAGCCAGAGTGAAGGTAAAGGTGAGCTCCTGTAGAACGTCAGGATGTGAAGTTAGCTTCAGGTTGGATATTCCAGACATCTGCTCTTAACATATTTAGGGACCGTCAACACATGACTGCATTTTTCTTCGATAGCTTTTTACATTTTGGACCAAATAACTCTAGAATATTAAAACTAATCATTTTGAGAGGTTTAAATTGTTGGACTTCAAAAGCCTTTGAAGAAAAATGTAAACTAAAATTAGAAAAAACTAAACTACTGTACCCAATAGTTGATTGTAAGTTGTGATATTCTATTAATTTGGAACATAAATGCTAGAACAGCTTAAATGCTATTGAAGGGGAAACTTAGATTTACACTAAAATGGGGAAGCATAACATGATCTAAACTGCTGTTCCTGACACCAGTCAGCTGTACAATGTTCTAAAGTGGTTTTGGTCCAAAAATGAACAAGCTATAGAGGAAAAATGCTGTCATTTGTTGACGGTCTCTAAATGTGAAGGCCCCAAATTCTGGAATATCCAACACTAACTTCAGCGCAGCGTGACGATGCATTTGTCTGAGCCTGAAGTCTTCTGTCCCAGTGGCCGCGGAGCTTCAGCTCGCCAATGCCAGCGCAGAGACGCTACCAGGTGAGACTGCGCAGACCTCACCTGGCTTCGGTCCAGCAGGTGGAAACGGTTGTGATGTGTTTCAGAGCTGCAGCACGACCTCTCCGTGGCTGAAGGAGACATCTTGTTATCGGTAGGACCAACATGACCAGAACTGCTGTGCTGAACGATGACGAGGTTCTTCTGATTCAACTTTTGTCATCAGGACAACAGGAACGCCGTCAACCTGCTGTGGGCCGACGGCATCATCCCATACACCATCAGTGTGGCGCTGGGTATGTCTGTACGGAAGGGAGGGGCTTCGGTCACATGGTCTGACTCCTCTTTACCCCTCCCCAGCGAACAGACGGTCAGAGATCGAGGAGGCCTTCGCCATGATCATGAGGGCCACGTGCATCCGCTTCCAGGAGAGAACCTACGAGAACAACTACCTGGACATTAAGGATGGAGAAGGGTAACTTCAGGAACCGTTTGGGGCGGGGGGGCCCGCTTCTGTACGGCGTCTCATCCGCCCTCTGCTCCTCAGCTGCGCCTCCTACGTGGGCTGCAGCGGAGGAGCCCAGCCGGTCTACTTCGGATCCACCTGCTCTGCGGGGAACCTCTGCCACGAGCTGGTGCACGCCGTGGGCATGTACCACGAGCACACCCGCTTCGACCGGGACCAGTTCATCAAGGTGGTGTGGGACAACATCAAACCAGGTTGGGATCAGAACGTGGAGCTCGGTTTGCTTTCAGGCCTGAACTGATGGCACCATCTGGATTTTGACCTTTAAGGCAAACAGGGAAACTTTGACGTGAAGATGGGAGACACCCTGAAGCTGCCGTACGACTTTGGATCCATCATGCACTACGGGATGTGAGTCTAAACCAGCTCGGTTCCTCCATGGAGTCGACCGCAGAGCTAACTCGTCTGGTTTAATTTCAAGGTCTTATTTTAGCAAAGATGGAAGTCCAACCATCATACCCAACGAAGGAGTGGACATAGGTCAGAGGAAGCACCTGAGCCGGCTGGACATCCAGAAGATCAACTCTCTCTACCACTGTGGTACAAACATCAGATTCTTTCCTCGGACCGAAGCTGCTGCAGATCAACATTCATGTTTCTCTTTCAGGTGCACCAAAACAGATGTGGGGCTGAATAAAACGGTTTCCTCAACTTTAGTGGATTTTTATTCATTTTCAATCTGCAGTAAAACTGCTCAGAACTTCTGCTTGGAGGATGGAAGCTGGTCTGTACATCCTGATGGAGCGAGATGCAGGTCATCTCGAGTTAAAGAGCTCGCTGCAGTTGCACAAACTGAACACATGGAGGCGCTTCAGCGTCCAGTCTGAGCGTGCAGTGACCAGAAAACTGTAGTTCCGTGTCTAGAGCATCAAGTCTTCACATCTGGTCAAACTGAGTCAGTCTGAAAGAACTGACATCTGGACTGGATTTCAAATCATGCCACGTTTGATCAGCACACCTTTCCAGACGTATATTTAACCTTGGTCCTCCTGGGGGTGGAACCAATGAAACCAGATCAAAGTCTCTGCTGCCAGATAGTTGGGATTTTAAAGCCCCAAAGTTGGTCAAACTTCCCAATCCTGAGATGTTTACCTGTAATCATCCAGTTACTGAAGTCCAACTTCAACACATTCTCAGACTACATGCAGCACTCCTGCAGAGAAACACTGACCCTCTGCAACCCCCCCCAACAAAATGTGCATGGACGCCTGAAGTGTAAGCTTTGACCCCTGACACAGCGCGAGGGCTCCCTCTAGCGGCAGGAGCGCGGTTCGTTCAGAACGCGGTTCTGTTGGGTCTCCAGGTTTATTACTGGGTTCTACCGCTTTAGGCAGAGGAAGCTCGACCCAGTTCTGAGGACCGACTGGTTCTGAAACGTTTGGATTAACGGGAAATGGAGGTTTCAGTTTCACCACTGAGTGGGTTGTGCGCATGCGCGCGGTCAGGGGATTTCCAGTAAACGCAGCGCGCGTCTGTGACCGGAGCTTTTATTCTGAAAGGATCGCAGCAGCTGAAGCTCCGCCTCCTGTTTGACCAAAAGGAAAAAACCTCAAAGTTTGGGTTCTTCAACCGCAACTCAGGAGAATTATGGGAAATGCATCAGGAGCGTCTGCTCTCATCGGCTGCCAGTGACGTCATCCTCGACAGGTCAGACGTTCCTCAGGAAATGATGGGATTGGTCTGTCATGTTTGGCGGCTCAGAGCCAGAAAGACCTGAGAAAATCTAATGTCACATTGTTGAAACCTACAAACATTTACGGTTTAGTTTGTGTAGCAGAGGATCAGAATGACGTCACGAGGCTGAACGTAAACTTGTGCTTATAAAAACACTTTATTTTCTTGTATTTTTTTCTTTTCTTTAATGATGCTTTCTTTGTGCTGCTGATGTTCAGTGGAGGAACTGCTGGGAAGTTCCTGCTGCTCCTGGGAAACCCGGAAAAGTTCCTGCTGCTCCTGGGAAACCCGGAAAAGTTCCTGCTGCTCCTGGGAAACCCGGAACGACCTTGAAGATCTCAGATTGTGGAAAGCGAGTGAAGAGACTCAGAGGAAAGTGTGTTTGTGTGAAGGTCAGGCAGACATGGAGGAAGGAGCTCCTGGTTCTGAAGTCCGTTTGGATCAGCACTCTGAGGGTCAGAGAGGGGTCCGGAGGTGAGACGATGCCTTTCACCTGTTTGCATTTCTTCCTCACATCATCATCACTAAAACATGCCTCTGTGTTGAAGATCAAGCCCCCATAAATCAGCAGAGTCTGCAGCAGCTGGATCTGGATCAGGATCTGGATCAGGACCAGATCCTGATTGCGTGTCTCTGAAGAGCGACCTGTCCATGGACAAGCCCATCAACTTCAGAGGACAGTAGGTTGTCCCGGTTCTGCCGGTTCTCCTGTGTCCCCCTGGGTTCTGGTTTGTCTGAAACGGTTCTGTCTGCAGACTCCGCCTCCAGGACGCAGATGTTCCCAGCTGTGGGCCCGGAGCGCCACCAGCCCTGAACTCCATCTTTTTGGTGAGTAGAGAGTACATTCCGTCCAGACGAACAGATGAAACCAGATCTTGTGTGTTCAGCTGCTGGAGGAGAACATCATCACGTTTGTGAGGAAGGAGCTGGAGAAGATCCAGCAGCTTCTGAGTTCTGCTGAAGCTCCGTGCTCAGGGAATCAAACCAACGACCAGGACTGGGATGAAGACCAGACCAGCAGGGAGTCTTTCCTGAGGATGACTCTGCACTTCATGAGGAAGATGAAGCTGGAGGATCTGGCTGACTGCCTGCAGAGCAGTAAGATCCTCTGAAGTTATAAAACTGCTGCATGTAGGAGGAATCAGCTGATCCGTGCGGTCCGATGGAGACGTTCCTGCGTTTGTAGAGAAACTCAGACAAATCTTTCACTGATACTTCCTGATCCTCGTGTATTTACTATTTTTGTTCTGAGAAGTTCTCCGACCTTCTTCTCTCTAACATTCAAATCAGATCCTGCCACGGATCCGTTGTTAGGAAGACCAGGAACAGAAATCCTGACACCTCCATAAAGCCGGTTTGACTCATATGATGCTTAAAGGGATCGGTTTGAATAGGTGGAACATCAAAGAACATTTGAGAATCAGGAGAAACTCAGGATAACAATGGCAGTAATGTCTGAGAACCATAGGAACCAGAAGAGAACGTTGGTCTAGAACGATGACAGGATGTTAGAGAATCACAGGAACCAGACGGGAACCTCTGATTAGAACAACATTAGAACCTTGGTCTTGGAACCGTAAGAACCAGAGGAGGCGTTTTTAGAACGATGGTGGTTTGAGGAGGTCACGTGGAACTGAAGAGGTTCTTTCTCATTTGCTCAGGAACTTTTGCTGCAGACTTTCAGCACAAGCACAAGTCCAGGCTGAAGAAGAAGTTTCAGAACGTTTTTGAAGGCATCGCCAAGGCAGGAAGCCCCGCCCCTCTGAGAGAGATCTACACGGAGCTGCTGGTCACAGACGGGGAGGCGGGAGCGCCTAACGAGGAGCACGAGGTCAGGTGGATGGAAATGGCCTCCAGGAGGGCCGGCAGGCTGGAAACTACAATAAGGTGCGAGGACCTGTTCCAAGCTCCTTCTGGACCAGCCGAGCCGGACCGGACCGTGCTGACCAAAGGTGTGGCCGGGATCGGGAAGACCATCCTGACGCAGAAGTTCATTCTGGACTGGTCCGAGGACAAAAGCCACCAGAACGTCCAGCTGCTGCTTCCGTTTACCTTCAGGGAGCTGAACGTGCTGAGAGACAGGAAGTTCAGTTTGGTGGAGCTGCTCCATCACTTCTTCATCGAGGTCAAGCAGGCAAAGTTCTGCCAGCTGGAAGACATCCTGGTAGTTTTCATCCTGGATGGTCTGGACGAGTGCCGACTTCCTCTTGACTTCCACAACAATCAGATCCTGACGGACATCGGAGAAGCCGCCTCACTGGATGTTCTTCTGACCAACCTGATCCTGGGAAACCTGCTCCCCTCTGCTCGACTCTGGATAACCACGCGACCTGCAGCAGCCAATCAGATCCCTGGCAAGTGTGTGGGCATGGTGACAGAGGTCAGAGGGTTCAGTGACCCCCAGAAGGACGAGTACTTCCAGAAGAAGTTCAGAGAGAGCAGACGAGCCAGCAAGATCATCTCCCACATCAGGAGGTGCCGGAGCCTCCACATCATGTGCCACATACCGGTCTTCTGCTGGATCACTGCCACGGTTCTGGAGGACGTTCTGAAAACCACAGACGCCAAAGATCTGCCCAAGACTCTGACTGAGATGTATGCTCATTTCCTGGTGGTCCAGACCAAAGTCAAGCAGATCAAGTACGACGGAGGAGGAGAGACAGATCCACACTGGAGTCCAGACACCAGGGAGATGATGGAGTCTCTGGGAAAACTGGCATTTGAGCAGCTGCAGAAGGGGAACCTGATCTTCTACGAAGCAGACCTGATGGAGTGTGGCATCCACGTGAAGACCGCCTCGGTCTACTCTGGAGTACTGACCCAGGTATTCATAGAGGAGAGAGGCCTGTACCAGGAGAAGGTCTTCTGCTTCATCCATCTGAGTGTTCAGGAGTTTCTCGCTGCTCTTCACGTACACCTGACCTTCACAGACTCTGGGGTCAACCTGCTGGAAGACGCTCACACACCTGGAACCAATCCAGAAAGGAGGAACCTGGCAGAGAATCACCTGCACCGGAGCGCCGTGGACAAGGCCCTGCAAAGCCCCAACGGACACCTGGACCTGTTCCTCCGCTTCCTCCTGGGCCTGTCTCTGCAGACCAACCAGAACCTCCTGCGTGGTCTGCTCCCTCAGACAGGAAGTGGCTCCCAGACCAACCAGGACACAGTCCAGTACATCAGACAGCAGATCAGCGAGACCTCCTCAGCAGAGAAGAGCATCAACCTGTTCCACTGCCTGAACG
Source organism: Oryzias javanicus (assembly GCA_003999625.1). NCBI lineage: Eukaryota > Metazoa > Chordata > Actinopteri > Beloniformes > Adrianichthyidae > Oryzias > Oryzias javanicus. The sequence continues at coordinate 223,584 of CM012460.1, read as the reverse complement.
AGCTGAACGACAGCTCTCTGCTGGAGGAGATCCAGAAGTCCTTGAGCTCCGGCCGCCTCTCCACAGACAGACTGTCTCCTGCTCAGTGGTCGGCTCTGGTCTTCATCCTGCTGTCGTCAGAAAAGGACCTGGACGAGTTTGACCTGAGGAAGTTCTCAGGCTCAGAGGAGACCTTCCTGAGGCTGCTGCCGGTCCTCAGAGCTTCAACCAGAGCTGTGTGAGTGCAGGACCCCAGGTTCTTTGAGAGCACGTCATCAGAACCTCTGAGACCTCCTTTCTCTGCTCCTCAGGCTTAGCTGCTGCAGCCTCACTCCGAGGAGCTGTGAGGTTCTGTCCTCGGTTCTCAGCTCTCAGACCTGCAGCCTGCGAGAGCTGGACCTGAGCAACAACAACCTGCAGGACTCCGGGGTCAAGCTGCTTTCTGCCGCTCTCAGGAGTCCACACTTCAGCCTGGAAGCTCTGAGGTCAGTCAGGAGGTCCTCACCAGCCGGAGCTTCTCTCTCTGACTCTCTAACCTCGTGTCTCTACAGCCTGTCCGGATGTCTAATCACAGAGGAGGGTTGTTCTTCTCTGGCTGAAGCTCTGAACTCCAACCCCACCCGACTGAAGGAGCTGGACCTGAGCTACAACCATCCAGGAGAGGCGGGGCTGAGGCTGCTGACTGCTGGACAGCAGGACTGGAACCTCCAGACTCTGAGGTACTGAGCTAGCCGAGGGCTTCAACATGCTGGTCCACATCTCCTGAGCTGTGTGTGTTCTTCAGGACGGATCACGGGGGGGAACGGCGTCTCCAGCCCGGCCTGAGAAAGTGTAAGTCTGCTTTGTTCAATACCAGATGGACACGGGGAGAGGGACGCTTCCACACAGCCTTCCTGTCTTCTTCCAACTTCAGTTTCAGATGTTTCTCAAATAATAGGAAACCGTTCATTAGAACTTGCATTTCAGTCTGTGGGGATGAGAGGGAGATTCTCCTTTAACAGGTGATGTTCTCTGGAAGTTAAGTCACAAAATCTGGACCCTATGGTCCTCCGGACCCTAAAGTCCTCCGGACCCTATGGTCCTCTGGACCCTAAAGTCCTCCGGTCCCTAAAGTCCTCTGGACCCTAAAGTCCTCCGGACCCTATACTCCTTTAGAACCTAAAGTCCTCCGGACCCTAAAGTCCTCCGGACCCTAAAGTCCTCTGGACCCTATACTCCTTTAGAACCTAAAGTCCTCCGGACCCTAAGGTCCTCCGGACCCTAAAGTCCTCCGGACCCTAAAGTCCTCCGGTCCCTAAAGTCCTCTGGACCCTAAAGTCCTCTGGTCCCTAAAGTCCTCTGGACCCTAAAGTCCTCTGGACCCTAAAGTCCTCTGGACCCTAAAGTCCTCTGGACCCTAAAGTCCTCCGGACCCTATACTCCTTTAGAACCTAAAGTCCTCTGGACCCTAAAGTCCTCCGGACCCTATACTCCTTTAGAACCTAAAGTCCTCCGGACCCTAAGGTCCTCCGGACCCTAAAGTCCTCCGGTCCCTAAAGTCCTCTGGACCCTAAAGTCCTCCGGTCCCTAAAGTCCTCTGGACCCTAAAGTCCTCTGGTCCCTAAAGTCCTCTGGACCCTAAAGTCCTCCGGACCCTAAAGTCCTCCGGACCCTATACTCCTTTAGAACCTAAAGTCCTCCGGACCCTAAAGTCCTCCGGACCCTAAAGTCCTCTGGACCCTATAGTCCTCTGGACCCTAAAGTCCTCCGGACCCTAAAGTCCTCTGGACCCTAAAGTCCTCCGGACCCTATACTCCTTTAGACCCTAAAGTCCTCCGGACCCTAAGGTCCTCCGGACCCTAAAGTCCTCTGCTCCCTAAAGTCCTCCAGACCCTAAGGTCCTCCGGACCCTAAAGTCCTCCGGACCCTAAAGTCCTCCGGTCCCTAAAGTCCTCTGGACCCTAAGGTCCTCCGGTCCCTAAAGTCCTCCGGTCCCTAAAGTCCTCCGGTCCCTAAAGTCCTCTGGACCCTAAAGTCCTCCGGACCCTAAAGTCCTCCGGACCCTAAAGTCCTCTGGACCCTAAAGTCCTCTGGTCCCTAAAGTCCTCTGGTCCCTAAAGTCCTCTGGACCCTAAAGTCCTCCGGACCCTATACTCCTTTAGACCCTAAAGTCCTCCGGACCCTAAGGTCCTCCGGACCCTAAAGTCCTCTGGTCCCTAAAGTCCTCTGGACCCTAAAGTCCTCCGGACCCTAAAGTCCTCCGGACCCTATACTCCTTTAGACCCTAAAGTCCTCCGGACCCTAAAGTCCTCCGGACCCTAAAGTCCTCTGGACCCTAAAGTCCTCCGGACCCTATACTCCTTTAGACCCTAAAGTCCTCCGGACCCTAAAGTCCTCTGGACCCTAAAGTCCTCCGGACCCTAAGGTCCTCCGGACCCTAAGGTCCTCTGGTCCCTGAAGTCCTCTGGACCCTATACTCCTTTAGACCCTAAAGTCCTCTGGTCCCTAAAGTCCTCTGGTCCCTAAAGTCCTCTGGACCCTAAACTCCTTTAGACCCTAAAGTCCTCTGGTCCCTAAAGTCCTCCGGTCCCTAAAGTCCTCTGGTCCCTAAAGTCCTCTGGACCCTGAGATCCCCAGACCTTAAAGTCCAGACGTGTGACTCGACTTCCAGACCACAACCCTCCAAGCATGGCCTCGGCTCAGATTCAGCAGAAGCTCAGAGAATTTTCCAGACGTTCCCTCCGTTCTTCCCCTCAGACTCCTGCCTCCTTCAGGTGGACATCACCTCTTTGAACCGGAAGATCTGGCTGTCAGGAGACGGCAGGACGCTCACCGTGCACCCGGAGGAGCGGCCCTATCCCGACCACCCCAACAGGTTCGACTACTGGCAGCTGCTGTGCACCAACGGCCAGACCGGCCGCTCGTACTGGGAGGTGGAGTGGAAGGGGGAGGTCCGAATCGCCGCCAGTTACCGAGGCGTCAAGCGCAGAGGGAACCGGACGGAGTGCCGCTTCGGCTGGAACGAGCACTCGTGGAGTCTGAGCTGCTCCGAGGGGGGGTACTCCGGTGGCACGACAACTCTGGAACCTCCATCGGCGCCGCGTCTTCATCGCTCTCCCCCTCCGACTACCACAGAGTGGCGGTGTACGTGGACTGTCCGGCGGGGGTCCTGTCCTTCTACAGGGTCGTCCGGGACCAGCTGATCCACCTCCACACCTTCAACACCTCCTTCACAGAACCGCTTTACCCCGGCTTCGGCTTCTGGACCCACGGCTCCTCGGTGAGGCTGCGCGAGGAGGAGGGCTTTGATGAAGAGACGGATGAGGACGGAGATGCAGAGAGGATGAAGAGATCGACTGTCTGACTGTGAGGCGGCACCACCTAGAGGACAGACAGAGTACTGCACTGATGGAAACAACAAAAGCTTTTAATCCTTTTAGGTTTTAATCTCATGGTCTCCCTAAAATATGTTAACGTCTTTTTAAAATGGTTTTGATTAGCTCCACTCTGTGGAGAGAACAGGTACTACAGGTGAGTCAGCTGTTTTAGGTCAACGTTGGTCTCGTCGTCTCCAGACAGAAGTTCTTTAAAGCAAACGTGTTGGAGTGAAAATCTGAGCTGAAGCTCCTGCAGAACGTCGAGTTTCATGCTTTTCTTTGCTGTTCTGAGGTTCAGGATGGAGGTGGATCAGGTCCTTCTCCTTCAAAACCTCCACAATAAAAACCTTTCTTCTTCATGTGGTCTGAATGAGATTCAGCATCAACAATGAAAACGAGTGGAGAGGTTAGGGGCTGTACCTCTGGACCAGAACCCAGATCAGGAAAACCAACCCTGTAGAGGTTGACTGCTTTAACCGAATAGTCGCTGATGTTTGTGGGATCTCTCAAATCAGACCTCCATGAGTACTCATCCGGTGATTTCCACATTAACTTAAATCTAAAGATCAAAACATTTGATGAGAATCTGTTCATTCAGATCTAGAATGTTCTTTGAGTGATCCCCTCGTTTTCCTGCCTCTGTTCTGCAGGGTCGAACACTGCGACAGATCTCCAGAGTGGAGACACTGCCACAGATTTCTGGGATCTGATCTTCACTATTTAATTGAATTTCTTTTGAATCTTTTCAAACTTTATTTTTTATTTTTTGCTGAATCTGAAAACAAAGAAAAAACACTTTTTTCTCCATGTAGAAATTATGGGATGTGCGAGACAAACAGAAATAATCATCTTAAAACCGGATTCATTCTGGTTCCTGGAGTCCTGAAGGTCCAGAGGGGTGGGGGTGGGGGGGTGGTGTTCCATCAACCAAAAATGAGAAAACATAAAATATGGGGGATTGTTTTGAGTGGGAGGGGGCACTGTTGCTCTTCTGACAGTGACAGAACAGTGTTTGGGGGGGGTTCATCTGCTCCACACATCGTCTTAGTTCTTACGGGGTTCGAACCCGTGGAGAAGACGCTGAACTCCTGTGTCAAGAGGACAAACAGACGTCCTGAAGAGGGGGGGGCACACGACGACAACACTGTCACCAGAAGCGAACATCCAACCCCTTCGTCCGCCCCTCCTCGATCAAGACCGCCCCTCCTGGATCAGGAGGACCCCTCCTGGATCAGGACCGCCTCTCCTGGATCAGGACCGCCCCTCCTCGATCAAGACCGCCCCTCCTGGATTAGGAGGACCACTCCTGGATCAGGACCACCCCTCCTGGATCAGGACCGCCTCTCCTGGATCAGGACCGGACCCCTCCTCGATCAGGACCGCCCCTCCTCGATCAGGACCGCCCCTCCTGTCAGATCAGGATCAGGACCGCTCCTGGATCAAGGACAGCCCCTTCCTCGATCAGGACCGCCCCTTCCTGGATCAGGACCGCCCCTCCTGGATCAGGACCGCCCCTCCTGGATCAGGACCGCCCCTTCCTGGATCAGGACCGCCCCTCCTGGATCAGGACCGCCCCTCCTGGATCAGGACCGCCCCTCCTGGATCAAGGACCGCCCTCCTCGATCAGGACCGCCCCTCCTGGATCAGGACCCGCCCTATCCTGGATCAGGACCGCCCCTCCTGGATCAGGACCGCCATCCTGGATCAGGACCGCCCCTCCTGGATCAGGACCGCCCCTCCTGGATCAGGACCGCCCCTCCTGGATCAGGACCGCCCCTCCTGGATCAAGACCGCCCCTCCTGGATCAGGACCGCCCCTCCTGGATCAGGACCGCCCCTCCTGGATCAGGACCGCCCCTCTTAGATCAGGACCGCCCCTCCTGGATCAGGACCGCCTCTCCTGGATCAGGACCGCCCCTCCTGGATCAGGACCGCCCCTCCTGGATCAGGACCGCCCCTCCTGGATCAGGACCGCCCCTCCTGGATCAGGACCGCCCCTCCTGGATCAGGAGCACCCCTCCTGGATCAGGAGCACCCCTCCCCGATCCGCTGGCAGGCCCGGCCCACCTTCCGCTCCAGCTTCACCATCTTCAGGACGGCGTCGTGACGGCCCCGGCCCAGATGGTCGAACCGGCAGTGGTGCTGCTCGGGGAGGCGGTGCCTCATGCAGAAGATGAAGCCTGAGGGGGGGGATGCGTTCAGGAACTGTGCATGGCCTCAAACCCCCCCTCCCCGTACTGACCGCAGCGGCAGCACCCCAGCTCCTGCTGAACCAGCTCCAGTTTGCTTTGGCAGAGGAAGCAGCGCCGCCGGTTCTTCTGTGTGGGGGCTTCCTCCTCAGGGCCCCCTCCCTCGGCCGTTTCCCTGGCGACGGGCCGCTCTCGGAGCAGCTGCTGGCCGACAGAGTACCTGCTTCTGTGGGGCGTTTGGTGGGGCGCGCGGCGGGTCCCGGGCGGTGTCTGAGGACGACCCCCCTGCAAACAGAGGTGAGGTGTGAGTGGCTGGAGGACCAGGTGGAGACGCTGAAGCGGCAGCAGGAGTCTGAAGCTCACAGACTTCAGCTGCACTCGGGTTACCACCAGACGGTCAGACAGGTGAGCTGCACAGCGCCCTCTACTGCTCAGTCTGTGCTGTGCAGGTTTACCACCATTCATGTTCCTATAGAGGAAACGTTTGGTCTTTGTTCAAAGAAGATCTACTGACGAGAAAAGATTCTGGATGTGACGGGTGACGCTGCTGCAGGACGCTGGTCCCCGTGGACACACCAAACGGTTGGAACATTTTCAGCTGGAAGATTCTCAGGTGTGAAGTTCAGTCACATTCTGTGGGAACATCATCAGCTCAAAACCGTCATGAGTGAAGCAGAACCAGATCAGGAAATTCTGAGGAATGTGTGTCAGGAACCAGCCGGCGATGTAGAAGAGGTTCTGTTCATGACAGTGGACATGAAGATTGAAGAGCATTCTGAAGGTATCAGACAAAAACTCTGAACTGACTAGAAATGTGATCAAACAGACTTCTGGATCCGATTCAGAGGAACTCAGAACCACAAACATGGAGGAGTCTCCAGATGTGGGTCTGGATGACAGGAGCTGCTGAGGTCAGCACTGACCCCCCCCCGCTTACCTTCTCTCAGGCTGGAGGACACCGGCTGGGTCAGAGACTGGCTGCTGGGGGGGGGGCTTGAATGGCGCGGGGTGCGCAGTCATCCTCCGGCTGCTTCTTCTGGACGTCTGCAGAGCATGAAGATCCGGACCGTCATGTTCTGATGAAGGTTGTTGTTTCAAACATGTTCTCTGTCAATAACACGACGGACTCACCAGCAAAACATTTGGAGCACAAGTCAGAGATTTTACTGGTACGACTAGAACAAATCAGAGGACTTAAGTCAGACAGAAGACATTTCAGAACACTTTCAGATCAGAGTACTGACAGCAGAGAACAGTACGATAGAGAGAACACCCTTCAGACACAGATCAGAGAGAACACTCCCGACAGATCACGAGGAGTGAACACCCGACTGACAGACCAGAGAACACCCCAGATCAGAGTATCAGAGAGAACACCCCGGACAGACTCCGACAGGAGAGCACACTCCGACAGATCAGAGAGAACACTCCGACAGATCAGAGATGAACACTCCGACAGATCAGAGAGAACACTCCGACAGATCAGAGTGAACACCCCGACAGATCAGAGAGAACACTCCGACAGATCAGAAAGAACACTCCGACAGATCAGAGTGAACACTCCGACAGATATTGTTTGGTTTACTATTTTTCCATGAATTTTTATTTACTATGAAGATTATTACATTTCGGTTATTTGTTCATCTCAAGATAAAGAGAGAATTAAACATTTGTCAAAGGAAGTGCAATAAATAAGATAATGTCCCACTGTGGTGTAGTGGTTAACACTCTCCTCACAGTGAGAAGGCCCTGGTTCAAATTCCAGGAGGGTCCAGTCTGTGTGGATGTTCTCCGGGTTCCTCCAGTCCAAAATCCGGCTGCACAGGTTAGCAGGTGGTTTGGGCTCTGAATGTGTGTCCAGGCTAAGCCCCGCCCTTGCCTGTGGTTGGGATAAGCTCCAGCAACCCAAGGGCCAGGTGTTGCTGAAAATGATGTGAGCTGAGCAACGCACACACTGTCAACCAACAGCAAGAGAAGTCACGTGACCCGTATCCCAGACCTGATTCTATCACTCCGTACTCCGGGACGCTTTGTTTCATGACATGCACGGTACGCGCACGGTGGCTCCTCTGAGTCAGAGGTGAGCTGACTGTAACCGGAAGCTGGTGTCCGTAAACCAGTTTCTGTCAGGACCCACCACCCACCCTCTCCACAGAAGAGCACGGTCGTCTGTCACACAGCTGGTTCGTCGGTCCACTCACCCGAACCGCAGCGGCAGCGAGGCGGCAGCGCGGCTTCGCTGCGTTCACTCGTGTCTCCATGACTCCCAGCGAGTCCGGGGATGAGTCCGGGGCCTCCTGGCTCGATGGGACCGACTCGACCAGATTCTGCCGTTCTTTGAGGCCCGAAGTCTGGAGCCACTTCCGGGGATAGAAAACAAACAACCGGAGCTTCCGGCGGGCGGAAGCGCGTCGGGCGTCGTGCGTGGACTGCGGGTCAGGAACCTGCGGGGCCGGGCGCGGCGGCCAGGGAACAGCTCACATACAATTAATAGGCTCTCCTCAGAGGACCAGCCTCCTCACGTGACCGGAAGTAGACCGGTAAACGGAAATGGCAAATGACAAAAAACAAACCGTAAAAAGACTCTTTTATGATTGTATCAATTTTTTGGCCAAAATGAATGTTTATGATACAATGTAATCACAGGACTTTTTTTCTTAAAATATGAACTTTTACATAATTCCTCGTATCTTCAGACAAAAGGTTTGAAAAGAAGTGAATGGATCATGGTAATAGAGTGTTCTGTTCTGTTTACTACATCCATTCTCTTGTTTTATTCTTCACTTTGTTCAATAAAATTATAAAAAAAAAAGACAAACAAAACTTTTAAGATTCAGCACACATCAATTACTCTAATGAAAGGAAAATCATCTAGTTTTTCTTTTCATGTTTTGTTTGTTATTGACTTGGTTTCATAAATGATAGCAGTGAAAGGTTAAAACCGGATGATCTGATGGAGTTCTGATCCTTCAGTGACTGAAGGAGACGTTTCTAACAAAAGAACAGCCGAGGTTTCTGAAGGTTTAATGAACAGAGTGACTCATCATGGCGGCCTCAAAGCTCACACTGATGAGTGAGCTCCTCCACAGGTCATGTAGAAACAAGAGGAAAAATACACTCGAATAAGAAATACAACAGCAAAAACTCGACCTCTACCAGCTTCTACATCACAGTCTGAGCAGAACTAAAGTCTGTTGATTCACTCAGGAAGCTCTTTGAATCATTCTTAAATACTTGTCTAAACAAAAAAACAAACACACAAACAAACGTGACTCCAAGTGTTTCAGGTTTGATCATATTTGAGGAAAGTGCAAACACACGCCGGACACTGATGCACAGCTTTAAACGGCTTCATTCAGAGACACAAACAGGAAACGTCACTTCCTGCCGGCTCCACAGTGTTTCAGTGTGAAGCTGCAGCATCCTCTCTGTGATGGAGGGGGGGCGGGGACGGTCCCAGGCCAGAACTTTCTGGTTCCTGTCCTTATCAAAGATCTCGCTCAGAAAAAAGTTTGTTTTCACCTAAAAAACGTTTTTATTTGAAAGTGAAAGTGTTTTATTTTGACCCCGGTTTCCTTATAAACTCAGAGCAGATAAGAAAGATTCTTCTAAGATCGTTGATCTGGACGCCGTCTGACCGGACCCCCATGACGTTTTCCTGCAGCTGCACGCAGGAACATCAACACTAACCAGGGAAGACGAGAGCTGCTCCCCCGCTGCTGTGGAGGAGCGTCTGGCAGCATTAGTGTAACAGTGCAATCTGAACCATGGAGTCTGTGCAAAAAGCATGGCAGGTGCTGCCACACCTGTCCGCAGAAGGGGAGGGGCTTCGTTCAATGATGAGGTGGAGAAGAGAAGGAGGAGGGCTGGCTGGACAGCAGACTGTGGGAGCGCGGGGCCGCTGGACCCTGCTGCTGCGCGCCGGCCCCCCCAGAGTCCGACGAGTCCAAACCCGGAGAACCCTCCTTGACCTCAGTGTCCAGCTGGGCCGGACACTCGAAGTGAACGCAGTGGAACACCTTCAGAGAGAGCAACACCCACAGGATCAGGAACCACACCTGCACTCCACAGGCATGTTGATCAACAGATAATCTGAACCTGTTCCCCCATCGTTCTGCACCTGTTTCTTCCATCGTTCTGCACCTGTTTCTCCATCGTTCTGCACCTGTTTCTTCATCGTTCTGCACCTGTTTCTTCCATCGTTCTGCACCTGTTTCTTCCATCGTTCTGCACCTGTTTCTTCCATCGTTCTGCACCTGTTTCTTCCATCGTTCTGCACCTGTTTCTTCCATCGTTCTGCACCTGTTTCTACCATCGTTCTGCACCTGTTTCTTCATCGTTCTGCACCTGTTTCTTCATCGTTCTGCACCTGTTTCTTCATCGTTCTGCACCTGTTTCTTCATCGTTCTGCACCTGTTTCTTCCATCGTTCTGCACCTGTTTCTTCATCGTTCTGCACCTGTTTCTTCCATCGTTCTGCACCTGTTTCTTCCATCGTTCTGCACCTGTTTCTACCATCGTTCTGCACCTGTTTCTACCATCGTTCTGCACCTGTTTCTTCCATCGTTCTGCACCTGTTTCTTCCATCGTTCTGCACCTGTTTCTTCCATCGTTCTGCACCTGTTTCTTCCATCGTTCTGCACCTGTTTCTTCATCGTTCTGCACCTGTTTCTTCCATCGTTCTGCACCTGTTTCTTCATCGTTCTGCACCTGTTTCTTCCATCGTTCTGCACCTGTTTCTTCATCGTTCTGCACCTGTTTCTTCCATCGTTCTGCACCTGTTTCTACCATCGTTCTGCACCTGTTTCTTCCATCGTTCTGCACCTGTTTCTACCATCGTTCTGCACCTGTTCCCCCATCGTTCTGCACCTGTTTCTTCATCGTTCTGCACCTGTTTCTTCCATCGTTCTGCACCTGTTTCTTCCATCGTTCTGCACCTGTTTCTTCCATCGTTCTGCACCTGTTTCTTCCATCGTTCTGCACCTGTTTCTTCCATCGTTCTGCACCTGTTTCTTCCATCGTTCTGCACCTGTTTCTTCCATCGTTCTGCACCTGTTTCTTCCATCGTTCTGCACCTGTTTCTTCCATCGTTCTGCACCTGTTTCTCCATCGTTCTGCACCTGTTTCTCCATCGTTCTGCACCTGTTTCTTTCATCGTTCTGCACCTGTTTCTTCCATCGTTCTGCACCTGTTTTTCCATCGTTCTGCACCTGTTTCTTCATCGTTCTGCACCTGTTTCTTCATCGTTCTGCACCTGTTTCTACCATCGTTCTGCACCTGTTTCTTCATCGTCTGCACCTGTTTCTTCCATCGTTCTGCACCTGTTTCTTCCATCGTTCTGCACCTGTTTCTTCCATCGTTCTGCACCTGTTTCTTCCATCGTTCTGCACCTGTTTCTTCCATCGTTCTGCACCTGTTTCTTCATCGTTCTGCACCTGTTTCTTCCATCGTTCTGCACCTGTTTCTTCCATCGTTCTGCACCTGTTTCTCCATCGTTCTGCACCTGTTCTCCCATCGTTCTGCACCTGTTTCTTCATCGTTCTGCACCTGTTTCTTCCATCGTTCTGCACCTGTTTCTCCATCGTTCTGCACCTGTTTCTTCCATCGTTCTGCACCTGTTTCTTCATCGTTCTGCACCTGTTTCTTCATCGTTCTGCACCTGTTTCTACCATCGTTCTGCACCTGTTTCTTTCATCGTTCTGCACCTGTTTCTACCATTGTTCTGCACCTGTTTCTACCATCGTTCTGCACCTGTTTCTTCATCGTTCTGCACCTTTTTCTTCCATCGTTCTGCACCTGTTTCTTCATCGTTCTGCACCTGTTTCTTCATCGTTCTGCACCTGTTTCTACCATCGTTCTGCACCTGTTTCTTCATCGTTCTGCACCTGTTTCTTCATCGTTCTGCACCTGTTTCTTCATCGTTCTGCACCTGTTTCTACCATCGTTCTGCACCTGTTTCTTCATCGTTCTGCACCTTTCTTCATCGTTCTGCACCTGTTTCTTCATCGTTCTGCACCTGTTTCTTCATCGTTCTGCTCCTGTTTCTTCATCGTTCTGCACCTGTTTCTACCATCGTTCTGCACCTGTTTCTTCATCGTTCTGCACCTGTTTCTTCCATCGTTCTGCACCTTTTTCTTCCATCGTTCTGCACCTGTTTCTACCATCGTTCTGCACCTGTTTCTTCATTGTTCTGCACCTGTTTCTTCATCGTTCTGCACCTGTTTCTTCATCGTTCTGCACCTGTTTCTACCATCGTTCTGCACCTGTTTCTTCATCGTTCTGCACCTGTTTCTTCATCGTTCTGCTCCTGTTTCTTCATCGTTCTGCACCTGTTTTCTACCATCGTTCTGCACCTGTTTCTTCATCGTTCTGCACCTGTTTCTTCCATCGTTCTGCACCTGTTTCTACCATCGTTCTGCACCTGTTTCTACCATCGTTCTGCACCTGTTTCTTCATCGTTCTGCACCTGTTTCTTCCATCGTTCTGCACCTGTTTCTACCATCGTTCTGCACCTGTTTCTACCATCGTTCTGCACCTGTTTCTCCATCGTTCTGCACCTGTTTCTCCATCGTTCTGCACCTGTTTCTTCATCGTTCTGCACCTTTCTTCCATCGTTCTACCTGTTTTTCTACCATCGTTCTGCACCTGTTTCTCCATCGTTCTGCACCTGTTTCTTCCATCGTTCTGCACCTTTTCTTCCATCGTTCTGCACCTGTTTCTTCCATCGTTCTGCACCTGTTTCTTCCATCGTTCTGCACCTGTTTCTTCATCGTTCTGCACCTGTTTCTTCCATCGTTCTGCACCTGTTTCTTCCATCGTTCTGCACCTGTTTCCCCCATCGTTCTGCACCTGTTTCCCCCATCGTTCTGCACCTGTTTCTCCATCGTTCTGCACCTGTTTCTTCATCGTTCTGCACCTGTTCTTCCATCGTTCTGCACCTGTTTCTTCCATCGTTCTGCACCTGTTTCTTCCATCGTTCTGCACCTGTTTCTTCCATCGTTCTGCACCTGTTTCTTCCATCGTTCTGCACCTGTTTCTTCATCGTTCTGCTCCTGTTTCTTCATTGTTCTGCACCTGTTTCTTCATCGTTCTGCTCCTGTTTCTTCATTGTTCTGCACCTGTTTCTCCATCGTTCTGCACCTGTTTCTTCCATCGTTCTGCACCTGTTTCTTCCATCGTTCTGCATCTGTTTCTCCATCGTTCTGCACCTGTTTCTTCATCGTTCTGCTCCTGTTTCTTCATTGTTCTGCACCTGTTTCTCCATCGTTCTGCACCTGTTTCTTCATCGTTCTGCACCTGTTTCTTCCATCGTTCTGCATCTGTTTCTCCATCGTTCTGCACCTGTTTCTCCATCGTTCTGCACCTGTTTCTTCATTGTTCTGCACCTGTTTCTCCATCGTTCTGCACCTGTTTCTTCATCGTTCTGCACCTGTTTCTACCCTCGTTCTGCACCTGTTTCTTCCATCGTTCTGCACCTGTTTCTTCCATCGTTCTGCACCTGTTTCTTCCATCGTTCTGCACCTGTTTCTTCCATCGTTCTGCACCTGTTTCTTCCATCGTTCTGCACCTGTTTCTTCCATCGTTCTGCACCTGTTTCTTCCATCGTTCTGCACCTGTTTCTTCCATCGTTCTGCACCTGTTTCTTCCATCGTTCTGCACCTGTTTCTTCCATCGTTCTGCACCTGTTTCTTCATCGTTCTGCACCTGTTTCTTCATCGTTCTGCACCTGTTTCTTCCATCGTTCTGCACCTGTTTCTTCCATCGTTCTGCACCTGTTTCTCCATCGTTCTGCACCTGTTTTTTCCATCGTTCTGCACCTGTTTCTTCCATCGTTCTGCACCTGTTTCTTCCATCGTTCTGCACCTGTTTCTTCCATCGTTCTGCACCTGTTTCTTCCATCGTTCTGCACCTGTTTCTTCCATCGTTCTGCACCTGTTTCTCCATCGTTCTGCACCTTCTTCATCGTTCTGCACCTGTTTCTTCCATCGTTCTGCACCTGTTTCTTCCATCGTCTGCACCTGTTTCTCCATCGTTCTGCACCTGTTCCTTCATCGTTCTGCACCTGTTTCTTCATCGTTCTGCACCTGTTTCTACCATCGTTCTGCACCTGTTCTTCCATCGTTCTGCACCTTTTCTACCATCTGCACCTGTTCCCCCATCGTTCTGCACCTGTTTCTCCATCGTTCTGCACCTGTTTCTTCCATCGTTCTGCACCTGTTTCTTCCATCGTTCTGCACCTGTTTTCCATCGTTCTGCACCTGTTCTTCCATCGTTCTGCACCTGTTTCTTCCATCGTTCTGCACCTGTTTCTTCCATCGTTCTGCACCTGTTTCTTCCATCGTTCTGCACCTGTTTCTCCATCGTTCTGCACCTGTTTCTTTCATCGTTCTGCACCTGTTTCTTCCATCGTTCTGCACCTGTTTCTCCATCGTTCTGCACCTGTTTCTTCATCGTTCTGCACCTGTTTCTTCCATCGTTCTGCACCTGTTTCTCCATCGTTCTGCACCTGTTTCTACCATCGTTCTGCACCTGTTTCTTCCATCGTTCTGCACCTGTTTCTCCATCGTTCTGCACCTGTTTCTACCATCGTTCTGCACCTGTTTCTTCCTTCGTTCTGCACCTTTTTCTTCCATCGTTCTGCACCTGTTTCTTCCATCGTTCTGCACCTGTTTCTCCATCGTTCTGCACCTGTTTCTTCCATCGTTCTGCACCTGTTTCTCCATCGTTCTGCACCTGTTTCTTCATCGTTCTGCACCTGTTTCTTCCATCGTTCTGCACCTGTTTCTTCCATCGCTGCACCTGTTTCTTCCATCGTTCTGCACCTGTTCCCCCATCGTTCTGCACCTGTTTCTTCCATCGTTCTGCACCTGTTTCTTCCATCGTTTTGCACCTGTTTCTTCCATCGTTCTGCACCTGTTTCTTCCATCGTTTTGCACCTGTTTCTTCCATCGTTCTGCACCTGTTTCTTCCATCGTTTGCACCTGTTTCTTCCATCGTTCTGCACCGTTTCTCCATCGTTCTGCATCTGTTCTTCCATCGTTCTGCACCTGTTTCTTCCATTGTTCTGCACCTGTTTCTTCCATCGTTCTGCACCTGTTTCTTCCATCGTTCTGCACCTGTTTCTACCATCGTTCTGCATCTGTTTCTTCCATCGTTCTGCACCTGTTTCTTCCATTGTTCTGCACCTGTTCTCCCACTCTTCTGTGCTATTTCCCCCCCTTTTCTTTGCCGCCCTTGTCCTTTACCTGTTGAAAAGGTACAGTGAGACATTACCTCGTTAGCAGTGTTGTGAGTTCCGACAATGCGAATGAAGGAGGCAGGTTGTTTATCAAACGTCAGAGTCTGCCAGGATCTGGAACAGAAGAGGAACCACATGGCCTCCATCAAACATGAGAAACCTTTTTTCATCAGCTTCACTTTGATGCTCTTTCTTTTGATCTTTCTTTACATGAATCAGTCATTTATAACGGGTGAATTCCCGATAGAACTTTTTAACTCAACTCTGAAAACCTGATAAAGATGAAAGTGACTCCCTACCGACACGCCACTTTGGTTCGGTCCACTACTTTGAGCCATTGCTGCTGGTTGGTGGAAACCTCGATGTAGTAACTGTAGGAGCGCTCGTCGCAGTCCCACAGCAGCAGCCTGAAGCAGAGCAGGAGAGGTTTGTGCCAGTCAGAAGGTTTGCTTTCAGGAGACCAGCTTTCAGGATCAGATCTACCTCAGAGAGCTGACAGAGTAGGGCTGAGCCAGCTGGATGACGATGGCTCCAGAGCCCAGCTGGTGGCAGGTGTAGCCAGAGTCCCAGTCATAGTTGCGAGTATCTCCGTTGAGCAAGGCATTTCTGCTGCGGCTCACTCCCTCAATCACTGCTGCACAGCAGGCCGTGGTGGCGACGTTCTCAGCGGGAACTGCAGGAGAAACAGGAGAGCTTTAATGTCTTCAAACGTCCATAAACCAAAGAGGAGTTTCCGTTCTGAAGATCCATAATGCAGGGTCCCCGACCTTTCTGTCGCTGCGGACCGCCAGCCCACGAAGATTCTACCACGGTCCGGGGGTCTGTGTGCGTTTTTGTTCATATAAAGTCTATATTATATTTATGCTGTTATTTATCCCTTCCAGATAAAATGTACAAAATACATTAAAAAGGAATAGTTATTAATTATTCAGTTTTTACGTCTTTATATTTTAAGCTTTTTTTTCTGATTTTAAACATATTTGAAGTGAAAAACACTAAACTCTGCAACCACAATCCAAAATACAAAAGTGTCTAAAACCAACAAATAAAGACTTTTACTCACAATAATGTTAAGAAAGACAAAAGAGTCTCAGCTTTGAGGATGAAATCTGGTTTAATGATCTGTTCTGTTTTAGAGAAGATCTGCACAGGTTGGTTGTGGAGCCATAAACATAGAATATATCTACAAATCTAGAAATATTTCCTGCAGATTCTCTTCCTTCATTCTATCAAAAGTCAAATGGTTCCAGTTTTTTTCTTCTTTTCTAAAGATCTCATCTTCTTTAAGTTTTGTTGATGTTGTTTTCTCTCTCTCTCCGTCCTGCGCTGCACGTGCAAGACCCCCCCCCCCCGCTCAGCTTTCTCTCTCTTTTTCTTCATTTCTTTTCATCTGTTTAACATTTTTCCATTTCAATTCTTAAACATTTCTCCTTTCTGTGTGGATATCACAACTGACGGTCCTCCCATCAAATGTTCAGTAACTAACATAAACTGCATGATCCTCGGGTTGTCCTGCCCCCCCCCCTTGCCATCCTCGGCGCCCCCCCCCCCCCCCCCCCCAGCACCCCACCATTTGAGAAACTCTGCATGAATCAATCACGTGTTCTTCTCTGAATGATCATCTGTATAGATCAGCTCGTTTCTATGACGTTCTAAAGATTAGATTCTTCATGAAGTCTCATCTCTCTGCAGACCAGCTCGGTGTGTAGAACCACCGGTTCTGTTCTGTCCCACTCATCTGATCCATTTGCAGACGTGTTACACGCCGCCAAACTGCTTTTAGCGCTCAAGCTAATCGAGAGAATCCGATCGATTTTCAAAATAAAATATTCCGTCTCTCAAAAAAAAAATAAATAAATTCTCCCGCGGCCCGGTGGAAAGGAGTCCACGGACCGGTACCGGTCCGCGGCCCGGTGGAAATGAGTCCACGGACCGGTACCGGTCCGCGGCCCGGTGGTGGGGACCACTGCATTAATGGACCAGACATCTGAGCCGTTTAAGTCCTAAATCCATAGATCAATTCAACATTTATGATTGTTTTCATGGGACTTCCTGTTCTTCGCAGTAAATCATGAAAACTGGAAATAAAAATGAAACTCAACCAAATAACACCGGCAGACTTACCCAGAAGGCCATTCTCCAGCGTGAAGGAGCGGCTGGTGAACATGCACTCGAAGGCCACCAGGTGGAAGACTTTGTTGACCGTGTGTGAGTCCCGACGATGCGAACGTACCTGACGGAGAAAACGGTTCAGTTTCTTCCACGGAACCGGGCCCAGCGTTTCCTCAGAGTCCAGTTTACCTGCAGACTCGTGGGGTGAAGTAAAGGTTCTGCCAGGAGCGGCACAGGTGCTTGGAGTGGTCCACTACCCGTATCCAGTCCAGCTCGTCCATGGACACCTCGATGTAGTAGGAGTAGGAGCTGGAACAGAGCAGACGTTAGCGCCGCGCCCGAGCGGTTCTGCAGAACCGTCAGCAGCTCTTTACCGGCTGTCCCGGTCCCAAAGCAGGAGCCGGATGTGGTTGATGATGGACGGCTGACCCAGTTTGACCTCGATGCCGGCCCGCCCGTCCTCCTCGATGGGGTGTCTAGAGAAGCCGTGGTCCAGGTCGTAGTTCTGAGTGTCTCCGTCCAGCAGCGCCGACTTCAGCTCACCTTTGACCACCTGAGCGCCGTGTTTCATGGTGGCGATGTTCTCCTCTGGGACTGAGAGGAGTCCGGCTCTGTTAGTCTGAGGGGCGGGACCAGAAGCAGCGATGGAGGCGGGGACTCACTCAGCATTCCTCTGTAGTTCAGGTCCATGTTGCGGCTCTCGGATCGGGTCTTGATGGCATCCAGCAGGTCGTCCGGACTCGCGAGTCCAGAAGGTCGCACCACGTTCAGCATCTCCGTCAGCGTCATGAGCGGCAGCCGCACCACTGACATCACTTCCTGGGTGTGGTCTCCGTCCTGGTGGTGGCGGCACCAGCGGCACAAGGCCTGGAAGATGTCCTTCTCTGTGGCAGCAAAGGAGTCCCGCTGCACCACGGTGAGCAGAGCGGCCTGCACAAAGCCACGCCCCCATTAGGAGGAGCCAAGACACATCAGCTGACAGCAGGAAGGGGCGGGGTTATGAAACGCCTGTTCTTCAAGGGAAACATTTTGGCTCGATCCGAATCCTCCCCTTCGTTTATCCCTCCGTGCTTGCTCCAAACCAGGGGTGGGCAAACTACGGCCCGGGGGCCACATGCGGCCCCTTAAGCTACTTAATGTGGCCCTCCAAATTAAAATCCATTGAATCAAAAATCCTAATTATTGTTTTATTTTCATTGTATTTCTGGTTTCTTCCCATGAATGGTGTTGTTTCTCTGACGTTCGTGTGTGTTCCTTTCTGAGTCAGATGGTGATCTTTCGGATTATTCCTACACCACATAAATGCAGCATTTCTTTGAGTTCACATTTTCCTCTGAAGAACATCAACCCATTGGATCACCCAAAAGAGAACAAAAATCAAAATTTAGAAATTAAAACTCCCAAATTTTCTGTTTTTAAATTAATATATGTGAATTTGAATCCAAATTAAAGCATGTTTTTCTCTAAATTCCATATTATTTTTTTAGTTTATGAGGTTCATTACCAAATCTCTCCTTCCATCTGCTCCTTGTCCGGCCCTTATGCCAAATTTTAGAACCATATGTGGCCCACGAGTCAAAACAATTGCCCACCCCTGCTCCAAATGGAGCGTGAGGAAAAAATAGTGGCGGTCCGCTATCATTAGCTTGGAGCTTCCAGCGCTTGAATATACATAACAACAGCAGTTTTATTACTTACATTTAAATGTAAACTTCTGTGGTTCAGAGAACACCAACCAGAAGATAAGAGCTTCTCAGCGTGAGGCGGTTCACTCTCGCAATAGCGGACTTTGGACCTCTCTGTTTGGAGTGTGAAACTTTAAAGATGATCATCCCGGACAGGACTTGGACTTCAACTAACACTTCAAATCAAGGGGGAGGGCTAAGGGGAGTATTCGGATCGGGACTTACAAATCTGATGCCAGAGAAGAAGAAACTTTCAGATCCAATAAAGATGAAGAATTGATGGATTTTCAGTTTTGTCAAAAATATTTATCATTGTAAATTCTCTCAGATTTCTAATTGATGACTGAGCTGCAGAACTGATCCTTTTGTTGTGAGCATGAGGTTCAAATGCTGATCCTCTCCATCTCAGTCCAGAATCAGAAAGCACAGATACAAACATCTTTACCTTAGAGAGCGTCAGAAACCCGTCTGAGCTCAGAACCTCGGGCGCGTGTCTGTCCATGTAAGCACAGCAGGCTGCACTGAGCGCGCTCAGAGAGTACAGGCAGGCCACATCGAACACCAGGCAGACGTTGTTGGTGTGCAGGATGGTGCGCAGGAAGTCGGAGGTGGAGTCTTCCAGAGGTTGGAGACCGTACCGGTGAGCCAGACCCAGGAAGTCCAGCAGCACCTCTTCCCGAGCAGAACTCAGACTGGCCCGGCCCGTGTACAGGTAGTTCAGCAGCATGGAGAAGGCTTCGGCTCGGGTCTCCTCCAAACGCACCTCGGCCTGAGGCTGGGACTCCTTCATCCCACCGAACAGGAGGGCCCTGAAGGGGCCACAAAAACGTGAATGTGAAGGACACTTGAAGGTAAGATCTATCAGACCTGAAAAATCCATCAGATCTAATGGATCCAATCAGCTCTAACGATCCATCAGATCTAACTGATCCATCGGATCTAACGGATCCATCAGATCTAACTGATCCATCAGATCTAAGGGATCCATCAGATCTAACGGATCCATCGGATCTAACGGATCCATCGGATCTAACTGATCCATCAGATCCAACGGATCCATCAGATCCAACGGATCCATCAGATCTAACGGATCCATCAGATCTAACTGATCCATCAGATCTAACGGATCCATCAGACCTAACGAATCCAATCAAATCTAAGGGATCCACCAGATCTAATGAATCCATCAGATCCAACGGATCCATCAGATCCATCGGATCCATCGGATCTAACGGATCCATCAGATCCAACGGATCCATCAGATCTAACGGATCCATCAGACCTAACGAATCCAATCAAATCTAATGGATCCACCAGATCTAATGGATCCATCAGCTCTAATGAATTTATCTTACCAATCAAATCCATCACATCTAACAGAACAATCAGATCTAATACATCCAACAAATCCGTTATCTTTAATGGATCCAGGTTATTATTTCTCATCGTGTCAAACTGCAGCTTTCTGACCATACAGATGAGTTTCTGAAAACACTGATGAACGCCATCAGAACCACAGGAAACACTCGCATCTAGAACCCTGAGAGCTATTAACCCCGGAGATCAGGAAGGAATTCTGATCAATGAGAAGAAGAGAACTTAGACTGGCGGGAAACCGAAGGCGGGTCTTTGAAGCGGTGTGGTGTGAACTTAGCAGAGGGTCTCCGTCCCCGTGGTTACCTGAAGTAGTGGCAGCGCGCCGCCAGGATGACCCGGTGCGCCGGGAAGCGCTTCCCCTCCACGATGAAGGTGACGTCGCTGTACTCCTCCCCGAGCACCAGCGCTCCCAGCTGCTCCGACAGCAGGTGGATGTGGTCGATCTCCGAGACGGAGGCCAGCGGCCGCAGGGGTGGCTGTTGCTCATGACCCGCCGGCCAGCCGGACGTCAGCCCAGAAGCGAGACCGCCGGACTGTCTGCCCCTCTGCCCTCTACACTTACCCAGCAGCCACCGCTCGCTTCACCGAGAAATGAAACTGGCTCCAAAAGCGCTTCCGAGACCAAAGGTTTATGGAAAAAGAAGAAAAACAACCCAAAACAGACGATCCATCCGACATCAGAGCAGCGGAAGCTGAGGCGGGATGAAGGACATCAACTTCCGGTCTGCACAGCAGCTCTCCGGCACTCTATCGCCCCCCGCTGGACTGGAGGAGACGTGAGATGTTCCTACAAACGGCCAGCAGAGGGAGCTGTCGTGAACCAAAAACGTTCTTTTTCTGAAGTTTTACTCCCAAAGCGTTCACACTTTTGAATGAAAAAACTTTATTAGATTTATGATGAACAGTTGTGTTCGGTTTAAACAACCCGAAACATTTCTCTGAAAGGAAGACGAGAGAGGGATCAGTTCAGAACAGAGAACGTTCAAACCTGTCTCCACGCCGCTCTGAAGGGCCTTCGTCCAAGTCCTCCTTTTAAAGACAGATCAGGACATCCCTTAATCTCATGAGGTCTACATATCTATCACTGACGTACATTTGTGATGGTTGATGATGGTTCTTCAAGTTCTTTATCTCACTTTCTCTCAACCTTCATCTCCGGGTTGATACGCAGATGTTTGTGACCGACAGGAAGATTAAAGACAGAGAAGGTAGGAACACGCAGAGCAAATATTTGATAAATATATGTACAACTCTATCAAGTTGCTAAGGGAAGTACAGGTTTAACATACACAGCTTACAATCAAAGTAATCTCATTTTTTTCTTTATGTAACTATTCTTTAAATGTAATTCTCCGTCCAGGACATCCACGGCTTCCTCCTCTCCTCGTCTCACCTGCAGACGTGACCTGCATGTTTGGAGGTCAGAGGTCACAGACGTTCTGTCTCCGTCTGAGGCCTCAGAGTGAAGCTCCTGCAGCGGATCCAGAACCGCTGGTGACCTGCAACTGGACACAGGAGAGATGTTCAGCATAAAACTCGGTTTTCTGGTCCAGCAGAACTCCGTTTCTGTTCTGATTATTCGGTCCGACCCAAACACGATGCTGGTTCTTTCATTCTTCAGTTTTTCGGTTTAGTTCGATCCAAACATTCAGGACAGTCCGACCAGAACCTGGAAGTTCTATTCTTTGTGTGGCTTCCAGAACCACAGCTTTCGTACTTGGACAGAGTTCGGTTCTGGAGCGGCCTGTCCGGGTCAGTTCCCGCCGGAGTCGGCAGGTGGCGCTCCTCCTCCTCTCCTCCGGCTCCAGCGCAGCGCGTTCAAACACGCACGAGCACGCGCAGGTGTCCTCTCTGGGACTCTGGGTCCAGTCTGTCCATCGTGACTCTCTTCCGAACCGAGCCGAGCGTGACTTCCTGTTAGTCCGAGCAGAACCGAGCCTCTCCGCTCGGGTCCAGATGGAGAACTACCGGGAATGCTCTCCGCACGCGCCCCGGCGCCTGGCGCGCACGCGGACGTGCTGTCAGGCGTGTCTTTGAGACGCTCGCGCTCAGAGTTGACAGAGAGCGCGCGCCGTGCAGTCGGTGCGCTCGCGCTGCTTCTGCTGTCGGAGCTCCGCGAGCTCATTATGAGGCTGTGACGGCGCGCGGGCCGAGGCCGCCGGCTCTCCGCGTGCAAAGCGGAGCGGAGCGGGAAGGATGCGCGCGTGCCGGAAGCTCGCGGCGCTCGTGGCGGTGCTGGTGTGGCTGGGAGCGCTGGTTTACCTGCTGGAGCTGAGCCGGAGGAAGTTACCGGAGCCCGGGGGGGCCGCAGGGGGGGAGGCTGCCGACGGCCAGGTGAGTGCGCGAGGCGGGAAGGTTGATCTGATGCTCGCTCGGATCAGTAAACTCATCGATCAATTCCTCCTGATCAATCCAGCAAAGTTCGTCGAGTCATTACCGGGATCCGGTCCAAATCTAAAACTTTATTGATCCCGTTTATCAGGACAAAAGTCCTCACGATCACCAGAGTGGATGAGGGGATTAACACTCTGAAACTTTATTTATAACATTTATCAAGACAGAAATCCGTCACATTTTCAGAGATAAAGTCATTAAAACTTGAAAACTTTATTGATCATTTTTTTCAAAACAAAAGTAATTAAAATAATAAAAATAAACAAACAAACATTATGTTTGTATGTTATGAAGAAAAACAAAAAACTTTACTTTGAAACTCTTTGAGGATCAAACGTCCATCAGTGAAGATCAGGTTGATCCTCAGAGAGGATCAGCAGATCCTCAGAGGAACCCTCTGATTGGTCAGCTGGATGTGTGCTGAGGTCAGCAGGTCGCGTCAGTCCTGCTCAGATGTTCCGGCTGCTGAAGGAGCGTTCCGTCGGGGAACTTCACGTTCATGCCCCTGAAAGTTGAAATGCAAATGGTTCAGTGACCTTTGACCTCCTGAGATGCTGTCTGACCCCCTGGTAACTACACTTAGAGTGCACGTACGTGCATGTTTTCATGCTGGGATTTGTTAACAGGTATGAAGCCCCTCCCACATCTCACCCCAAAGTAAGGGGAGGGGCTTCTGCCTGATAAAAGTGAAACAGGAGCATTGAGCCTCTAGTGGAGGAGTGACGTCACTGCAGACTCACAGGAGGAGTCTGTTTGGATAAACTTCATTTAGATTTTGTTTGTGAGCGTTTCTTTTAGGGCTGAAAACAGAGTGGAGTGTTGGGGGGGGGTCACAAACAGAAAGAGGCAACAGGTTTCTGGAGGTCTATCATTGGAACTGATCACCTAAAGGGGCGGGGCCTATCCACAGACACCCCCCCCCCCCCCAGCCGTTCCTTCCCTCACAGAGCGGTGAGGTCAGATGTTGCCGTGCAGATTTCATGGAGACTGCTGCAGCATGAGGGCTGGAGGCGCAGAGGATCCGGACTCATTCGGGACTCTGAGGGTCCCTCCAGAACCACCCAGAGCCTCTTCTGGATCCTCAGCAGAACCGAAGGCCGGTCCAGTCCGGATGATAAAAGAATGTTCATGAACTCAGAGCGCGTCGGCTCTGACGTCTTCAACCAATCGCCAAAAAAAAGGATGACTTTTCCTTCATTAGAAATTGATTCTTTAACAAATGACCTTAATTACATTGTTCTGTTTTGTTAAAATAAATGATCCAGGAAAAGACATTTTTATTCTAAACAGAGATTTTAATTTAACTTGTTTATATAGAATCTTCAATTTATTGTCTTTTTCTTCTCTTTTGTTTTTATTTTGATAAAAAAAGTTTATGCAAGAGCTGGTAAATTAATGGATTTTACTTTTAAAAAAATATGTTTTTAATGTTTCTGAGGTTATAAATGAAATGTTAGTATACAGACAAATGGATCCAAAAAGCAGTTTTGGTGTGAAAACTCTGAACTCTAGAGCAGGTTCCTCTGACGATACCAGGATGTTTTCAGATGATTCTGGATGTCCTCTGTGCACGTGTAAATACGTGCACGTGTTAATGCATGGACCTGTTACTGAATACACGTGTAAATGTGTGCACGTGTGCTGGAAGGAATCTAGATTGCTTCTCTATGATCTCTGGTTCTGGTGAGCTGTGCTGGTTTATAGACAACCTGAAGAGTCAGTGGATCCAGTTCGTTAAACGAGTTCAGTGGATCCAGTTCGTTAGAGGAGTCAGTGGATCCAGTTCGTTAGAGGAGTCAGTGGATCCAGCTCGTTGGAGGAATCAGTGGATCCGGTTCGTTGGAGGAGTCAGTGGATCCAGCTCGTTAGAGGAATCAGTGGATCCAGTTTGTTAAACGAGTTCAGTGGATCCAGTTCGTTAAAGGAGTGGATCTAGATTATTAGAGGAGTCAGCTCGTTAACACAGTCTTACCAGCATCATTCTCACAAACTCGTCATTCTCAGGACAGTCTTTATCGGTGGAGGACCCCCCTCCCCCCACCCTGTGTCCCAGTTCTGGAGTTTGGCACTGACCCAGACCGGTTCTGCTGCACACAATGGCCCCTCCCCCGGTGATAGGAGGCCTTTCACCTTCAGAAGAGCTGCTTATTGTTCCTCTGTCCTCCTCAGCCACCGGACAACAGTGCAGGGAAATGAGTTTTCAGCGCCGGCTCTAAAGGGGGGGGTTCTGTTCATGACGCTCTCAGAGGGTGGGGGTGGGGGATGTTTCAGCTTCTGTTGTCCAGAAGCTGAAACATCCTTTGGAGAATCCATCAACACAGACTGCATCATTTCTGATCATCATCAAATCTGAAACCGGTTTCAGTTCAGTTTCCGTCCGGCGTTCTCCGTCGTCCTCCGGCGTTCTCCATGACCACGTCCTCCGGCGTTCTCCATGACCACGTCTTCTGGCGTTCTCCTTGACCACGTCTTCCGGCGTTCTCCTTGACCACGTCTTCCGGCGTTCTCCATGACCACGTCTTCTGGCGTTCTCCATGACCACGTCCTCCGGCGTTCTCCATGACCACGTCTTCTGGCGTTCTCCATGACCACGTCTTCTGGCGTTCTCCTTGACCACGTCTTCCGGCGTTCTCCATGACCACGTCTTCTGGCGTTCTCCATGACCACGTCCTCCGGCGTTCTCCATGACCACGTCCTCCGGCGTTCTCCATGACCACGTCCTCCGGCGTTCTCCACGACCACGTCCTCCGGCGTTCTCCATGACCACGTCCTCCGGCGTTCTCCATGACCACGTCCTCCGGCGTTCTCCACGACCACGTCCTCCGGCGTTCTCCATGACCACGTCTTCCGGCGTTCTCCGTCGTCCTCCGGCGTTCTCCATGACCACGTCTTCCGGCGTTCTCCACGACCACGTCCTCCGGCGTTCTCCATGACCACGTCCTCCGGCGTTCTCCGTGGGCGTGTCCTAACTCCTCTGGTGCTGCTGGTTTGATGGTGTTTGCAGATGGAATCTTTCAATCCTGCAACATTAAAAACTCAAACTGCCTTAATGAACGGGTTTGTTTTTAGCTGAAGATCCGTTTGATTGGTTCTTCTTGATGCTGGTCCGGTTTTCTCTGGATAATCAGAGAAGTCATTCAGGAAAACTGCTCTGCATTTCTTCCATCAGCTGATTGAGGTTCAGAATCAGCATGAACGGATGTTTGATGGCGTGAAGAAGTGGCGCCGCCGTGTTGTCTGTTCTCTCGGAAATGGGCTGAGGCCCCCCCAGATGTCCCTGATTGGTCCATCAGTGTGCTTAGAACAGACCAGCCTGCAGGCGGCGCTGTGCAGCAGTTAGCATCGGCTCCATCTGAGTCCAGGTTCTGTCAGAAACACCTTCAGGTGAGTTATGAGTCACAAACCAGGAAGTGATGTCACGCCAGTGACTGACCTCATGTTGATCCTGAACAGAAAACCTGATCCTCTCTGATCCGGGGAAGATTAGCAAATATCTGCTCTGATCTTCTGGTGGTGATGACATCATCTGTTTGGGGCGGAGCTGTCCGTGGTGCTGAAGTCGTTTTTCTATTTGGGTTTCCTGCCGTCATAAGGACAACTGTTGTGTGGCTGGACTCCACACAGGTCACATGACCTGACAGGAAATGACATCATGGAAAGAACTTGAAGCCTTCCACTCTGAAATCACTGAAAAGAAACTGAACATGGGTGTGTGTCTGTGTGTGTCGGGGTGTGTCTGTGTGTGGGGGTGGGGGTGTGCGTGTGTGGGGGTGTGTGTGGGTGTGTGTCGGTGTGTAGATGCACATGTCGGTTTGTGCATTGAAACCCTAACCCTCGTCTTCTCTTCTCCTCTGACGGCTGGGTTTTTAAGGTGGAATGAATCATGGGTGGTGAGTTTAGGAACTCACATGCGTGTTGTGCTGCAGAAATGTAAAATAACCTTCTGGATTCTTGAACCATCGATCTGCTGAGGAGACGACAGAAAACAGGAGCAAAGAGAAATAATGGAGAAAATAGAGAGGAGGGAGGAGGAGTCCAGAGAGAACGACTGAGAAGGAAGTCTAAAAACAACGTTCACAGACTTTCACATTTCTAAATTATCCATGGTTTATGAAAAACTAAAACTAAAGGATTCGGTTTCTGCTCTTTCATCTGCGTCATTCTGCTGATCCAGTTCAGGTTCTGCTCTGCGTCTCCATCAGGAGCATCTCTGGAGTTTCAGCTCCAGGAAAATGTGTACGCAGCAGCACTGCAGAGGAGGATGCACCGGCTCACAGCTGCAACTTCCAGGCTTCAGAGTCAGAGCAGTCACTGAAGATCGGGTTATCTGGTCATCGGATTATCAGTCTGATGATGCAGCAGAAATGTCAGCTCTGAGTGTTCAAACTCTGAGTGTTCAAACTCTGAGTGTTCAAACTCTGAGTGTTCAAACTCTGAGCGTTCAAACTCTGAGCGTTCAAACTCTGAGCGTTCGAACTCTGAGCGTTCAAACTCTGAGCGTTTAAACTCTGAGCCGTTCCAAACTCTGAGCGTTTCAAACTCTGAGTGTTCAAACTCAAGTGTTCAACTCTGAGTGTTCAACTTATTTGATCTTTTCCAGGACTACATGGTTTCTGACCAACTTGCCACTAAAGCTTCTTATTGACCAAACACACCTGATCCGGTGATCAGCAGCAGATAAAGCATGGTTACTGGAAAACCAGCAGAAGACCGGCCTCGGCCTCGAGGCCTCCTCTGAAGGCTGAACCAGATGAAGTCTGATCAGAGAGATCTTTGTTCACACCGGCCTGTGACGAGCAGAAAGAGGTTGGGTGTGAAATCTGGTGAATCGGTTCTGATCTTAGACTCGGTGTCGTAAAATTCCAGATGGAAACAATCTGGGAATACTTTCTGCTTCAGGATCAGTTTTGAAATGCTTGCTATCATCCACATGTCACCACCAAATCCAAGTATCTGGTCAAAGTTCAACCATGCTGTGCATTTTGTATGTGGAGCCTGAAAATGAAGTTAAAAGTCTGGTAGAGAGAGTTACAGAAGCTGAACACAGAATTCACCAACGCAGGATTAAGCTGAACTCTGATGGAGAAGACAAACCAGAGGAGTCTGTGTGACAGGAAGGTGGATGGAGGTGCAGGACGCTCCGTTTGATCTGTGGCGTGTCGCAGCTTTGCTCTGCATTTCAATTCATCTGAATGTTTTGGTGGAACACGGTGAGGAATTTTGAGCAGCTTGGAGGTAAACGTTCTCCAAACAGACGTCCGCTGGGATGCGTGTATGGATTAGATGGGAAGAGCGGTCGGAGCTGCAGCAGCAGATGGTTTCATCTGCAGGGAAACGACAGGAACGAGTGTCTGTAAAAACGCAGCCTCTGATTAAACAACAGACTCCTCCCCTTTCAGATGCTCCGTGTTCTGTTCTGTTCCTAGTTTGGGTTGCAGAACATGATCATTGTTTGAACACGGCACAGAGAGACGGATAACGGAGATGGAAGAAAGACAAATGACAGAGCAGTTCTGTTTGGGCTGAAGGAACCACAGACCTGTGAGAGAGCATTCACAAACCAACCCTTTAACTAACCAAACCCGTAACGACCCCAACAACCATTCTACTGTCCAACCCTTGAACTCTGGTGTGAGGGTCGGGTTACATGTTAACATAAAAAGTCCACCAATCACAGCCTAAACGTCAAGATTTACGGTTTTCAGAAAGCCACAAACAGACAAATTTCAAATAAATAATTTCTGCAATCTTCATAGAAAATAACACCAACACATGTTATAAAGCAGACACATAGCCTCACCTGTGGTAACGGTGAATACCTGAACAGAGCTCTCTGACCTGCTCGAAGGCCCAAAGCGCTTCTCAGTCTCTCACTGGTGGAGGCTCCACTGACGAACGCCGGCGCCAACCTTCCACCAGAGGCAATTTTGGGATTCAGTGTCTTGCCCAAGGACACTTCAGCACATGGAGTAAGGCAGGAATCAAACCCACAATCTTCCAATCAGGAGTCGACCGCCCTACCGCTGCACCACGTCCAGAGAAAACTCATTCCAGCCGCTTGTTAGTCGGGATGGTCAGAGAGGACAAACTACCTTTCTCCGGTCCAGAACCGTGCCTCAGAATTTAGCGGTGCTGACCTTCATCCCAGCCGCTTCACACTCGGCTGTAAACCGCTCCAATACATGCTGGAGGTCCAACAGAACAACATCATCTGCAAAGATCAGAGATGAAATCCTGTGGTCTCCAAGCCAGATCCCCTCCGGTCCCTGCCTGCAACTAGAAGTTCAGTCCATAAAGACTATGAACAGAACCGTGATAAAGATCAGCCCTGCGAGTCCAACATGCACCAGGAACAGGTCTGACTCACTATCAGAACCGAGCTCCTGCTCCGGTCCTACAGAGACGGACAGCCCTCAGTAAGGCTCCTGGACCCCGTACTCCCAGAGCGCCCTCCACAGGACACCACGGGGAACGGTTGAACGCCTTCTCCAAATCCACAAACACATCTGGACTGGATGAGAGAACCCTCCAGCACCTGAAGAGGGTGTAGAGCTGGTCCACTGGTCCACCACCAGGACGGGAACGGACTGTTCCAGTTCAGGGTTTGAATCTCAGGAGGGACAGTAAGGTTCATAAACCAGAGAACTAGGATGCTGAGACAGGAGAGAGGGTGTCCGTCACACCCTACAGAAAACTAACCAACCGCTGGAAGCCTGGAGCTCATGGGTTCATGATTGTTGTGATGATTTGATTCTGTTGGTTCTGAGAACCTTCTGCTTCATCTGTTCATTTCTCTCCACAGGGCGGCTTTAGGGCGTCTGGTTACTGTCTCCTCATGGAGGGGGCGCTGTCAGGATCTGCAGAACTCGAACACAGAAACACAAACTGAACCTGATGTTCCTGCTGGGGACGAGTCTGTGGTGGAGCGTCTGTCCACTTCTCTCCCAGCTCATACATATGCAGAGCAGGCCTGTGTTGTGGTTGTTATCAAACCGACTGAAGACTTTTCTGAGAAGCAGAAAGAAACTCTGAAATTTATCAGGAAACCCCTCCACACCCCCCCCCCTGCTCGCTTTCATCTCGCCTCTTAACTGTTTAACTGCAGCATGAATATTCAATGAGATCTTCTGCTGATCTTCTGCTGATCCCTGCAGAGCTCCAGCTTCAGCTCTGAGGTCACAGGTCCACCATCAAGCTCCGGTTTGTTTCTGTTCAGAACGTCTTCACAGCCCCTGCTCCGCAAAGTGGACCGGGTCTGGGCCCACAGACACCTGGACCGACCCAAAACCACAGACAGCAACCGGAACCAGAACCAGAACCATGGACAGCAACCGGAACCAGATCCAGAACCACGGACACCAACCGGAACCAGAACCATGGACAGCAACCGGAACCAGATCCAGAACCACAGACAGCAACCGGAACCAGACCCAGAACCACAGACAGCAACCAGAACCAGAACCATGGACAGCAACCGGAACCAGAACCAGAACCACAGACAGCAACCGGAACCAGAACCAGAACCACAGACAGCAACCGGAACCAGAACCACAGACAGCAACCTTAACCAGAACCAGAACCACAGACAGCAACCGGAACCAGATCCAGAACCACAGACAGCAACCGGAACCAGAACCAGAACCATGGACAGCAACCGGAACCAGATCCAGAACCACAGACAGCAACCGGAACCAGATCCAAAACCACAGACAGTAACCAGAACCAGAACCACAGACAGCAACCGGAACCAGAACCAGAACCACAGACAGCAACCGGAACCAGAAACCACAGACCAGCAAACCTTAACCAGAACAGAACCACAGACAGCAACCGGAACCAGATCCAGAACCACAGACAGCAACCGGAACCAGAACCAGAACCATGAGACAAGCAACCGGACCAGAACCAGAACCACAGACAGCAACGACGGAACAGATCCAGAAACCACAGACAGTAACGAAACCAGAACCGAACAGACAGCAACAACCAGAACCAGAACACAGACAGCAACCAGATCCAGAACATGGACAGCAGCAGATGCTGGCGTGCACGTGCAGATGTTTCCACATTCAGGTTGCACATGCATGCTCCTTCATGTGCGTTCAGCTGTGCATGAACATGTACAGACACGCATTTGCATGTATGTGTCAATGTTCTCACACGTGCATTCACGTGCACGTACTACCATGCGGACTCGTGTCCAGACTGACTTTGGGTCAGTCCTGATGAAGGTTCT
Organism: Oryzias javanicus; assembly: GCA_003999625.1. Lineage (NCBI taxonomy): Eukaryota > Metazoa > Chordata > Actinopteri > Beloniformes > Adrianichthyidae > Oryzias > Oryzias javanicus. Next base: position 193,020 of record CM012460.1, on the reverse strand, counting down.
GATCGGGTTCAGACTTCTGGAAGACCTGAGAGGTCCACCAGAGTTCTGAACCGGTTCTTCCTCCCTCGTGGTCGCGATGCGGCAGCAGGAGGCGCCGCTGTGGATGCTGCAGAGGCGGATCTCTAACCCAGATCTGGATCTGGATCTCTGGCTCGCCTGCAGCCACAGCTGTGCTCCCAGATTCTGCTGTGACTAATCCAGCCTCTGATGGAGCAGAGATCTCTGCAGAACTTCACTGCTGAACGTTCTGAACTTCAGACGTCAGGCTGGAGGCGGAGCTTCAGAGTCTGACCTCCTCCTTTGTCTCTGAGAGCAGAGAGATGTTCCTGTCGGATCTCCTCCCGGGAACACGGCCGTTATTGACCCTCTAATTGCTGTAATTAGCAGAGAGGAGGATGACTCCTCTGGTTCCTCCTCCGAGGAGCTGCTCGTGCCGTCCGGACCTCCCGACACAAACTGGACCCGATCCGATCCCCATCATGTGCAGGCTCCTCAGGTCAGCATTCGGACACAGTTTCCTCCTCTCCTCCGTCTCCCTCCTGATCTTCATGCTTTGTTGTTCCACCAGGAGGGAGCAGAATAACAGCGGCTGGCAGAACCTCACACAGCCTCCTAATGGAGCCATTTAGACAATGTGTCGCATCAGCAGCTCGGGGGAGGAGGAGGAGGGGCGGGAGGAGCAGAAGAGGGGAAGAGAGGAGGAGAAGGAGGGGGAGGAGGGGGAGGAGGGGGGAGCCACATCTGACAGGATTTCTACAGTTTCTGTTGGAAGTTCTGGATTCATTAAAGTTACAAACTTTTCCTCCTTCAGATTCTGGATGTGGGTCACATGATCGTCACATGATCATCACATGATCGTCACATGATCGTCACATGATCGTCACATGATCGTCACATGATCGTTCGTCACATGATCGTCACATGATCGTCACATGATCGTCACATGATCATCACATGATCATCACATGATCGTCACATGATCGTCACATGATCATCACATGATCATCACATGATCGTCACATGATCATCACATGATCGTCACATGATCTGATGATCATGACATGACGACTTTAGTCTGAAATGAATCCGGTTCATTAAAAAGTCTGTAGACTTGAACTGATAGAAGCTGGACCGTCCAGAACCAAAGTTCTGCAGAGGAGCATCATCATGAGGAGGTGCTCCTTCTCTGACACTCCTCCCTGCATGTCTCCAGATGGTGGGACGCTCCTCTCCTCTCCTCTCCTCTCCTCTCTCCTCCTCTCACCTCCTCTCACCTCCTCTCTCTCCTCTCCCTCCTCTCCTCTCCTCCTCCCTCCTCTCCTCTCCTCTCCTCTCCTCCTCTCCTCTCTCCTTCTCTCCTCTCCTCTCCTCTCCTCTCCTCTCCTCTCCTCTCCTCTCCTCTCCTCTCCTCTCCTCTCCTTTCCCCTCCTCTCCTCTCTCTCCTCCTCTCTTTCTCCTCTCTTTCTCCTCTCCTCTCTTTCTCCTCTCCTCTCCTCTCCTCTTCTCTCCTCTCTCCTCCTCTCACCTCCTCTCTCTCCTCTCCTCTCCTCTCCTCTCCTCTCCTCTCCTCTCTCCTCCTCTCACCTCCTCTCTCTCCTCTCCTCTCCTCTCCTCTCCTCTCCTCTCCTCTCTCCTCCTCTCTCCTCCTCTCACCTCTTCTCTCTCCTCTCCTCCTCTCTCTCTCTCTCTCTCTCCTCTCCTCTCTCCTCTCTCTCTCCTCTCCTCTCTCTCTCCTCTCTCTCTCCTCTCCTCTCCTCTCCTCTCCTCTCCTCTCCTCTCCTCTCCTCTCTCCTCCTCTCACCTCTTCTCTCTCCTCTCCTCCTCTCCTCTCTCCTCTCTCTCTCCTCTCCTCTCTCTCCTCCTCTCCTCTCCTCTCCTCTCCTCTCCTCTCCTCTCCTCCCCTCTCTCCTCTCCTCCTCTCCTCTCCTCTCCTCTCCTCACAGACTCCCTCTCTGACATTTATGAGTCATCTGGCTGTCATCTCAGAGAAATGTCATCCTCGTCTTCATCTCCTGAAGAAAGGCAGCGTGGACTCTGGGTCTATGGGGGTGTGTCTATGGAGAGGCCCGCCCATTTGATGAACACTCCCACCAGTCAGATCAATGAACCTCCAGAAAAAAATGAACCCTTTTTTCTATCACCCCCCCCTGCTCATGAAGATCATATAAATAAAGTTTATTCAAATAGACTCCTCCTGCAGTCGATCAGCTGATTGACAGAAACAGTCTGACAGACCATAATACTCCAGCACGCCGCGCCGTGCTTCTGCACGAATGGCTGATTTTCCGTCTCTGATTGGTCACAGATTTCCGAGGCGGAGTGGGAGGAGCTTCTGGAGGGCTTCGACGAGCGCTCGTACCTGAACGCGCGGCGGGAGGCCGGGGACGACCCGTACACGCGGTACGCCTTCAACCAGCGCGAGAGCGAGCGCATCCCAGCAACCGCGCCCTGAGGGACACCCGGCACTACAGGTACCCGCGCGGGGAGGGGAGAGGAGGAGGAGGTGAGAGGAGGAGAGGAGGAGAGAGAGAGGAGAGGAGAGAGGAGGAGAGAGGAGGAGAGGGGAGGAGAGAGAGGAGGAGAGAGAGAGAGGAGAGAGAGAGGAGAGATGGATGGATGTGCCCCCCCCCCTGTTCTGAGCGCTGTAGTGGGCCCCCCCAGCCCCTCCCCTGTGTGGGCGGGGCTGAGCATTCACCTGGTGTTCTGCTCAGAATAGAGGTGTAACGGATCATAAAACTTACGGTTCGGATCATTGAAAAGTAAAAAGAAAACAAATAAAATCTAATTAATTTCTGGAAAGCTTCATATTTTATATACAATAAACATATAAAGTATTTCACTCAATATTTCTACATCCAAACATTCGGTCATTGAGGTTTATTTATTAAAACTTCTTTAAACTGTTAAATTCTGCAGTTTCTGATCAACTTTACATGTTTTAGACTAAATCTATAAAAACTGAAACAATCATTAAAATAATGTTGAATATTCTCACATTTATCTGGATTATCTCTGAACTGAAACTGAAACTGAAACTGAAACAAACTGAAGCTGAAACTGGATTCATGGCTTCATTGAAACGAACTGTGAAACGTTTCAATCTTTTCAATCATCATCTGTAGAACGCGGCGCTTCTGCGCTGCTGATTTTTTGACATCTTTGGCTTGCCGTCCAATCGGACCCTGACGGCGCCGGAGAGTCTTACGGAGCGGTTCCCTCCTGTGCGGGACAGTTTCTGGTCTGGGACATCCTTTGAACCCAGAAATAGAAACGTGTCCCGATCGTTTGTTCAGATCTTAAGATTAAATCAACCTGATACCTGTTGATCTGCTGATCATGATGAAGACCAGAGGTTTCTGACAGAAGCTCCGCCCACACGCAGCTGCAGGTGAACAGACTTCAAGATAAACATGAAGCAGAGACTTGAAACACAGAGGATTTACAGGACCCGACCGACGTCCTCGCCGCCGACGGTCCTCGCCGCCGACCGTCCTCGCCGCTGACGGTCCTCGGCGCTGACGGTCCTCGCCGCTGACGGTCCTCGCCGCCGACGGTCCTCGGCGCGCTGACGGTCCTCGCCGCTGACGGTCCTCGCCGCTGACGGTCCTCACCGCTGACGGTCCTCGCCGCTGACCGTCCTCACCGCTGACCGTCCTCGTGCCGCTGACCGTCCTCACCGCTGACCGTCCTCGGCGCTGACCGTCCTCGCCGCTGACGGTCTCGCCGCTGACGGTCCTCGCCGCTGACGGTCCTCACCGCTGACCGTCCTCGGCGCTGACCGTCCTCACCGCTGACCGTCCTCACCGCTGACGGTCCTCGCCGCTGACGGTCCTCACCGCTGACGTCCTCGCGCGCTGACGGTCCTCGCCACTGACGGTCCTCGCCGCTGACCGTCCTCACCGCTGACCGTCCTCACCGCTGACCGTCTCCTCGCCGACCAGCGCCTGCTGACCGTCCTCGCCGCCGACAGTCTCGCCGCCGACGTCCTCGCGCTGTCTGAGGCTCGGACTGATCCTCCACGCAGACTCTGATTGGACGCAGCGTGTCGACAGCAGCTTATCAGTGCGAACACGTACCTGCAGGCGTAAACAAACACGCTGAAGTGCAGCTTCACCAGAAACACCGCTCTGCTCCTGCTGCTCCTGCTGCTCCTCCTGCTGCTCCTCCTGCTCCTCCTGCTCCTCCTGCTGCTCCTCCTGCTCCTCCTGCTCCTCCTGCTGCTCCTCCTGCTGCTCCTGCTGCTCCTCCTGCTCCTCCTGCTGCTCTCAGGAGCACAGAAGGACCTCCCTCATGCTCAGAAACACACTAATTGAAAAGAGGCTTGTGGGTAAATTGCAGCGTTCTTGTCTGGAGATAAGAGCTGCTCTCTGAGACCAGAACTCAACAGAATCCTCTGGAATCGGGTCAGGAGTCCCGGTAGGAACCAACCAACCAGATAACCAAAATCTGCTGTCCAAACGGGAATGATCACCATCCGACCTGAAGACGATCCTCAGATCCAAAATCATGGAGGAGGGAACGCTTTTGTTCTGTGTGAGGAGCGAGTGAGGAGGAGAGGAGGAGGAGAGGAGGAGAGAGGAGGAGAGAGGAGGAGAGAGGAGAGAGGAGGAGGAGAGAGGAGGAGAGAAGGAGAGAGGAGGAGAGAGAAGGAGGAGGAGAGAGAGGAGAGAGAGGAGAGAGGAGGAGAGAGAGGAGGAGAGGGAGAGGAAGAGAGGAGAAGAGGAGAGAGGGAGAGAGAGGAGGAGAGAGGAGAGAGAGGAGAGAGGAGAAAGAGGAGGAGAGAGGAGAGGAGAGAAGAGAGGAGAGAGGAGAGGAGAGGAGGAGAGGAGAGGAGGAGAGAGGAGAGGAGAGAGGAGAGAGGAGAGAGAGAGGAGGAGGAGAGAGAGGAGAGAGGAGGAGAGAGGAGGAGAGAGGAGAAAGAGGAGGAGAGAGAGGAGAGAGGAGAAAGAGGAGGAGAGAGGAGAGGAGAGAGAAGAGAGGAGAAGGGAGAGGAGGAGGAGAGAGAGAGAGAGAGGAGGAGGAGAGAGAGGAGAGAGAGGAGAGAGGAGAGAGAGGAGGAGAGAGGAGGAGAGAGGAGAAAGAGGAGGAGAGAGAGGAGAGAGGAGAAAGAGGAGGGAGAGAGGAGAGAGAGGAGAGAGGAGAGAGGGGAGAGAGAAAGGAGAGGAGAGAGGAGGAGGTGAGAGAGGAGAGGAGAGAGAGGAGAGAGGAGGAGGTGAGAGGAGGAGAGGAGAGAGAGGAGAGAGGAGGAGGTGAGAGAGGAGAGAGAGGAGGAGAGAGGAGCAGTTCCTCTCTTCTTCATGGTTTCTGTTCTGACCTAAATGCTTCTGGAGGTCCCCCCCCCCAGTCATTATTGCGGTCAGAGCTCCTCCTCCCTCCTCCTCCTCCTCCTCCTCCTCCTCCTCCGCGCTCCTGACCAGAGATCCTCTGATGAGCACAGCTGACTGAGCATGCACCTGTGTGCACGTGTGTGTGCACGTGTGTGCGCTCCTGCATCATCAGGACACAGACTCACGGTTGGACTGGCATAAGGTGCTGAGCGTGCACGGTGAGCGTGCACGGTGAGCGTGCACGGTGAGCGTGCACGGCGGCTGTGTGGGAGGGGGCAGCCTCATGCATTCATCTGTTAACGGGGCGGTGGGGGGATGGTCGTTCAGAGCGGCTTGTTTTACCTGAATGGGGGGGTTCGTGGCGGTCGTTACCATGGAAACCAGTCAGTCGCAGTGAAGGTGACAGTAGTTCCTGAAATGACTCGGGATGAAAAACCACAGGGCGGGGCTTAAACCTGCAGGTGAGGCTCATCTGGTTCTGAAGCCTCGCCTGACGTGACCCCTGACCTTTAGGTCATGTGACCTGCTGGACTGAGGAGAATCTGACCAATGACGGATCAACTGCCCCCCCACCCCGCACGTTTAAATGTGTGTCTTTGTGCAGGTGTGTGTTTGAGGCGGTTCGGTCGGGTCACGGTAGACGAGGGTTCAATTCCCAGAGGCGTTTGAGCATCAGCATCCTCCAGGATGTTACACTGGACCAGCAGGGAGGGGCTTCTCCTGCAGTTCACCAGCTGTCTCAGCTCTATTCTGATATAACAGATGATTGTTCAACGCTTCCTTCATACATTTATGATAAAGTCGTCTGCTAAATCAGAGCCTGATTGGTCAAAGTCTGAGCGGTTCAGCTTCAAACATGAGAATTCAAACCCTGAAGGTCAGCGGTGCACATACGTGTCGTACAGCACACGCTTTCGTCTGCAGAACTTCCTCTGGTTCTCATCAACGGAGGAGGAGCCCCCCTCCCCCCCCACCTGCTGCTGCGCCTCCTTTGTAGTTCCTCCGTCTTTGTTCTGGGGGGCGCATGTTTTCTGCAGAGCTCTCCGTCATTATCTGCTGTTCAGACGAGAGGAGAGCCGCTGCTGTCTTCAGCTGCGATAAGGAGGCGCAGAAGAGGAGGAAGAGGAGGAAGAGGAGTCAAGGAGAGATTAGGAAAACAGGAGGGGGGCAGGAGGGGGGGATAATTGCCACATGCAGAGCTGGAGAGGCTGAGTGTTGGTGTGAGGCTCCACTTCAGCGCTCTGCTATTATCTCAGCCTCCCCGTCTGCGCAGCTGCAGTCACGCCGCTGCAGGGATTACACGGAGCCGCTGCGGGAACGCACGGAGCGCGGCCCGACACGTGTGACCGCAGCACGCTGCCCACGCGCTTAACTGTCACGCTTTAGTGCGGCCTTTCAGGCGCCGCTGCAGGTAACCGCGGTCCAGTTCTGGTTCTGTAGAACAGCAGCGGCCCCGCCCCCTAGATCCTCCTGCTCTGACCCGTTCTCATCTCTGTCCTGATTGGTCACTCTCAGGGATGTTTGTGACCCTCAGAGAGGTTCACCTCCACCTGTCCTGATCAGAGTGGAGAAGAACCAATGAGAGTCGAGCGATGACATCACCCCGCCCTACGGACTAAATGGACAGTTGTACGTGAGTTTATGTGTGGAAACAGATCCTGAAAGATTCAACCGTGAACTGATCTGGATCAGGCATTGGACAAGGATCAATAATACAGATCAATATGGATCACTAGGAATCAATACAGATGAACACGGATCTATAGGGATCAATGTGGATCTATAGGGATCTGTGTGGATCTATAGGGATCAGTGTGGATCTATAGGGATCAATGTGGATCTATAGGGATTTGTGTGGATCTATAGGGATCAGTGTGGATCTATAGGGATCAATGTGGATCTATAGGGATTTGTGTGGATCTATAGGGATCAATGTGGATCTATAGGGATCAATGTGGATCTATAGGGATTTGTGTGGATCTATAGGGATCAATGTGGATCTATAGGGATCTGTGTGGATCTATAGGGATCAGTGTGGATCTATAGGGATCAATGTGGATCTATAGGGATTTGTGTGGATCTATAGGGATCAGTGTGGATCTATAGGGATCAATGTGGATCTATAGGGATTTGTGTGGATCTATAGGGATCAATGTGGATCTATAGGGATCAATGTGGATCTATAGGGATTTGTGTGGATCTATAGGGATCAATGTGGATCTATAGGGATCAATGTGGATATATAGGGATTTGTGTGGATCTATAGGGATCAATGTGAATCTATAGGGATCAATGTGGATCAATAGGGATTTGTGTGGATCTATAGGGATCAGTGTGGATCTATAGGGATCAGTGTGGATCTACAGGGGTCAGTGTGGATCTAGAAGGATCTGTGTGGATCTATAGGGATCAATGTGGATCTTTAGGGGTCAGTGTGGATCTATAGTGATCTGTGTTGATCTACAGGGGTCAGTGTGGATCTATAGGGATCTGTGTGGATCTATAGGGATTTGTGTGGATCTATAGGGATCAATGTGGATCTTTAGGGGTCAGTGTGGATCTATAGGGATCTGTGTGGATCTATGGGTCAGTGTGGATCTATAGGGATCTGTGTGGGTCTATAGGGATCTGTGTGGATCTATAGGGATCTGTGTGGATCTATAGGGATCAGTGTGGATCTATAGGGGTCACTCCAGATCTTTCTGATGTTTGCTCCATGGATTCCAGCATTAACATTCTGCTGTCGATTGAACTCGTCTGGCAAGTTGGGATCTGGTGAACTTTAGGAGAAGCGGTTCCACACTGATGGGGGATTTGGATTCGAGGATGGATCCCGGAGCAGACGGAGGTAGAGAATGATGATGAGGAGCAGCTAATCTTCATCACATCGTCCCTCTCTGCGTTTGTCTTAACAGAACTCGTTGAGTGATTTTCTCTGCAGAGGCGTGCACCCCCCCTCCACCCCCCCCCCCCCCATGTGTTGGTGTAAACATTTTCAAAGATGGATATCAGCAATTTGCATTCTGCTCCGAACACATTTTTCCTCGCTCGCTGCCACTCAGCCGTCTGTTGTGTGGAAATGGAAATGGGCTGAAGATGGGATCAGCGCGGCGGGCTGGCGGCGTGGGGGGGCTGCAGATGCGCGGCTCCTTGCAGGATCAAAGAGGGGGGTCACGACGGAGAGTGGCGACCTCCAGCCTCGCAGACGCCTTTTACTCCCTGGAGGCGTTGCTACGGTGACACTTCCAGAGACTAAAACATCAGATTTTGAGCTCAAAGTTCTGCGTTTTATGTTTGAGCATGTGGTTAAGGGGGGCGGAGCAAACCCACATCCAGCTTGGGTCTCAGTGGTTTAATCCTTTGTTTCTCGTGACAGATCTTTGGAGTTTGCTCTGAGTAAACTGTTCCCTTTTCATGGTTGAGGGTTTGATGCCACTGCGGCTGGCCGCTCTGGCACAGCCTGACCTGAAACTGCAGCACAAAGGCGTCATTGGTCTGACGGTCAGAACTCGTTCGTCCGTCCAGCCCGTCAATCATTCCACCATTTGAACAGGAACCTCTTCATGACCTCTGAACCCCCAGGGATGGAACATGTGATCCTCACAGCTCATTCTGGAGAACTGTGGTTCTGAAACTCAGATTCTGCAGAACTCTATGTGTCGTCTGACTCTCTCCTCTTACTAGTATCACAGCTGAGCACAGTAAGACAGCTGGGAGGCCGTGATGATGACATCTTCATGGAGGATTGTGGGTAATCTGTGGAGGTGGAGCGATGGTGTAGAATTTCTGATCTCCAGTGACATAAGCAGGATTATCAGGAAACACGTGAGTGAACAGACGACTGCAGGGTTCCTGATATCTGAACCGCTTCACCTGCTTCACCTGCTTCACCTGTTTCATCTGGTTCACCTGTTTCATCTGGTTCACCTGTTTCATCTGGTTCACCTGTTTCACTGGTTCACCTGTTTCACCCGTTTCACTCGTTTCACCCGTTTCACCTGCTTCACTGCTTCACCTGCTTCACTGTTTCACCTGCTTCACCCGTTTCACTCGTTTCACCTGCTTCACCTGCTTCACTCGTTTCATCTGTTTCACCTGCTTCATCTGCTTCACCCGTTTCACTCGTTTCACCCGTTTCACCCGTTTCACTCGTTTCACTCGTTTCACCCGTTTCACTCGTTTCACCTGCTTCACCCGCTTCACCCGTTTCACCTGCTTCACCCGTTTCACTCGTTTCACTCGTTTCACCCGTTTCACTCGTTTCACCCGCTTCACCCGTTTCACTCGTTTCACCCGTTTCACTCGTTTCACCTGCTTCACCCGCTTCACCCGTTTCACCCGTTTCACTCGTTTCACTCGTTTCACCTGCTTCACCTGCTTCACTCGTTTCACTCGTTTCACTCGTTTCACTCGTTTCACCTGCTTCACCTGCTTCACTCGTTTCACTCGTTTCACCCGTTTCACTCGTTTCACCTGCTTCACCCGTTTCACTCTTTTCACTCTTTTCACCCGTTTCACTCTTTTCACCCGTTTCACTCGTTTCACCTGCTTCACCTGCTTCACTCGTTTCACTCGTTTCACCTGCTTCACCTGCTTCTTTATGAAGCTGAATGTGAAGACCCTCATTTATCCAGGATCATCATTAGAGCTGCTTCTTCTCTTTCTCACCTCTAACTGTTTGTTTTCTGGAGCTGCTGCTGTCAGCGTTTAATCACAGGACAACAGAAATGCTGCCGTCAGCGTTTTTAACCTGACTGTTTGTTGATCCTGAACCTCTTAGCCAATCATTGCTCAACGGTTCTCTTCGGCCAATCACAAGGCTGCGTGGCTCCTTCAGGTCAAAGGTTAAAGTGCTACAAAGATTTTCAAAATAAAGCACATCACTCACTCGTCCATCAGGACACGGAGATGGAGAAAAATCCTGATGGTCTTTGAGATGTTTCTGATCAAAGAATCAAAGCCCATATTGACTAGAGACCTCATTCTATACATGTCATCTTCTAGATCTGATGATCTGACTGACTGACACAGAGAAAGGACTGAAGTGGGAGGGGCTTAAGCCTTTGTAATCTTCAGGTCAACGACCCGTTCATGAGGAATCTTTGGGAACCTCCTTGTGAGGATGTCATCAGATCTCTCTACGATGATGTCATTGTTTTTAGTCATTCTGAAGCGGGACCCCCCACCCCCCACCCCCCCCGCTGGTGGAGATGATGCAGAGCGGCTGCCTCAGACGGGTCGAGGTGATGCGCAGAAAAGCTCTGATGCCCCCATTGATTTCACCTCTTTAATCCACTTTCAGCACTGGGGGATGGGGGAGGGGGGCTGTCAGACTGGATCGGTCGAAACAGCTGAAACAGCTGAAACAGCTGAAACAGCTGAAACAGGCCACTGCAGAGCAGACTGTCTGTGTCTGCAGCAGGAAACATGTTAAGGATGTTCACATGTTGGTGAGGTTCCAGTCATTCTCTAGAGGACATGCACAAATATTATGTCATACATGAGAATAAACCTGTCAGCAGACCGGTCTGGTCCGGATTCGATCTGCCAGCATTGATCTGCTGCTGTGATTGTATTCCTCATCCTCATGGCTCTGCCTGCAGCTGTGTTCTGGGCGGGTCCAGAATGGATCCATGCAGATCTGATCTAGATCCAAGGAAGCAGAGGAGGAGCACTCTGCTGGACTCTAGTGGACTCTGCTGGACTCTAGTGGACTCTAGTAGACTCTAGTAGACTCTGGTAGACTCTAGTAGACTCTGGTAGACTCTGGTAAACTCTGGTAGACTCTAGTGGACTCTGCTGGACTCTAGTAGACTCTAGTAGAATCTGGTAGACTCTAGTGGACCCTAGTAGACTCTAGTAGACTCTGGGAGACTTTAGTAGACTCTAGTAGACTCTGGTAGACTCTAGTGGACTCTAGTAGACTCTAGTGGACTCTAGTAGACTCTAGTGGACTCTAGTAGACTCTAGTGGACTCTAGTGGACTCTAGTGGACTCTAGTGGACTCTAGTAGACTCTGGTAGACTCTAGTAGACTCTAGTGGACTCTAGCGGACTCTGGTGGACTCTGGTAGACTCTAGTGGACTCTAGTAGACTCTAGTAGACTCTAGTGGACTCTAGTAGACTCTAGTGGACTCTAGTGGACTCTAGTGGACTCTAGTAGACTCTGGTAGACTCTAGTAGACTCTAGTGGACTCTAGCGGACTCTGGTGGACTCTGGTAGACTCTAGTGGACTCTAGTAGACTCTAGCGGACTCTAGTAGACTCTAGTGGACTCTAGTGGACTCTAGTAGACTCTGGTAGACTCTAGTAGACTCTAGTGGACTCTAGCAGACTCTGGTGGACTCTGGTGGACTCTAGTGGACTCGAGTACACTCTAGTAGACTTTAGTGGACTCTAGCGGACTCTGGTGGACTCTAGTAGACTCTAGTAGACTCTAGTGAAATCTGGTAGACTCTGGTGGACTCTAGTGGACTCGAGCACACTCTAGTGGACTCTAGTGGACTCTGCTGAACTCTAGTAGACTCTGGGAGACTCTGGTGGACTCTGGTGGACTCTAGTGGACTCTAGTAGACTCTAGTGAAATCTGGTAGACTCTGGTGGACTCTAGTAGACTCTAGTAGACTCTGCTGGACTCTAGTAGACTCTAGTAGACTCTAGTAGACTCTGGGAGACTCTGGTAGTCTCTGGTAGTCTCTGCTGGACTCTAGTAGACTCTAGTGGACTCTAGTGGACTCTAGTGGACTCTAGTAGACTCTAGTAGACTTTAGTGGACTCTAGCGGACTCTGGTGGACTCTAGTAGACTCTAGTAGACTCTAATGAAATCTGGTAGACTCTGGTGGACTCTAGTAGACTCTAGTAGACTCTGCTGGACTCTAGTAGACTCTAGTAGACTCTGGGAGACTCTGGTAGTCTCTGCTGGACTCTAGCTGTGTTCTGGGCGGGTCCAGAATGGATCCATGCAGATCTGATCTAGATCCAAGGAAGCAGAGGAGGAGCACTCTGCTGGACTCTAGTGGACTCTGCTGGACTCTAGTGGACTCTAGTAGACTCTAGTAGACTCTGGTAGACTCTAGTAGACTCTGGTAGACTCTGGTAAACTCTGGTAGACTCTAGTGGACTCTAGTGGACTCTAGTAGACTCTAGTAGACTTTAGTGGACTCTAGCGGACTCTGGTGGACTCTAGTAGACTCTAGTAGACTCTAGTGAAATCTGGTAGACTCTGGTGGACTCTAGTAGACTCTAGTAGACTCTGCTGGACTCTAGTAGACTCTAGTAGACTCTAGTAGACTCTGGGAGACACTGGTAGTCTCTGCTGGACTCTAGTAGACTCTAGTAGACTCTAGTGGACTCTAGTGGACTCTAGTGGACTCTAGTAGACTCTAGTAGACTTTAGTGGACTCTAGCGGACTCTGGTGGACTCTAGTAGACTCTAGTAGACTCTAGTGAAATCTGGTTGACTCTGGTGGACTCTAGTGGACTCGAGTACACTCTAGTGGACTCTGGTGGACTCTGCTGGACTCTAGTAGACTCTAGTAGACTCTAGTGAAATCTGGTAGACTCTGGTGGACTCTAGTAGACTCTAGTAGACTCTAGTAGACTCTGGGAGACTCTGGTAGAGTTTGTTGGACTCTGGTAGTCTCTGGTAGACTCTAGTGGACTCTGCTGGACTGTAGTAGACTCTGGTGGACTCCGGGATACTCTGGTGGACTCTGGTCATTTCTAGACTGAAGTTTTCATCAGAACCAGAGGGGGATGATTGAGCCGCAGCAGAACTTTAGAGAACCATTACCAGGCGGTGCTGTTTGTTTGGTTTTGTTGTCCCTTGAAGCCACAGAAACATGTGAGTTTGCTGCATAAAGTACAGGAGTAATGGAGCGCTGAAACCCCAACGTTGGATAATGTGTGATTTCTGGTAAATCTTGCACCAGGGTCATGGGGGGGGGCAGTGGGAGGGGTCTCCTTCATGCATCATATTACCAGTTTTTGTTTAATTCACACAAATCTGATCCTTCAACCATCAAACTGAAAATGAATCATGTACTAGTGAACACGTCAGACGCACAGAATGACATGAACTGATTAACAAGATCACAGGAATGAGAAACAAACGAAGCGGCGAGTCGTGAAGCACGCAGGAGAGGGAGGGACGCCTCGCCGCTCTCTACAGGAAATGATCTTCTGGTTGTCCGACACTGTCATTCAGTTTGTAATCCTGCCGTCCTGAAGGAATGGAGTAATCAGAGTAGTTCCTGGTCCCTGCTGTTGAAATCCCCTGACGTTTACATGAACTGATCTAATAACCGGATCAAACCAAACAGTCGCTGCTGTTCCATCAACTGGTCTGAAGAGAGCACAGGGCAGTTACGTCAGCTGTTCAGTACTCATTACTCAAAGTAACTTTCTACTTACTGTTCAGTTTTAGAAAAACTCACCAGAAAATTCAATGAAAATGTTGACTTTTACAGTTAAAAATAGAGACCTCTCCTGGTAACTAGTTACTTTAGTTAAATAGTAATTTAGTTACTAACTTAATTGGTTTTGTAGATGGCAACTAATTTGTTTTTAACTCTTTAACAGCGGAGTTACAAACTTTTACCACCATAACATGTTAACTGCTAAACCATGAGTAAAAGTCAAGGCCCGGGGGCCGGATCCGGCCCTCCAGTTCATTTGATCTTATTGTTTTTAACGGTCTGATGTTATGTTGAGCTAATCAAGCATCACTGCCATCATGGAGGCTCACAGCGTTTCCATCATTCTCATTGTTGTGATCTTGTGGGATCGAGTTGGATCCTCCTGACGTCTTGATGAGACGCGCTGGTGAGGAGCTGATGTCAAGCCTTTTCTCTGCCACGGATTCAGAGGATAACAGTTACAGACTTACGGATCTGGTTCTGGACGGGTGGAGTAATGGTTCTGGTGCTGCTTTCACCATCAGACGGTTGGTTCATTTCTGGACTTCATGAAGAAGGTTTCCTGTGAAGAGCAGCTGCGTCTGCTTTAAGGTCCAGAAATTCTGCTTCTCAGAGCAGAACCGGTCCAGATTCAGCTGATGCTGCAGCGCTGACTCCGCCCCCCAAACAGCTGATTCAGAACAGATTTCTGCTGTTCCTCCAGAACCAGCAGACTGATGCTGCTCAGTGTGCAGATGACAGACTGCAGGACGCTGCTGCACAGCCTCAGGTAGAGGATCTTAAGCAGGAGGACGGTTTAGAACAGGAGTGGGCAATTGTTTTGACTCGTGGGCCACAAAGGGTTCTAAAATTTGGCATAAGGGCCGGACAAGGAGCAGAAGGAGGAGATTGGGTAATCAACCTCATAAACTAAAAAAATAATAAAGAATTTAGAGAAAAACATGCTTTAATTTGGATTCAAATTCACATATATTAATTTAAAAACAGAAAATTTGGGAGTTTTAATTTCTAAATTTTGATTTTTGTTCTCTTTTGGGTGATCCAATGGGTTGATGTTCTTCAGAGGAAAATGTGAACTCAAAGAAATGCTGCATTTATGTGGTGTAGGAATAATCCGAAAGATCACCATCTGACTCAGAAAGGAACACACACGAACGTCAGAGAAACAACACCATTCATGGGAAGAAACCAGAAATACAATGAAAATAAAACAATAATTAGGATTTTTGATTCAATGTATTTTAATTTGGAGGGCCACATTAAGTAGCTTAAGGGGCCGCATGTGGCCCCCGGGCCGTAGTTTGCCCACCCCTGGTTTAGAACATGGACACCTCCTCAGGACTGACTCCTTCAGGGAGGGGGGGCTACAGGGGAGGCTACGGATCCCCCCCGACTGCTCAGGTATTTAAAGTTTGATCATGAAGCTTCTGTTTCCAATGAGATTATAATCCAGATTATTCCAATCAGAGCGGATTATCTTACCTCTGTAGAACTGAAGTCACAGACGGTTTGAGAGAAATCTCATTTTTCATGACAGAACGTCCCCCCCCCCCCCCCGCCACACACATGATGGATTACCTGCTCACTAACACACGCGTGTCTGCAGGAGCTGCTCTGCTGACGATGATGTCACGGCAACACGTTCTGCAGATGGAGCTCGCCGCCCCCCCCCACCGTCACTCTCTCTGCTGACAGCCCCCCCCGTCCTCTGATCATCACGCCTCTACTTCCTGTTCATGTTTGTACACACTAAATATGTCTGAAAGCTTCCTCCATCAGGTCTCTGATAGAAGCTCCGCCCACTCACCTGTGGAGGGAGGAGCCGGCCATCAGCAGCAGTCTGCTCCTTCAGACGGCCGCCCCCCGGCGTGCTGGTTTCATTGCATGTTTGCGTTTCAGCTTGAGTCATTACCGCCGTAAGTTACGAGCGCTCGCCGTTAACGACCGCCAAATGGGCGACACGGCGGCCGTCGCTGTCTAAATGTGTAAATCGAAACTGTGTTCTGGCTGCGCCGCGATCAATATTTCATCCTGGGGACAGGAAGATATTATTCCTGCACTCTCAGTGTATTATGGTGTGCACGTGAGCGTGAGCGTGAGAGCGGGCGGGGCCACATTACGCCTCACGCTGGGGGCTCTCTGCAGGAATGACTACAATATAGATGTGTGCCATTTGTTCCGGTGTGTGGATCAATTTGAGCCATCGCCGTGGGCAACGGCTTCCACAGAGGGGAGGGGGGCAGACGGGAACAAGCCCCTCCCTGAGTGAAGGCTGTTAGAAATGTTCATTTTCTCTGAAGGTGATTCACCTGTCAGGTGAATGTGCAGCGGGAGCTAACAGCCTGGAACCGGGGGGTTACAGCAGCTTTACACTGCAGAAAGGAAACAAAGGTTCTGACTGTAGAGGTTCTGACTGTAGAGGTTCTGACTGTAGAGGTTCTGACTGCAGAGGTTCTGACTGCAGAGGTTCTGACTGCAGAGGTTCTGACTGCAGAGGTTCTGACTATAGAGGTTCTGACTGCAGAGGTTCTGACTGTAGAGGTTCTGACTGTAGAGGTTCTGACTGTAGAGGTTCTGACTGCAGAGGTTCTGACTATAGAGGTTCTGACTGTAGAGGTTCTGACTGTAGAGGTTCTGACTGCAGAGGTTCTGACTGTAGAGGTTCTGACTATAGAGGTTCTGACTGCAGAGGTTCTGACTGTAGAGGTTCTGACTGTAGAGGTTCTGACTGCAGAGGTTCTGACTGTAGAGGTTCTGACTATAGAGGTTCTGACTGTAGAGGTTCTGACTGCAGAGGTTCTGACTATAGAGGTTCTGACTGTAGAGGTTCTGACTATAGAGGTTCTGACTGCAGAGGTTCTGACTATAGAGGTTCTGACTGTAGAGGTTCTGACTGCAGAGGTTCTGACTGTAGAGGTTCTGACTTTGGTTCTGCTGATAGCTGCATTGATTGTTCTGGATCTTCTGATGTTCCACCTGAAATCTCGTGAGTCCAGGATTCTGGGTCTGCAGTATTTTTCCTGGTACTTTGACAGAAGTACAGGCGTAGTACTCTATCTGACACAGCTCTGCTCATCCTGACTCTCTTTTGACACGTTGCTGGAATTGGGTCAGTCCCCCATGACTTTCAGAACCGCCTTCATTCTGGGTTCTGGAATCCTTCCTCAGAGTGAAGGACCGCATCACAGCTGCAGAAGATTTCTGGCTGAACATCCATGATGCCGATCTCCCGTTACTTTACATCCCAAAGGTTCTATTGGGTTCTGGTGACTGTGGATGTCTTTAGAGTCCGGTTAACACATTATTCTAGAAACCGGTTCTGAGGTGATTCCAGAACCGGATATTTTCTCCTCTTCTGTCCATTCTCTGTGAACCCCAGAGATGTTCGTGGGTGAAATGCTGATGCTCGTTTTGAGCATGTCGGCCTGTGATTGGCTGATCAGAACCTGTCGTCAACGAGCAGATGAACAGGTGCACCTAATGACCTGTTGAGGGAGGATCTTCTGGTTGAACCTGAGCGGGTTTTCATGAGGAGCAGAGAGACTGCTTCTCCATTCTCCTGTTATTTCTGAAAGAAGGCTGCATCTCTCCAGCCTCAGCATCCTTCACTCTCCTGTCTGATATTATTCAATTTCATACCGTTTCCCTCTTCTCTCCCCCTGGGTCAAGAATTATGGAGGCAGCAGAGTAAATTATTGATGAGAAAGTGAAGGCTCATGGAGCTTCAGAGTGAAGCCTTCAGCAGGAAGGCTGGAGGATCGCAGCTTTGGCCTCAAAATGGACTCAAATACAGTTTTGTCTAAAAAAGGAAATTCACTGAACGCCCAGAAATCCGTTCAGGGCCGTCCTTTTTCCTCATGAAAACCTTCCAACAGTTTTCTCACTGAGATGAAACAACAAAGCTTTTTCTCATTCAGAACGCTGACATCTAACCGCAAGCTAACGGGACTTTCATATTTTTACACCTGTTTTTAATTTTATTTAATTTCTGTATGTAGTTGTCTCATGTATCACAGAAACATGTATGTAACACAGACCAACATGTATGTAACACAGACTGTGGTAGACCAACATGTATGTAACACAGAGATGTATGACATGTATGTAACACAGACCAAACATGTATGTAACACAGACCAACATGTATGTATGTAACACAGACCAACATGTATGTAACAGACATGTATGTAACACAGACCAACATGTATGTAACACAGACCAACAATGTAGACATGAATGTAAACACAGACCAACATGTATGTAACATAAATCAAGTATGTAACACAGACATATGTATGTAACAGTATGTAACAGACAACAACATATCAACATGTATGTAACACAGACCAAAACATGTATGTAACACAGACCAACATGTATGTAACACAGACCAACATGTATGTAACACAGTATGCAACAACATGTATGTAACACAACATGTACCAACAACATGTAATGTAAACACAGACCAAACATTTATGTAACATACAGTACCAACATGTATGTAACACAGACCAACATGTATGTAACACAGACAACATGACACAACATGTATGTAACACAGACAACATGTACAATGTATGTAGGATAACATAAATCAACATGTATGTAACAACAGTATGTAACACAGACCAACATGTATGTAACACAGACCAACATGTAAACACAGACCAACATGTATGTATGTAACACAGACAGACACAACATGTATGTAACATAAAATGTATCACAATGTATGTATAACACAGATGTAACAACCAACATGTATGTAACACAACATCACAGACCACATGTATGTAACACAGACCAACATGTATGTAACATGTATGTAACACATGTGAACACAGACCAACATGTATGTAACACAGACCAACATGTATGTAACACAGACCAACATGAATGTAACACAGACCAACATGTATGTAACACAGACCAACATGTATGTAACACAGACCAACATGTATGTAACACAGACCAACATGTATGTAACATAAATCAACATGTATGTAACATAAATCAACATGTATGTAACACAGACCAACATGTATGTAACACAGACCAACATGTATGTAACACAGACCAACATGAATGTAACACAGACCAACATGTATGTAACACAGACTAACATGTATGTAACACAGACCAACATGTATGTAACACAGACCAACATGTATGTAACATAAATCAACATGTATGTAACATAAATCAACATGTATGTAACACAGACCAACATGTATGTAACACAGACCAACATGTATGTAACACAGACCAACATGAATGTAACACAGACCAACATGTATGTAACACAGACCAACATGTATGTAACATAAATTAACATGTATGTAACATAAATTAACATGTATGTAACATAAATCAGCATGTATGTAATTTAAACATGTATGTTGATCCTGGCTGCGTTCCGCTGTGGATGGGACGGCAGAGTCAGCGGCCGGTGAGCGCTTGTCTCAGAAGATTCTTGTTCTGAGGATCGATATCTCTGACAGACTGAGGATCCCTGAACACGGCGCCGTGTCGGCTTTAATTAAGCCGGGCGCTGCGACCCGGCGCTGCGACCCGGCGCTGCGACCCGGCGCTGCGACCCGGCGCTGCGACCCGGCGCTGCGACCCGGCGCTGCGACCCGGCGCTGCGACCCGGCGCTGCGACCCGGCGCTACGACCCGGCGCGGCCCAGCTTTCACCATTAGAGGAGTCGCTTTTACTTACAGTGCAGGAAATATGAACCTCTCGACTCAGCAGCCACTGGATGTCCTGGGGGGGGGGTGGGGGGGTGTTACATCATTACCAGAAACAACAACAAAAAAATCTTTCAAATCCTGACCGCCATCATCGCTGACCCCCTCTGTAGGCCACACCCACCTTTTGTCTTGAGGAGGAACACGCGTGTTCTGAGAGGAACAAAGGCTGTTTTTAGGCTGCTGGGATACAGAGTTTGTGTTTGTGCTGCAGGAACAGAAGATCAGGACGTCATGCTGGAAAAAAGACTATCAGGAAAAAACGAAAAACTCATAAGAACGGATCAAAAGAGATGAAAAACATTCAGAACACGACGACAAGAACCATGTCAGCGAGGTGAGAGGTCACCTGAGGTCACGGACCAACAGAGATGAACATCATCCATCCATCATCCATCATCCATCCATCCATCATCCATCCATCATGTATTAATCATCCATCCATCATCCATCATCCATCCTCCATCCATCCATCCATCCATCCATCATCCATCCATCATCCATCATCCATCCATCATCCATCCATCATCCATCCATCATCCATCATCCATCCATCATCCATCCATCATCCATCCATCATCCATCCATCATCCATCATCCATCCTCCATCCATCCATCCATCCATCCATCATCCATCCATCATCCATCATCCATCCATCATCCATCCATCATCCATCCATCATCCATCCATCATCCATCCATCATCCATCCATCATCCATCATCCATCCATCATCCATCCATCATCCATCATCCATCCATCATCCATCCATCCTCCATCCATCATCTATTAATCATCCATCATCCATCCATCATCCATCATCCATCCATCATCCATCCATCATCTATTAATCATCCATCCATCCATCCATCATCCATCCATCATCCATCCATCCTCCATCCATCATCCATCCAGAGTCACCATGTCACCTGAAACAGTCAAACTCCTCGCAGGAAGAACCCAAATGGGATTTGAACCAGAACTTTGTCACTGAAAGTGCCAACCACTACACTCCAGCTAAATCTTGTGCTCTAAATAAGTGAATGAGGATCCATTTCCTGCGTGCTCCTCTCCATGTTCTGCGCCGTATGAGGCGGCTCCCGTCAGCGGCGGTAACCAGCTCTCGGCGTGGTGCCGGCCGGGGTTAATCTGCAGGTTCAAACTGGGACATTGTGTGGCTAACGTCGTTAGCGATGCTAATTAGGCGAATCAGAAGGAAATGACAGTCAGAGCTGCAGCTGAGAGGCACATCTCTGATCTTTAGCCCACAGAGAGACGATGCAGATCTGAACCGGGCGCCCGGGGCCCCCGGAGACGCTTTCATGTGGGGGGGGGGTGTGTGTGTGGGGGGGGGTTGTGTCTATATCTGCTCCTGTGTGTGCGCATGCATGTCTTTGTGTGTGAGTCCCACACGCCCCCTCTTCCTCTCACAGACAGCCAATTATAAAAACTTCAACAGCACCCCCTCCTCCGTGCCCCCCTCCTGGAAACCTTCACCTCATTAATAAACCCCACTGGAGGTAAAAATATGAAGAAGAAAAGGATGGCAGTGTGATACCAGATGAAAAAAGAGGGAAATAAAAAGAAGGGGGGGGGGCTGCAAGATAAGATTAGTTTGTGACTCAATTTATGTCTTCATAGAAATGAGATGTTCTGGAGCGTGACGGTCCGTCAGAGGTGAGGCTCTGATCTGAGGAATGTGGTGCTGCTGTCTACGATTGGTCAGTTACTGGGGGGCGTGGCCGTCCTCTCCACAGCTGAGGCAGTACCAGGACTTGGTGGATCAGTCCTGACCGAGATCTCTGTCCAGCATCTCCGTCGGCTCTCCGTTGGTGGTGGACGCTCTGGACACCGATGTGTCCTTGAATCTGTCCTCTTCTGTCAGGACCTGGAGCAACAGAAACTGTGGTCCCAGAACTCACGGCAGAACTGTTTGTCAACAGTTTGTTTGTTTGTGAACCCCCCCTCCTTGTGAGACGGAGTCGAGTCATACCTGTCGGGGTATCACCCAGAATGATACCTGTGGCCTCTGGATGTCCACAGATGGTTGCTCTTCAGGAGTTTGGAGGATCCCCACAGTTCTTTCCCGTCCCGGACAGTTCCTAAAGCATACTCGGGAACACGGCCTGAACCGGACTGAACCCCTTCACCTGTCAGCAGGTGAGAGGACACTCTCCATGACCTTTCAGGTGACCTGCAGGGCAGACTGACTGGAACCAGACAGTAGGAGAGCTGTCCAGTCCTAGTCTGCTTCATGACTTTGGCATCTTCCCTGAGAAGGAACCAAGTCGTGGCAAGAAGAACCGGGAAGGTCAGTGTTCCGATCCATGAGTTCTACATCCCACTGGACCTGGAGGGGTCAGCTTCATCAGGTCATATTATCATGTTGGGTTGTGTCTCCTGCTAAGGGGGGCTGGGCCAACCAGATTCAAGGGTAGTGCAGGTTCTGATGTTCTGAGCCATCTGCTTACTCTTCATCCTCCTCGTCATCGTCACGATGCGTTCAACACTCCTGCTGAATCCAGGAATCGGAGTCATCTCAGACTTCACGACGTCTAAACGGCAGCCAATCTGGACTAGACCAGACCAGGATCAGAACAGAACCCAATATAGATCAGACCAGGATCAGAACAGAACTCAATATAGACCAGACCAGGATCAGAACAGAACCCAATATAGATCAGACCAGGATCAGACCAGAACCCAATATAGACGAGACCAGGATCAGACCAGAACCCAATATAGACCAGACCAGGATCAGACCAGAACCCAATATAGACGAGACCAGGATCAGACCAGAACCCAATATAGACCAGACCAGGATCAGACCAGAACCCAATATAGATCAGACCAGGATCAGACCAGGATCCAATATAGATCAGACCAGGATCAGACCAGAACCCAATATAGATCAGACCAGGATCCAATATAGACCAGACCAGGATCAGACCAGAACCCAATAAAGACCAGACCAGGATCAGACCAGAACCCAAAATAGATCAGACCAGGATCAGACCAGGATCAGACCAGAACCCAATATAGATCAGACCAGGATCAGACCAGGATCCAATATAGATCAGACCAGGATCAGACCAGAATCCAATATAGATCAGACCAGGATCAGACCAGAACCCAAAATAGATCAGACCAGGATCAGACCAGAACCCAATATAGACCAGACCAGGATCAGACCAGAACCCAAAATAGATCAGACCAGGATCAGACCAGGATCAGACCAGAACCCAATATAGATCAGACCAGGATCAGACCAGGATCCAATATAGATCAGACCAGGATCAGACCAGAATCCAATATAGATCAGACCAGGATCAGAACAGAACCCAATAAAGACCAGACCAGGATCAGACCAGAACCCAATATAGATCAGACCAGAACCCAATATAGATCAGACCAGGATCAGAACAGAACCCAAATAAAATCAGACCAGGATCAGACCAGGATCAGACCAGGATCAGACCAGGATCAGACCAGTATCCGTTAACCAGACCTAAATAAGGCCAGGACCAGAACTGGGTCTTCTTCAGCAGAACTCTGCACATTTTTGGGAGTCCCTCCTCGTATCAGCAGGTAAATGCCTCAGACAGCAGAGGTCAAAAGGTCGTGGCGAGCTGCAGGCCGACTGTGGGTGGAGCCTGCAGGACTGACGTGTTTGTTTGCAGTAATTGAAGCTGATGAAGATCCGCGGCTCCATCCTGCGTCCACAGCTGCTCTGCTGAGAGCAAAGCCGCCCCACACGCCATCTGCCGTGCACGCAGCCGTGCACACACCCACACACGTGCACACACTCATCAAAATGTTGTCATATAAGCAAACAGGCTCTTCCACCACCTGCCAAGCCCTTGAGCCACAGACGAGCGTGTTTGGCCCCGCCCTCACAGGAATGCAAGTGCACGTTTGAGCGCGCTGGTGCACGTTTGCTTTCATGCTTGAGCCTGCAGAGGCTGTTGAGAGCGTTTTAATGAGCCTGCAGGCATCAGTGTGAGCGTCCGCTGAACATCAGTGGACCCCCCCGCTGACAGGAGCCCCCCCTCCTGTATGTGTTTGTGTGGGGGGTCAGTGCAGCATTTCAGGCTGTTGGCTTCAGCCTCAGATAAATGACACGGAGCGCGCTAATAGCTCCTCGGAGACGCAGCTTTCTGTGCTTCATACCTAATGAGCACGCCCCCCCAACAACACCGCCGCCGCCGCTCTGACAGCCAACCGCAGCCTCGCTAACTAATGAAGCGGCTCGCCGGCTGACGGCGCGTCTTTTCTTTCCTCTCCGTGAAGACAGGCAGCAGAGAGGCTGCGGTCTTTCAGGGAGGTCGGCTGCATCTGTCAGAGCGACAGCAAAACGTAACTCTCGTCGTTAGCAAAACTCTGCTAGCCATAGCTTAGCATTTAGCATTGGCTTCTACCTCTTTTGATTTGTTCCCTCTTTTCTGCTGCATATGCTCAGTGAGGACCCCGCCTCCTTTAGTGGGGACAGTCTAGGACCCCGCCTCCTTTAGTGGGGACAGTCTAGGACCCCGCCTCCTTTAGTGGGGACAGACTAGAACCCCGCCTCCTTTAGTGGGGACAGTCTAGGACCCCGCCTCCTTTAGTGGGGACAGTGCTAGGACCCCGCCTCCTTTAGTGGGGACAGTGCTAGGACCCCGCCTCCTTTAGTGGGGACAGTCTAGGACCCCGCCTCCTTTAGTGGGGACAGTCTAGGACCCCGCCTCCTTTAGTGGGGACAGTGCTAGGACCCCGCCTCCTTTAGTGGGGACAGTGCTAGGACCCCGCCTCCTTTAGTGGGGACAGTGCTAGGACCCCGCCTCCTTGAGTGGGGACAGTGCTAGGACCCCGCCTCTTTAGTGGGGACAGTCTAGGACCCCGCCTCCTTTAGTTGGGACAGTCTAGGACCCCCGCCTCCTTTGGTGGGGACAGTCTAGGACCCCGCCTCCTTTACTGGGGACAGTCTAGGACCCCGCCTCCTTTAGTGGGGTCAGTGCTAGGACCCCGCCTCCTTTAGTGGGGACAGTGCTAGGACCCCGCCTCCTTTAGTGGGGACAGTCTAGGACCCCGCCTCCTTTAGTGGGGACAGTCTAGGACCCCGCCTCCTTTACTGGGGACAGTCTAGGACCCCGCCTCCTTTAGTGGGGTCAGTGCTAGGACCCCGCCTCCTTTAGTGGGACAGTGCTAGGACCCCGCCTCCTTTAGTGGGGACAGTCTAGGACCCCGCCTCCTTTAGTGGGGACAGTGCTAGGACCCCGCCTCCTTTAGTGGGGACAGTGCTAGATGTGTGAGGTGCAGTCTTACCTTAGACTTGGAGGCCAGGCTAGAGCAGTGAGAAGCTCGGGCCCGCACAGTGGAAGCTAAGCCAGCTAGCCAGGGAGTTACTCGTAGCGCGGGCCGCGCTGCCAGGGCTAGCGCAGCTAGCATTCCAGCACCCCTCCAGCATTCGGGAAATAGCCAGGATGGGTTTGTACCGGTGGAAAGGCAGCATAGTGCAAAACACAAACACTTAGAGCAGCAGAAGCTTCTGGTGTGGAACAGGTTCTCTCCCCTCAGCGACACAGCAGGAAACTCTGGTGATTGGTTCCTCTGAAGTTAGTTAGAAATGAAGGCATCCATAGAAACGTCTGTAACCTTGGACTGCTTCACTGCTGTGGACCAAACAGAAATAACATCAGTTATTATGTCTTCTTAGACCCAATCCCCACTAAACTTTTTAAAGAAATCTTCCCTTAATTAGTGACTCCATATTAACCATAATAAATCCCTCTCTAGAAACTGGTTATGTGCCTCAGTCTTTTAAACATGCGGTTGTTAAACCTCTTTTGAAAAAGCCCAGCCTGGATCCTGACATTCTGTCCAACTATAGACCAATATCTAATCTCCCATTTATTTCTAAAATCTTAGAAAGAGTTGTAGTTAAGCAGCTACAGCGCCACCTACAGGACAACAGTCACTTTGAAGATTTTCAGTCAGGGTTTAGACCTCACCATAGCACTGAAACTGCACTGGTTAGAGTTACTAATGACTTGTTATTGGCTTCAGATAAAGGACTAATCTCTATTCTGGTCCTGTTAGACCTCAGCCTTTGATACCATCGACCACAGCATCTTACTCCAGAGACTAGAGCATGACATAGGGATCAGAGGATCTGATCTGATCTGATAGATACCAGTTTGTTCATGTAAATGGACAGTCTTCTCATTGTACTCCAGTTAGCTACGGAGTTCCTCAGGGCTCAGTTCTTGGGCCCATCCTGTTCGTGCTTTATATGCTGCCCTTAGGAAACATAATTAGGAAACATAGCATTAATTTCCACTGTTATGCAGATGATACGCAGCTGTATTTATCCATTAAACCAGACCAGAATGACCACCTAGAGAAACTGAATTCCTGCATCAGAGACATTAAGTCCTGGATGATGATTAATGACCTCCTGAGGTCATTATCCTGGGCCCTAAACACCTGAGAGATGATCTCTCAGATCAGATAATCTCCTTGGATGATGTAAATATTTCCTCCAATTCTACAGTCAGAAACTTGGAGGTTTTATTTGACCAGGATTTATCATTTAAGGCTCACATATCACAAGCTTGTAGAACTGCATTCTTTCACCTTCACAATATATCTAGGATCAGAAATATGTTATCTAAAAGTGATGCTGAAAAACTCATCCATGCATTTGTTACGTCTAGACTGGATTACTGTAACTCTTTACTAATAGCCTGCTCTAAAAGTTCTTTAAAAAGTTTTCAACTTGTTCAGATGCAGCAGCCAGATTGTTAGCAGGAACTAGCAGAAGAGAACACATCACTCCTGTGTTAGCTTCACTCCACTGGATCCAGTTGAATCCAGGATCAAGTTCTAAATCCTCCTGTTAACCTAGAAGGCTCTGAATCCTATATTAAAGATCAACCAATCAGAACACTCGGTTCACTAAATGCAGGACTGCTTGTAGTTCCTAGAATCTGTAAAAGTCCAGTTGGAGGTAGAACCTTCATCCATCAAGCCCCTGTTCTCTGGAATAAGCTCCCAGCTCATGTCAGAGATCCAGCACATCAAACCTTTGACCCTAAATCCTGTCTTCTATGTTCATGTATGGTAAATGGATGTACTTGTATAGCACACGCTATCTTCCTTTGAAGGCCCAAGGTGCTTCACAGTCACAGACTAACCCGTTCATTCATTCATTCATTCACTGATGGAGGCTCTGCTGCTGAACACTGGCACCAACCTCCCACCAGAGGCAAGTTGGGGTTCAGTGTCTTGCCCAACATGGGCGGGCAGGGAATCAAACCCACTATCTTCCGATCATGAGCCGACTGCCGTACCACTGCACCACGGCTGCCTGTTGTGTTTATGTTTGTGTTTCATAGAAAGTGAGAGAAGATCAGGATTGAGTTCTTGCTCTTGACTGAGACACAAGGATTCTTCTTCTCCAGAGCAGAGAAACCTCCTGCAGTCTCCATCTGACCATCAGACTCCAGCAGATCTGTGGTCTGTTCTCATGAAGCTCCTGTTCTCCATCACAGAACACTTCCTCTGCAGATGTGAGGCTTAGAGAAGAAGAACGAATCTGAGGACAAACCTCCATCCTGAAAACTGCAGACATGCAGCTGAAGCTGAAACGTTCTGAAGCTTCTGCTGGAGCTGATGAGGATTTCCCAGAATGCTCCAGCACTGAGGTGAAGATGATCTGTTGTCATTGTTGTTGAGAGCAGCAGAGAAGAAAACAGCAATTATACCGACTGGAATGGACTGGCAGGAAGAAAAAGGAATCCTGAATTTTCGGGTCTTATCTTGGAGCGCAGCGTTTCACTAAAGTGAAGAGCAACAATTGCCCCCCTGAAAGAGCAACAATTGCCCCCCTGATAGATTTTCCCATTTGTTTCATAGCAACAGAGCGGACTGACAGCCTCCTCCACGCTTTAAGTGCTGAGAGCTTTCAGCAGGCGGAGCATCGGCGCTCTGAGCGGAAGGTCATCGGACCTCAGAGGGAGGGGGCAGACGGCGCTGGGGGGGCAGACGGCGCTGGGGGGGGCAGAGATGGGAGATTCTTCAAACCCACAATCCTCTGCTCCACTTTGTGTTAAAATGATCATCCAGACGTTAGAGTTTCAGATCTCCAGAGAAGTCTGCGGGTTTGGGGGGGGCGGGGTCACTCAATCCAGTTCTCAGATACAGTCAGAGGTTTGGATGCAGCAGTGGAGGAAGGAGACGATCTGATCCCGGGGATCAGAATGATCAGATGTTCTGGTTCTGTGAGAGACTCCAGATGCTGTAAAAACAGGAGCTGGATCACAGTCATTCTCATGGATCAAATTTAGCCTGAAGGAGAAGAAGAAAAGCTGAGGTCAGAGGCGGAGCTTATCATTAGCGTTTAATGGATTCTGTGTTCTGGGTCACAGTTCGGTGTAGATCACTGTCAGCAGAGCTGCCTCATTACCTCCACGGCCGGCAGACGCTGCGCTAATTAGAGCCCCCCCACCCCCCCCCGTGTGTGAAGAGAAAGTGATGATGATGATGATCACAGACCTGCAGGCAGCGCCGGACGAGCCCAGAATCACCGATGGGAGAGCCAGGAAGGGTTCACGGCTCTTTAATGTGACAACTGCACCTTTACGTGCACGCTCCTCTCACGTGCACGCTCCTCTTCATGATGCTGCTTTCTCTTGTCTCTGATCCAGCTGTGGTTCTGATCCAGCTGAGGTTCTGATGCTGATGGTGTCTGTGTTCTGATGCTGCTGGTTATGCTGCTGAAGTTCTGATGCTGCTGTGGGTTCTGATTGCTGCTGGGTTCTGATCCATCGCATGCTGTGGTTCTGATCCAGCTGAGGTTCTGATGCTGCTGAGGTTCTGATCCAGCTGAGGTTTTGATCCAGCTGTAGTTCTGATCCAGCTGAGGTTCTGATGCTGCTGTGGTTCTGATGCTGCTGAGGTTCTGATCCAGCTGAGGTTCTGATCCAGCTGTGGTTCTGATCCAGCTGAGGTTCTGATGCTGCTGAGGTTCTGATCCAGCTGAGGTTCTGATGCTGCTGAGGTTTTGATCCAGCTGTGGTTCTGATCCAGCTGTGGTTCTGATGCTGCTGCGGTTCTGATGCTGCTGAGGTTCTGATCCAGCTGAGGTTCTGATGCTGCTGAGGTTCTGATGCTGCTGTGGTTCTGATGCTGCTGAGGTTCTGATCCAGCTGAGGTTCTGATCCAGCTGAGGTTCTGAACAGGTCCAAATAGGATCAGAGTTGCTGGTTTTGAGTCTTGACTTTGTCACCTTTACCAGCCCCGCCCTCAGAGGCGGAGCCAAGAACTGAATCTCAGGACGCTGCGGGACGCTTCTGTGGCGTCCAGGAAGTTTTGGAACCACAACAGAGACCCAGAACCATCTGACCCACACGGAACCACTCAGGCATGAAAACAAGAGATCTGTGGACGTTGACAGCAGGTGTGTGTGTTCACACTGGGAGGATTGTGGGTCGTTGTGTGTCTGGATCAGGTGTGTGTGTTCACACTGGAAGGATTGTGGGTCGTTGTGTGTCTGGATCAGGTGTGTGTGTTCGTTCACACTGACATGGTGGAGGATGTGGGTGTTGTGTGTCTGGATCAGGTGTGTGTGTTCACACTGGGAGGATTGTGGGTCGTTGTGTGTCTGGATCAGGTGTGTGTGTTCACACTGGGAGGATTGTGGGTCGTTGTGTGTTGCAGCTGAATCTCAATCCTGACATCTCTACATGCGTCTGCATTCCTGCAGGTTTGCTGCAGGTGATCCATCAGAGATGCAGATTCATTCATGGAGAGAAATGAGTGTGTGCACGTGTGTGTGTGCACGTGGGTGTGTGCAGGGGTGTGTGTGCACGTGTGTGTGTGACGTGTGTGTAATGTAAACATTTCGGTGTTCCTGCCGCTGTGGTGAGACGTTTTCACGCTGAAATATGACTTCATTCATCATCCAGCTGAAGTGCTGCTTGTGTGTGTGCGTGCACGTGTGTGCACGTGTCCCTCCCATATTTGCAGCGTTTGTGATGGAGGAGGCGCGTGCAGCTCCGAGACACGAGGAGGTGATCACATGGTGTCAGCATCTGGTTGTTTGTTTGTTTGTTTGTTTGTTTTTCAAACTGATCAGAAACACATTGAAACATTTTCATCCTAACAGATATTTACTCTCCTAATAAGTAGTTACTTTTATGATAAAGTAATGAGTAACTAGAATGAATCAGACGTTAGCGCTCAGGTCTCCGTGTCTCTCCGAGTCTCTCCGAGTCTCTCCGAGTCTCTCGAGTCTCCTCTTTCTTCTGTGACTCGTTCACGTCCACATTCTGAACACGACCTTCATTTACAGAAAATCTCTTCACCTGAACTCGGGCGGCGCTCGCGGACATCGGATTCATCTGGAACGTTTGCTTCTGTTCTCGTCTTTCCCGTCATCGTCTCACAGTTCCGTTCCCGTTCCCGTTCCCGGGATAAATCATCCCGTTTTAGTCTAAACAAACTCCCATCCTCCGTAGCAGCAGAGCGCCGTTCACGTTCCTCTCTCTTCCTGTCAGATTCCCGCTCGCCTGCTTTCCATCCGGCGTTTCTTCAAAGGAGCGCCGTACGTAACGGCGAGGAGAGAGACCCGCTAACGAGCCCCCCCCCCCCCTCCCCCCCTCCACCACACGGCTTTGATGTCTGCTGATAATGATCTGGAATAGAACAGCTCCTCACTGTGCAGCGGGTCATTTCAGTCTTCAAGACTACACAACCACACGCATGCACACAACACCACACAATGCACATGCACAACAACCACACACACGCACACACATGCACACACATGCACACACAGTATCAGCCACAGACGAACAGAACCTCTGGAGTTGAAAGCCCTCACAGATTGGACTGAGCTGAATCCATAAGCAGAACCTGATGGTGGTTCGGGTTCTGTCAGTCCACAATGGACGCTCTAATAGAGATCTCCCAGAGGAGTCCAGCAGCTTCTCATGGTCCATCTGTCGGTGAAACGGGTCATGTTCCTCTAAAGGGGGTCGTACAACGACTGTCTGCTCCTGCAGGAGATGAAAGCTCAACCGTTCCTGCTGTTCCAGCGTTCTTCGTTCCAGTCAGAGAGTTTAGATAAGATCAGGGATGATGCATGATGATCTTCATTCACCCTGCAGCAGCATTATTCATCAACATGAAGAAACACGCCTCAGCGACACGCTGCAGTGAGAAACATGATCGAGATTCTGGTTGGAGATCTAGAGGGATTTTCATGATCCTGAAGATAAACAAATCTGGTTGGATCTGGTCATAGATCTGGTTCATAGATCTGGTTCATGGATCTGGTTCATAGATCTGGTTCATGGGATCTAGTTCATAGATCTGGTTCATGGATCTAGTTCAATAGATCTAGTTCATGATCTGGAGCATTCATAGATCTGGTTCATAGATCTGGTTCATAGATCTGGTTCATAGATCTGGTTCATGATCTAGTTCATAGATCTGGTTCATGCGATCTAGTTTAATAGATCTAGTTCATAGATCTAGTTCATAGATCTGGTTCATTGATCTGGTTCATAGATCTGGTTCAAGAGATCTAGTTCATTGATCTGGTTCATAGATCTGGTTCATGGATCTGGTTCATAGATCTATCATGGATCTGGTTCATAGATCTGGTTCATGGATCTGGTTCATAATCTAGTTCATAATCTGGGTTCATGGATCTAGTTCATAGATCTGGTTCATGGATCTGGTTCATAGATCTGGTTCATGGATCTAGGTCATAGATCTAGTTCATGGATCCTGGTTCATAGATCTGGTTCATGGATCTGGTTCATAGATCTGGTTTGGATCTAGTTCATAGATCTAGTTCTTGATCTGGTCATAGATCTAGTTCATAGATCTGGTTCATAGATCTAGTTCATGGATCTGGTTCATAGATCTAGTTCAATGGATCTGGTTCATAGATCTGGTTCATGGGATCTGTTCATAGATCTAGTTCATGATCTGGTTCATATATCTAGTTCATAGATCTAGTTCATGATCTGGTCATGGATCTGGTTCATAGATCTGGTTCATAGATCTGGTTCATGGATCTGGTTCATAGATCTGGTTCATGGATCTGGTTCATAGATCTAGTTCATGGATCTGGTTCATAGATCTAGTTCATGGATCTGGTTCATAGATCTGGTTCATGGATCTGGTTCATAGATCTAGTTCATTGATCTGGTTCATAGATCTAGTTCATGGATCTGGTTCATAGATCTGGTTCATGGATCTGGTTCATAGATCTAGTTCATTGATCTGGTTCATATATCTAGTTCATAGATCTAGTTCATGGATCTGGTTCATGGATCTGGTTCATAGATCTAGTTCATAGATCTGGTTCATGGATCTGGTACATGGATCTGGTTCATGGATCTAGGTCATAGATCTAGTTCATAGATCTAGTTCATAGATCTGGTTCATAGATCTGGTTCATGGATCTGGTTCATAGATCTAGTTCATGGATCTGGTTCATAGATCTGGTTCATGGATCTGGTTCATAGATCTAGTTCATAGATCTGGTTCATGGATCTAGTTCATAGATCTGGTTCATGGATCTGGTTCATAGATCTGGTTCATGGATCTAGGTCATAGATCTAGTTCATGGATCTGGTTCATAGATCTGGTTCATGGATCTGGTTCATAGATCTGGTTCATGGATCTAGTTCATGGATCTGGTTCATAGATCTAGTTCATAGATCTGGTTCATAGATCTAGTTCATGGATCTGGTTCATAGATCTAGTTCATAGATCTGGTTCATAGATCTGGTTCATAGATCTGGTTCATGGATCTGGTTCATAGATCTAGTTCATGGATCTGGTTCATAGATCTGGTTCATGGATCTGGTTAATGGATTTAGTTCATAGATCTGGTTCATGGATCTGGTTCATATATCTAGTTCATGGATCTGGTTCATAGATCTAGTTCATAGATCTGGTTCATAGATCTAGTTCATGGATCTAGTTCATAGATCTGGTTCATGGATCTGGTTCATAGATCTGGTTCATAGATCTGGTTCATGGATCTGGTTCATAGATCTGGTTCATAGATCTGGTTCATGGATCTAGTTCATAGATCTGGTTCATAGATCTGGTTCATAGATCTAGTTCATAGATCTAGTTCATAGATCTAGTTCATAGATCTGGTTCATAGATCTGCTTTAGTGATGTAGATCATTGGAAGTCTTCTTTGACTCAGAGAAAAGGTTAAACTTCAAAGGATGCTAACAAGAGGCTTCATGAGCGTGCACGTGTGTTTCTCGTCAGCTGCTCTGACAGTATCTGGAGGGTACATCTGTAGACATTAGTATGTTGCAGCACAAACACGCTCTCTGACAGGTCGCCGCCACCGCCTGCAGCAGAGCAGCGTGCACGTTGGGGGCGTGCACGTGTGTGGTATTCCGCTCATGGCGGATGCTGCCGGCTTGAGCTCTGCTGCTTTCAGCTGGGATGATCCGGATTTTTTGACCGTCTGTGGATGGAGAGAATCTGCAGGAAGTCCTTCCTGTTCCACATCCTGAAGAACCCAAATTCTTACCCTACCCCCTGATTGTAGGGGCATTGGAGGGGTAGGGGGTCAACCGAGTTTTTTTAAGGGCAAGAACAGAGTTCATATTTAAATGTAAACAAGACTTTCAATCAGAAAACGTTCTTTTCCATAACTCTCTGTTTGGAGGGCTGATGGGGGAGAATCGGGGTTTCAGCCTCTTCTCTCAGCATCTTTATGCAAAGACGGGATGAAGAGTCTTTCTAGAACAGAGATCTGAAAGTCTCCAAGGAAATCTTTCAGATTCTAAAGCAGCTTCTCTGGATCTAAACTTCACTCTCTGCTTCAAATGGAAATTCTTTTTCCTCTAAATCATTTTTCTACTTTCTTTCACTCCTCTTGTTTCCTACGGTGAAGACATGTCAACATTGGTGAACAGGAAGATGTTTAAGCCCCGCCCACTTTTCCAAGAGGCTAAAAATTCAAAACCAAATATTTAAACGAATGTTTCTACTGAGTCTCTGAATAATTAATGAAGCAGACAAAGCGTTAATGAAGCAGACGAAGCGTTAATGAAGAAGGCGAAGCCTTAATGAAGCAGATGAAGCATTAATGAAGCAGACGAAGCCTTAATGAAGCAGATGAAGCATCATCGAAACAAACGAAGCATTAATGAATCAGACGAAGCCTTAATGAATCAGACGAAGCATTAATGAAGCAGATGAAGCCGTAATGAATCAGACAAAGCATTAATGAAGCAGACAAGCCTTAATGAAAGCAGACAAAGCATATTGAAGGCAGATGAAGCCGTAATGAATCAGACAAAGCATTAATGAAGCAGACAAAGCATTAATGAAGCAGATGAAGCTGTAATGAATCAGACGAAGCATTAATGAAGCAGACAAAGCCTTAATGAAGCAGATGAAGCATTAATGAATCAGATGAAGCATCATTGAATCAGACGAAGCATTAATGAATCAGATGAAGCATCATTGAAACAAAACGAAGCATTAATGAAGCCGTCCTCTCCCGTCCTCTTGGTTTTGCCGCCATGGATCCTCACTCTGACTCGTCTCTTCACTCTGACTCGTCTCTTCACTCTGACTCGTCTCTTCACTCTGACTCGTCTCCTAACTCTGACTCGTCTCCTCACTCTGACTCGTCTCCTCACTCTGACTCGTCTCCTCACTCTGACTCGTCTCTTTACTCTGACTCGTCTCTTCACTCTGACTCGTCTCCTCACTCTGACTCGTCTCCTCACTCTGACTCGTCTCCTCACTCTGACTCGTCTCCTCACTCTGACTCACTCTGACTCGTCTCCTCACTCTGACTCGTCTCCTCACTCTGACTCGTCTCCTCACTCTGACTCGTCTCCTCACTCTGACTCACTCTGACTCACTCTGACTCTCTCCTCACTCTGACTTGTCTCCTCACTCTGACTCGTCTCCTCACTCTGACTCGTCTCCTCACTCTGACTCGTCTCCTCACTCTCACTCGTCTCCTCACTCTGACTCACTCTGACTCGTCTCCTCACTCTGACTCACTCTGACTCACTCTGACTCGTCTCCTCACTCTGACTCGTGTCCTCACTCTGACTCGTGTCCTCACTCTGACTCGTCTCCTCACTCTGACTCGTCTCCTCACTCTGACTCGTCTCCTCACTCTGACTCACTCTGACTCGTCTCCTCACTCTGACTCGTCTCCTCACTCTGACTCACTCTGACTCGTCTCCTCACTCTGACTCGTGTCCTCACTCTGACTCGTCTCTTCACTCTGACTCGTCTCCTCACTCTGACTCGTCTCCTCACTCTGACTCGTCTCCTCACTCTGACTCGTGTCCTCACTCTGACTCGTCTCCTCACTCTGACTCACTCTGACTCGTCTCCTCACTCTGACTCGTGTCCTCACTCTGACTCGTGTCCTCACTCTGACTCGTCTCCTCACTCTGACTCGTCTCCTCACTCTGACTCACTCTGACTCGTCTCCTCACTCTGACTCGTCTCCTCACTCTGACTCACTCTGACTCGTCTCCTCACTCTGACTCGTCTCCTCACTCTGACTCACTCTGACTCGTCTCCTCACTCTGACTCGTCTCCTCACTCTGACTCGTCTCCTCACTCTGACTCGTCTCTTCACTCTGACTCGTCTCCTCACTCTGACTCGTCTCTCACTCTGACTCGTCTCCTCACTCTAACTCGTGTCCTCACTCTGACTCGTCTCCTCACTCTGACTCACTCTGACTCGTGTCCTCACTCTGACTCGTCTCCTCACTCTGACTCACTCTGACTCGTCTCCTCACTCTGACTCGTGTCCTCACTCTGACTCGTCTCCTCACTCTGACTCGTCTCCTCACTCTGACTCGTCTCCTCACTCTGACTCACTCTGACTCGTCTCCTCACTCTGACTCGTGTCCTCACTCTGACTCGTCTCCTCACTCTGACTCGTCTCCTCACTCTGACTCACTCTGACTCGTCTCCTCACTCTGACTCACTCTGACTCGTCTCTTCACTCTGACTCGTCTCTTCACTCTGACTCACTCTGACTCGTCTCTTCACTCTGACTCACTCTGACTCGTCTCTTCACTCTGACTCGTCTCCTCACTCTGACTCGTCTCCTCACTCTGACTCGTCTCCTCACTCTGACTCGTGTCCTCACTCTGACTCGTCTCCTCACTCTGACTCGTCTCCTCACTCTGACTCGTCTCCTGCAGGTGCGCGGCTCTCCACTACGACTCCGATCTTCCTCCGACCTCCATCATCATCACCTTCCATACGAGGCCCGGTCCACGCTGCTGCGCACCATCCGGAGGTGAGGGGCCTTCCCGGCACAGGGGTGGGAGGGCCAAA
The DNA here is from genome assembly GCA_003999625.1 of Oryzias javanicus. Lineage (NCBI taxonomy): Eukaryota > Metazoa > Chordata > Actinopteri > Beloniformes > Adrianichthyidae > Oryzias > Oryzias javanicus. The sequence goes on along the minus strand of CM012460.1, from coordinate 157,176 downwards.
CGTGGCGGGGCGGGCGCTCCTCGGGGAGGCTGCGGCAGACAGACCGACGATTCAGCAGCTTCAGGACTCCTGCTGGTGTTTGTGCTCCTTCAGCTCGTTATGTCGGTCAGTCAGCAGGACCCCCCCCTCCCCCCCGATCTCTGCTGTTTTCATCCAATTAAGAGACAGTCTGTGAGCGTGTGCACGTGCATTCATCCGTGCACGGTCTGGAGAGGCCGCCACTGTTCCTGAGGGTCTGCTTCTCTCTGTCTAAACGGCAGCGGTTCTCCTCTGCAGAACCCAGACCTCCTCTTAAGGAGCACGCACAACGCGTGTAGCGTCTCAGCCTCCGGAAGATGAGAGGAGAAACCCCCCCCGCCCCGGATTATTCCAGACATTTCTCACTGCACGAGTTCTGCACAAATGATGCCAGAAACACAGAGAAACCCCCCCCCCCATCACAACACCCACAGAGCCAGTCTGAACCCCCCCAAAAGACAAACTTCATTCTGGCTCAATTCTTCAGTCGGAAGAGTTCAGAGCATCTCACACGTGCACACGCTCAGACGTGCACACGCTTAGCGGTGCATGCATTCACACGTGCACACGCTCAGACGTGCACACGCTTAGCTGCACAGGTGCTGATCAGTCGAGGTTGTTTGACGCTTTTGCTCAGATCTCCGTTCTTCATCTGAGATCTTCCCCTCAAACGTCACATCAACTGTATAAAGCTGGGGGTGGGGGGGGGGTCTGCTGTGAGCTGGATAGAAGAATTACACCCCTCCCCTTTAATGTGCTGATGCATCAAGAAGATCTGATTCCTCTGCCCGCTTTAGAGGGGGGCACTTCATCCTCGCTAGTAACCCCCCCCCCAAACGTGAGTGAATGGGGGGGCTGAGGTTCTTCCTCTGGGGGGGTTCTCCAGCCTCATGGTTCTCCTGATCTTTGGATCCGAGTTAATCCCAGGACCCCACCCCCATGGGTCAGATTTTGAACACACACCACCTCCCACTCTGAGCTGAGGTCATTCCTGTAGCAATGATTTACTCTACAAGGCGGAGCTTGGTCTCACCTGAAGGTCTGCTGCAGGTAAAGCTGAGTTATCCACTCTGTCTTTGGTCAGTATCTGATCCATTGTTGTTCTGACATGTTTATTAAAGTTATTTTGAATTTCAAAAACGCCATTCTGACTTATGAGAATTCAGGTAATGATGGATCAAAAGTAGAGAAGATGAAGATGAAATCATCTACAAGTATTCACCTGTCAGCTCTCACCCCCTCCTCCTCTGTCTCATCCATGAATCTCTTCATCAATCTCCCCAGAACACCCCCACACACAAACACCCCCCACCCCAGGGCTACATTCAGGGTTATCTGTCTCCTTTACACCCCCCACCTTCATTATTCCACCTTTTTTACTCTGGCACACACACACACCCATCCCCCCATCCTTGCAGAAAGTTTACAGAAACTTTAGGTTTATGAAAAAACTTTTCATCCAAACAAACGTCAGTGACATCATCACTGAAAGAAAACTTTTGTCAACATTTCTTCAACTAAACATAAACAAACATATGTGCAAACAAGTGTGCATACGTGTCTGCGCATATGTTTGTGCATACGTGTCTGCGCATATGTTTGTGCATACGTGTCTGCGCATGTGTTTGTGCATATGTGTCTGTGCATATACTCGTGCCTACGTGTCTGCACATATGTTTGTGCATACGTATCTGCGCATATACTCGTGCATACGTGTCTGCGCATATGTTTGTGCATACGTGTCTGCGCATATGTTTGTGCATACGTGTCTGCGTATATGTTTATGCATATGTGTCTGCGCATATGTTTGTGCATACGTGTCTGCGCATATGTTTGTGCATACGTGTCTGCGCATATGTTTGTGCATACGTGTCTGCGCATATGTTTGTGCATACGTGTCTGCGCATATGTTTGTGCATACGTGTCTGCACATGTGTTTGTGCATACGTGTCTGCGCATATGTTTGTGCATACGTGTCTGCGCATGTGTTTGTGCATACGTGTCTGCGCATATGTTTGTGCATACGTGTCTGCGCATGTGTTTGTGCATACGTGTCTGCACATGTGTTGTGCATACGTGTCTGCGCATATGTTTGTGCATACGTGTCTGCGCATGTGTTTGTGCATACGTGTCTGCGCATATGTTTGTGCATATGTGTCTGCGCATATGTTTGTGCATACAGTCTGCGCACATGTTTGTGCATACAGTCTGCGCATATGTTTGTGCATACGTGTCTGCGCATATGTTTGTGCATACGTGTCTGCGCATGTGTTTGTGCATACGTGTCTGCGCATGTGTTTGTGCATACGTGTCTGCTCATGTGTTTGTGCATACGTGTCTGCGCATGTGTTTGTGCATACGTGTCTGCGCATATGTTTGTGCATACGTGTCTGCGCATATGTTTGTGCATACAGTCTGCGCATATGTTTGTGCATACGTGTCTGCGCATATGTTTGTGCATATGTGTCTGCGCATATACTCGTGCATACGTGTCTGCGCATATGTTTGTGCATACGTGTCTGCACATATGTTTGTGCATACGTGTCTGCGCATATACTCGTGCATACGTGTCTGCGCATATACTCCTGCCTACGTGTCTGCGCATATACTTCTGCATACGTGTCTGCGCATATACTCGTGCATACGTGTCTGCGCATATACTCGTGCCTACGTGTCTGCACATATGTTTGTGCATACGTGTCTGCGCATATACTCCTGCATACGTGTCTGCGCAGACTCTTAACTAGACTCTGAAAACCAGTTTCTTTTTGCTGCTTCTTTTGTGTTTCCTCATTTCCTGTTTGTCACTTTTAAATCTTTTTCCCTTCCTGTCCGTCCTTCTTTTCTTCCTGTTTTCCTCCTCCTTCACGCTGTGGTTAGCGTTTCTGTCTCCCTCATGCTATTACCCCCCCCCCCCTCCCATCAAGGTCATATAGAGGAACAATTTCCTTTTTTCTTTTCTGTTTTACATTTTCTCTTCAACCTTTAGCTCTGACTAAATGCTTTTCTAATGCAACACGTCAGTCATTCCTAGAGGAGATGGCTGAGCACCACTGTGCACGTGTGTCCGTGCACGTGTGTCCGTGCACACGTGTTTAAAGTCCTTTCTGCTCTTCCTCTGCAGCGTTCTAAACAGGACTCCGGTTCATCTCATCCATGAGATCATTCTGGTGGACGACTACAGCGATGATGGTGAGGGGGGGCGCGTGCACGCTCACATGCACACACCTGCAGCCTCACTGATTCTGCTCAAGTTCACAAACTGAAGGTTTTATTGCCTCCAAACTTCTCTCTTCTTTTCCATCTGATCAGAATTCCTTGATTGGAGGACCCGGTGCTTAGATTTGTCATGTTCTGTTTTCCTGGTCAGTCGGACGACAGCCGTGGATGACGTGACCTTAACATGATGTCAGGGTCACGTCATCCACAGCTGTCTTCATTCAGCCTGTTTAAGTGTCTGGTCTTCAGGTCTTCATTGTCAGGTCATCTGCTCCTCTGCTTTGTTCTTCCATGGTTTGTCATGTTGAAGTTCCCGCCACCAGGTCTCCAGGTCTGGTCTCCTGCGTTTGGGTCCTCCACCACCACAACATGACATTGATTGTTTTTTCATAAAGTCGTTTTCAGTGAACTCTACATCCTGTTCCTGTTTGTTCCAGAAAGAGACGGACAGCTCCTCACCAAACTGCCGAAAGTCAAATGTCTGCGCAACAAGAAGAGAGAAGGTATGAAGGAGAACCTGAAGCTCTTCAGACCTAAAAACTCAAACTCTGCAATGATTCTCCACGTCATCGTTCATCTGTTTTGTTAATAAAGTTTCACGTTCAAACTCTCTGGACGAAGGAGGAATTCTCTGCTAAACGACCCAAATGATGATGCACTGCTGCCGCTGCATCACAGTCTCTGTGAGAGGAGGCGGCCCCCTTCCCGGCAGCAGCTTCTCCTGGATAGAAACCAAACGGTTTTGGGGAGCGTGCACGTGTGCTGCTTATGCACAAATGCTCTGGAAACGTGCACGACTCTGAAGGTCTGCACACCATGTCTTCATCGGAGCGTGCTCCTCCTCCTCCTGCAGGAGCAGTGAGCGTCACTCCATGATGAATGTGAGGAACCATCCGGACCCTGACGGAGCTCCGTCTGTGTGTGGGGGGGAGGGGGGGGAGGGTGTGTGTGTGTGTGTGTGTGTGGGGGGGGGGGGGGGGGGGTCATCCATCCAGAAAATAAAGCTTATTGAGGATGAAATAGGATTTTTAATTGGCTGAGCCTCGGCCCCACAGCGCCTCCTGTACAAAGTCACCGACCCCCAATCGTCCTCTCCCCCACCTGGTCCCACACAGACGCTGGCTCTCATGCATGCCCCCCCCGGCGTGCACCGAGGCCCGTGCGTGCAGCGTCCTTGTTGCTTTGCGTGTCAGCAGGTATCGATTAAACCATTAAGTCTGGGCGGAGACCCCCCCCCCCCCCCGAAAGGCTCGTTTACACGTGCACACTCACATGCACGCTCATCTTCACACAACAGATCCGCTGTGGAAACACCCCCCCTTCCTCTTTTCTGTCGCTTGGATTAAAAAAGCTCCAGCGTGCAGCAGGAGGAGGAGGAGGAGGAGGAGGAGGAGGAGGAGGAGGAGCAGGGGTGGAGCAGAGGAGGAGGAGAGGAGGAGGAGGAGCAGGGTGGAGCAGAGGAGGAGGAGAGGAGGAGGAGGAGGAGGAGGAGGAGGAGGAGGAGGAGCAGAGGAGGAGGAGCAGAGGAGGAGCAGAGGAGGAGGAGGATCAGAGGAGGAGAAGGGAGGAGGTGGAGGAGGAGGAGCAGAGGAGGAGGAGCAGAGGAGGAGCAAAAAGAGGAGCAGAGGAGGAGCAAAAGAGGATCAGAGGAGGAGAAGAGGAGGAGGAGCAGAGGAGGAGAAGAGGAGGAGGAGGAGCAGAGGAGGAAGAGGAGCAGAGGAGGAGGAGCAGAGGAGGAGAAGAGGAGGAGGAGGAGGAGGAGGAGGAGGAGAGGAGGAGGAGAGGAGGAGGAGGAGCAGGGAAGAGCAGAGGAGAGCAGAGGAGGAGGAGGATCAGAGGAGGAAGAGGAGCAGAGGAGGAGGAGCAGAGGAGGAGAAGAGGAGGAGGAGGAGGAGGAGGTGGAGGAGGAGGAGCAGAGGAGGAGGAGCAGAGGAGGAGCAAAAGAGGATCAGAGGAGGAGAGAGGAGGAGGAGCAGAGGAGGAGAAGAGGAGGAGGAGGAGCAGAGGAGGAAGAGGAGCAGAGGAGGAGGAGCAGAGGAGGAGAAGAGGAGGAGAGGAGGAGGAGGAGGAGAGGAGGAGGAAGAGGAGGAGGAGGAGCAGGGGAAGAGCAGAGGAGGAGCAGAGGAGGAGGAGGATCAGAGGAGGAAGAGGAGCAGAGGAGGAGGAGCAGAGGAGGAGAAGAGGAGGAGGAGGAGGAGGAGGAGGAGGAGAGGAGAGGAGGAGGGGAGGAGGAGAGGAGGAGCAGAGGAGGAGCAGAGGAGGAGGAGGAGCAGGGGAAGAGCAAGGAGAGGGGAGCAGAGGAGGAGGAGGAGGTGACGGCTCTAAAAGGTCTCCATCGATTCCTGCTCCTCTGACAGATGATGGACTGAGGAGCAGAGGAGGAGGAGCAGAGGAGGATCAGAGGAGGAGAAGAGGAGGAGGAGGAGCAGAGGAGGATCAGAGGAGGAGGAGGAGCAGAGGAGGAGGAGCAGAGGAGTCTGTGTTTTCTGGATCTGGGATCTGTTTCTACGTTCTTCTCCTCCATCTTCATTCAAACTTCAGTCCTGCTGAGATCAAAGATCTGAGTTGATGTTCTGACCCGTCTGTGTTCCTACAGGTCTGATCCGGTCCAGGTCCGGGGGCCGATGCTGCGGGGCCGGAGTTCTCACCTTTCTGGACAGTCACTGTGAGGTCAACAAGGACTGGTTGCCCCCCTCCTGCAGAGGGAAGCAGGTCGGCTGAGGGGCGGGGCCGCTTCAGAACCGGCTCCGCTTCAGAACCGGCTCCGCTTCAGAACGGCTCCGCTTCAGACCGGCTCCGTTCAGAACCGGCTCCTCAGTCTGTGGATGTGCACAGCTGTGGTTCAGCGTCCTCCTAAACAGGTGGAGGGTCTGCAGTGGGAGTGAAGCCTCAGGATTTGGATAAGCCGCCCACTGTTCATGCAGGGTTTTGGTTTGAACGTGTGATGATCCTGCAGACGCCCCTGTACTCCTGCACAGTCAGGGTCCAGTGGACAGAGGTCCGGTTGGTCCGGTTTCACTAAAAGTACTGACCCGGATCAACGGTTGTGGATTTGAAGGCTAACCCCCCCATGCTGCGCGGTCTCATCAGCTGACCCAGCAGCTACCGGTCCAGAACCGGTCCAGGCTGACATTTGTCTGTGTGCAGGACCGGACCCGTGTGGTCAGCCCCGTCATGACATCATCAACATGGACACCTTCGCTTACGTGGCGGCTTGCTGACCTGCGTGGAGGTGCGGGGCGCCCGTCTCCCGTGTCTGGCGTGACCTCTGACCTCTGACCCCGACCTGTGTCTGTGCTGCAGGTTCGACTGGAGTCTGCACTTCAAGTGGAGCAGCTGTCGAGCGAGCAGCGTCCCACCGGACCGACCCGACCCAGCCCATCAAGTAACGCACACACAGACGCCTCTGACCTGCTGCTGGTTTCTGACCAACCAGAACCCAGAGTAGACTGCATCCCTCTGTAGAACCTGAAGGGTTATGTAGAACTCAGATTCCGGTTTCTGTTGGATCATTCAAAAATCTGGAAAATGGGTTTAATTCAACAAACCAGGAAAAATTCTGACCTTCACCCTCCGGCGGAGGTCTCTCTGTCAGGTGATGACCTCACCTTTAGAGGTTGGGGGTGGGGGTGGAGGTGGGGGCATAAAGTTCTGGAGAAGCAGCAGCTTTCAGTAGTTTGCAGAATCCTTGCTGGTTCTGATGGTTTGGATCAAACATGGGGGGTTTCTGTCATTTACCCCCCCCCCCCCCCTTTCTGACAGGACCCCCATCATCGCTGGAGCATCTTTGTGATTGACAGGTCCTGGTTCAACCACCTGGGAAAATACGACGCTGCCATGGACATCTGGGGGGCGAAAACTTGGTGAGTACACCTGAGACCTTCTCCTCAGGTCATCATCAGGCGGGGCAAGGGCGTGGTTATCCTTAGAGGAGAGTTTAAGAGTTCTCTTCAGTCTGAATGATTCTGTTTTCTGCTCCATCCTCTTCATCCTCTCCATCCTCTTCATCCTCTTCATCCTCTCCATCCTCTTCATCCTCTTCATCTCTCCATCCTCTTCATCCTTTCATCCTCTTCATCCTCTCCATCCTCTTCATCCTCTTCATCCTCTTCATCCTCTTCATCCTCTTCATCCTCTCCATCCTCTCCATCCTCTCCATCCTCTTCATCCTCTTCATCCTCTCCATCCTCTTCATCCTCTTCATCCTCTTCATCCTCTCCATCTTCTTCATCCTCTTCATCCTCTTCATCCTCTTCCAACCAAATCCTCATCATTATTGTCACATCCTGATCCGTTCCCATGGCAACCACGAGTGGAGAACTCAGACTTTCCTGTCGGGTTCTGAAGTGATTCTGTCAGACAGCTGACTGGTTCCTGACCAACCGGGTCGACCATAACTGACTGGTTGGTTCTGATCTGCTGCAGTCATAGCAGCATGTTGTTACAAATCTCCTCACTTCTCTGGTTCTGAAGACGAAGGACGATCAAATCTGATGTCTCAGGTGATCCTCAGCGTACCCATGATCCTAACCTCGTGTGTCCTGTGATCCTCATGATCCTCATGGATCACCATGTCTCAAAGACTCATGATCCAAAGCTGATCCCATCATCTGGTCCAGATTCTGTTGGGCTCTCCTCCATGTGGATGTGGAGCGGTTCTGCCCTCTAGTGTTGGACTGCAGTCACTGCATGCTGACCTGGAGACAGAGCAGCTCAGAAATGAGGATTCTGGCTCAGATTACAACAAAGTTTGGATCTTCTGAAGGAGGAGCTTCAGCTTCTGCTCCTGCTGAGCTCTGGAGTCCATCAGACTCACTGAGGAGATGCGCCTCCTCTCCTGAATCGAGCTGTTTGATTGGCTTTTGTCAACCTATCTGACTCCGCCCACTCTTTGACTTTTCCCACTCTGACTCCTCCCTTTCTGACTTTAGCAGCTCTGACTCCGCCACTCCCTTGTTGAATCTTCATCAGAAACAAACCATAGATAGATAGATAGATAGATAGATAGATAGATAGATAGATAGATAGATAGATAGATAGATAGATAGATAGATAGATAGATAGATAGATACTTTTTTTGTCTTTTCAATTAACAGAAATTCATCTTTCAAATTACATTAAAATTGGATTCAAATTAAGAAAGCTAAAAAGTAAATAAATATATAGAAAATCAGAATTCATAAAGATCCTAAAAATCCCAGAATTTCCATCCACATAGATACGATTCAAGTGCTGCTGTAGATTAAGCAGAGTGACTGCAACAGAGAGAGTGATGGAGGGGGCGTGTCCTCAGTGATGGAGGGGCGTGTCCTCAGTGATGGAGGGGCGTGTCCTCAGTGATGGAGGGGGCGTGTCCTCAGTGATGGAGGGGCGTGTCCTCAGTGATGGAGGGGCGTGTCCTCAGTGATGGAGGGGGCGTGTCTCATCACTGCTCACCTGTACAGCTGAGAGCAGACTTTTCCTGATTGATTATTTTAGAGAGAGTTTTTGTTTAAGGGAGAGAAAGTTGAACCAGGAGGTAATGTTGAGTGTGAGGATGGACTCCACCAGTGAGATGTTCAGCTGGCTTCTGTGAGAAGGGGGGCAGTAAACAGGCCTGGGGGGTCCAGCTTTCATAAACATTTGGCTGGACTTAACATTGTTCATCACCACATTCTGATGAAACTCTGATCCATAAAATCCTGCAGTGGATTATTGTTTACGGTGTTAAAAAGCTCCATGAATGAACTCCTGCTGGTTGGAGACCGTCCAGGAGAGAGAGGCTGACATCCTCTGTACTGCGTGAAGCTCTGTATGCAGTCAGTGAAAATAAAAAAATCATTTCAGTTTCAGATGTTCTGGTCTGTAACTCTTCAATAGATGTTCTCTGCTCTCACTCTTTCCTGTTTCCTGCAGAAATCTCGTTCAGGGTCTGGCAGTGTGGAGGAAGCCTGAGATCCTGCCCTGCAGCAGAGTGGGTCACGTCTTCAGGAAGAAACACCCTATGTGTTCCAGAGGGAAACGCCAACACCTACATCAAGTAAGGATGGATGGATGATGGATGATGGATGGATGATGATGGATGATGGATGGATGATGGATGATGGATGGATGATGGATGATGGATGGATGATGGATGATGGATGGATGATGGATGGATGGATGATGGATGGATGATGGATGGATGGATGATGGATGGATGATGGATGGATGGATGATGGATGGATGATGGATGGATGATGGATGATGGATGGATGATGGATGATGGATGGATGATGGATGGATGGATGATTGATGGATGATGGATGGATGATGGATGATGGATGGATGATGGATGATGGATGGATGATGGATGGATGGATGATGGATGGATGATGGATGGATGATGGATGATGGATGGATGGATGATGGATGGATGATGGATGGATGATGGATGGATGGATGGATGATGGATGGATGATGAATGGATGGATGATGGATGGATGATGGATGGATGATGGATGGATGATGGATGATGGATGATGGATGGATGATGGATGGATGGATGATGGATGGATGATGGATGGATGGATGGATGATGGATGGATGATGGATGATGGATGGATGATGGATGGATGATGGATGGATGATGGATGATGGATGGATGATGGATGATGGATGGATGATGGATGGATGGATGGATGATGGATGATGGATGGATGATGGATGGATGATGGATGGATGAATGATGGATGGATGATGGATGGATGGATGATGGATGATGGATGGATGATGGATGGATGATGGATGGATGGATGGATGATGGATGGATGGATGGATGATGGATGGATGATTGATGGATGATGGATGATGGATGGATGATGGATGATGGATGGATGATGGATGGATGGATGGATGGATGGATGATGGATGGATGGATGATGGATGGATGGATGGATGATGGATGGATGATGGATGGATGATGGATGGATGATGGATGATGGATGGATGATGGATGGATGATGGATGGATGATGGATGGATGATGGATGATGGATGGATGATGGATGATGGATGGATGATGGATGATGGATGGATGATGGATGGATGGATGATGGATGGATGATGGATAAATGATGGATGATGGATGGATGGATGATGGATGGATGATGGATGGATGATGGATGGATGGATGGATGATGGATGGATGATGAATGGATGATGATGGATGGATGATGGATGGATGATGGATGGATGATGGATGATGGATGATGGATGGATGATGGATGGATGGATGATGGATGGATGATGGATGGATGGATGGATGATGGATGGATGATGGATGATGGATGGATGATGGATGGATGATGGATGGATGGATGGATGATGGATGGATGATGGATGATGGATGGATGATGGATGGATGATGGATGATGGATGGATGATGGATGATGGATGGATGATGGATGGATGAATGATGGATGGATGATGGATGGATGGATGATGGATGATGGATGGATGATGGATGGATGATGGATGGATGGATGGATGGATGATGGATGGATGGATGATGGATGGATGATGGATGGATGGATGGATGATGGATGGATGATGATGGATGGATGGATGGATGATGGATGGATGGATGGATGGATGATGAATGGATGATGGATGGATGATGGATGGATGATGGATGATGGATGGATGATGGATGGATGGATGGATGATGGATGGATGATGGATGGATGATGGATGGATGATGGATGGATGATGGATGGATGATGGATGATGGATGGATGATGGATGGATGATGGATGATGGATGGATGATGGATATGGATGATGATGGATGGATGGATGATGGATGGATGATGAATGGATGGATGATGGATGGATGATGGATGGATGATGGATGATGGGGGATGGATGGATGGATGATGGATGGATGATGGATGGTGATGGATGATGGATGGATGGATGGATGATGATGGATGATGGATGATGGATGGATGGATGGTGGATGGATGATGGATGGATGATGGATGATGGAGGATGATGGATGATGGATGATGGATGATGATGGATGGATGGATGGATGATGGATGGATGATGAATGGATGGATGATGGATGGATGATGGATGGATGATGGATGATGGATGATGGATGGATGATGGATGGATGATGGATGATGGATGGATGATGGATGGATGGATGATGGATGGATGATGGATGGATGATGGATGGATGGATGGATGATGGATGGATGATGGAATGGATGGATGGATGATGGATGAATGATGGATGGATGGATGATGGATGGATGATGGATGATGGATGGATGATGGATGGATGATGGATGGATGGATGGATGATGGATGGATGATGGATGATGGATGGATGATGGATGATGGATGATGGATGGATGATGGATGGATGATGGATGGATGGATGATGGATGGATGATGGATGGATGATGGATGATGGATGGATGATGGATGGATGATGGATGGATGGATGATGGATGGATGATGGATGGATGATGAATGGATGATGGATGATGGATGGATGATGGATGGATGATGGATGGATGGATGGATGATGGATGGATGGGATGATGGATGATGGATGGATGATGGATGGATGGATGGATGATGGATGGATGATGGATGATGGATGGATGATGGATGGATGATGGATGATGGATGATGGATGGATGATGGATGGATGGATGATGGATGGATGATGGATGATGGATGGATGATGGATGGATGGATGATGGATGGATGATGGATGGATGATGGATGGATGATGGATGGATGATGAACGGATGGATGGATGGATGATGGATGAATGATGGATGGATGGATGGATGGATGGATGGATGATGAATGGATGATGGATGGATGATGGATGGATGATGGATGGATGATGGATGGATGGATGGATGATGGATGGATGATGGATGATGGATGATGGATGGATGATGGATGGATGATGGATGATGGATGGATGGATGGATGGATGATGGATGATGGATGATGGATGGATGATGGATGGATGGATGGATGATGGATGGATGATGGATGATGGATGATGGATGGATGATGGATGGATGGATGGATGATGGATGATGAATGGATGGATGATGGATGGATGATGGATGGATGATGGATGATGGATGATGGATGGATGATGGATGATGGGATGGATGATGGATGGATGATGGATGGATGGATGATGGATGGATGATGGATGGATGATGGATGGATGGATGGATGATGGATGGATGATGAATGGATGGATGGATGATGGATGAATGATGGATGGATGGATGATGGATGGATGATGGATGATGGATGGATGATGGATGGATGATGGATGGATGGATGGATGATGGATGGATGATGGATGATGGATGGATGATGGATGATGGATGATGGATGGATGATGGATGGATGATGGATGGATGGATGATGGATGGATGATGGATGGATGATGGATGATGGATGGATGATGGATGGATGATGGATGGATGGATGATGGATGGATGGATGGATGGATGATGAATGGATGATGGATGATGGATGGATGATGGATGGATGATGGATGGATGGATGGATGATGGATGGATGGATGATGGATGATGGATGGATGATGGATGGATGATGGATGGATGATGGATGATGGATGGATGATGGATGGATGATGGATGATGGATGATGGATGGATGATGGATGGATGGATGATGGATGGATGATGGATGATGGATGGATGATGGATGGATGGATGATGGATGGATGATGGATGGATGATGGATGGATGATGGATGGATGATGAACGGATGGATGGATGGATGATGGATGAATGATGGATGGATGGATGGATGGATGGATGGATGGATGATGAATGGATGATGGATGGATGATGGATGGATGATGGATGGATGATGGATGGATGGATGGATGATGGATGGATGATGGATGGATGATGGATGATGGATGATGGATGGATGATGGATGGATGATGGATGGATGATGGATGATGAATGATGGATGGATGATGGATGGATGATGGATGGATGGATGGATGATGGATGGATGATGGATGGATGATGGATGATGATGGATGATGGATGGATGGATGATGGATGGATGATGGATGGATGGATGATGGATGGATGATGGATGGATGATGGATGGATGATGGATGGATGGATGGATGATGGATGGATGATGATGGATGGATGGATGGATGATGGATGAATGATGGATGGATGGATGGATGGATGATGGATGGATGATGGATGGATGATGGATGATGGATGGATGATGGATGGATGGATGATGGATGATGGATGGATGGAAGTATGAATGGATAGATAGATGATGGATGGATGGATGGATAGATGATGGATGGATGATGGATGATGGATGGATGATGGATGGATGATGGATGGATGGATGGATGATGGATGGATGATGGATGGATGATGGATGGATGGATGGATGATGGATGGATGGATGGATGGATGATGGATGGATGGATGATGGATGGATGATGGATGGATGATGGATGGATGGATGGATGATGGATGGATGATGGATGATGGATGGATGATGGATGGATGATGGATGATGGATGGATGATGGATGGATGATGGATGGATGATAGATGATGGATGATGGATGGATGATGGATGGATGATGGATGATGGATGATGGATGGATGATGGATGGATGGATGATGGATGGATGATGGATGGATGGATGATGGATGGATGATGGATGGATGATGGATGATGGATGATGGATGGATGGATGATGGATGGATGATGGATGGATGGATGATGATGGATGATGGATGGATGGATGATGGATGATGGATGGATGATGGATGGATGATGGATGATGGATGGATGATGGATGGATGATGGATGGATGATGGATGGATGATGGATGGATGATGGATGGATGATGGATGGATGGATGATGGATGGATGGATGATGGTGGATGGATGATGGATGGATGGATGGATGATGGATGGATGGATGATGGATGGATGATGGATGGATGATGGATGATGGATGGATGATGGATGATGGATGATGGATGGATGGATGATGGATGGATGGATGATGGATGGATGATGGATGATGGATGGATGATGGATGGATGGATGATGGATGGATGGATGGATGATGGATGGATGGATGATGGATGGATGATGGATGATGGATGGATGATGGATGGATGGATGATGGATGGATGATGATGGATGGATGATGGATGGATGATGGATGGATGGATGATGGATGGATGATGGATGGATGGATGGATGGATGATGGATGATGGATGGATGATGGATGATGGATGGATGATGGATGGGATGATGGATGGATGATGGATGGATGGATGATGGATGGATGATGGATGATGGATGGATGGATGATGGATGATGGATGGATGATGGATGATGGATGGATGATGGATGGATGATGGATGGATGGGTGATGGATGGATGGATGATGGATGGATGATGGATGGATGATGGATGATGGATGGATGATGGATGATGGATGGATGATGGATGGATGATGGATGGATGATGGATGATGGATGGATGATGGATGGATGATGGATGGATGATGGATGGATGATGGATGGATGATGGATGATGGATGATGGATGGATGGATGATGGATGATGGATGGATGATGGATGGATGATGGATGATGGATGATGGATGGATGGATGATGGATGATGGATGATGGATGGATGATGGATGATGGATGATGGATGATGGATGGATGGATGATGGATGATGGATGATGGATGATGGATGAAGTTGGATTTTCTTCACATTGCGTTGACTCAAACCCTCATCAGAAACGTGTTTCCTGTTGGAAGGATTTACTGCTGCCTGGGAGCTTCCCGCCGCCGCCGCCGCAACAACATGATCCCATTACCATGAGATGAGTTCTGGCCTCTGAGAGAACGCGCGATGCGGCCGTGTTTACAGCACGCCGCTAATCCATTAACAGCGCTAATGTGCTGAAAACACGGGTGAATTGATGCTGAATGAGCAGATTAATCACGGCTGTAATCACATTTCATGATTCATTCTGAGGCAGAACCGCCACCGCGGCGGTTCCTGCCGAACCGCGGCGGTTCCTGCCGACCGCCACCAACCCTTCATGGATGATGTTTGTGAGGGCGGGGGCGGATGAGGGGGGGTCTGATCTGGAAATCCATAAGAAATCCCAATAGGGAAAAATTGTTTCAGAAAAACTTTTTTAAACTCATTTCAACAAAACTTTATTGATTTCAAGTTTGTCACAACAGCAGAACATGTCAGTTCATCTAAGCGACTGATCCTGGAGATCAGCTCATCTGGAGTTTGATTCAGTTTCCTGGATTAACTGTAAAGATGTGGATCTGAGCGTGCCCCCCCCCCCCCCCCGCTCGTCCACCGTTTGCTTCCTGTAGTCAGACGCTCCAGCTGCTCATTTTGCTCCATGAGGGCCGTTTCCACGGTAACATCTGTTCCACATGAGAGATGATGACTTTTATTTGGATCACAAAGAGCCGATGTTTGTTATCAGCAGCATCCGAGCAGATCCGCCGCCGCTCGCTCCGCCACCGCTGCTCTGGCAGGAAGAGGAATCTGCAACACAAAAGTGCTTCTTATTAACCGATCCTGGAGATAAAACTGCCCCCCCCACACACCACAAACAGTGATAACCCCCCCACACAATAACAGCCCCTTCACAATGACACCCCCCCACTACCGCCACTGTGGCAAATGCAGACAGTCTGCTGATAAATCTTCCAGCATCTACTGTTGAACTGCTGGAGAGAACAATAATGAGGCTGGAAGCGTCTGTGTGACTCCCCTAACAAGAAGAGGAGCATCTGTGTGGCTCCTCCTAACAAGAAGAGGAGCGTCTGTGTGACTCCTCCTAACAAGAAGAGGAGCGTCTGTGCGACTCCTCTTAACAAAGAAGAGGGAGCGTCTGTGTGACTCCTCCTAACAAGAAGAGGAGCGTCTGTGTGACTCCTCCTAACAAGAAGAGGAGCGTCTGTGCGACTCCTCCTAACAAGGAGAGGAGCGTCTGTGCGACTCCTCCTAACAAGGAGAGGAGCGTCTGTGCGACTCCTCCTAACAAGAAGAGGAGCGTCTGTTAACTCCTCCTAACAGAGAAGAGGAGCGTCTGTGCGACTCCTCCTAACAAGGAGAGGAGCGTCTGTGTGACTCCTCCAACAAGAAGAGGAGCGTCTGTGTGACTCCTCCTAACAAGGAGAGGAGCGTCTGTGTGACTCCTCCTAACAGAAGAGGAGCGTCTGTGCGACTCCTCTAACAGAAGAGGAGCGTCTGTGCGACTCTCCTAACAAGAAGAGGAGCGTCTGTGCGACTCCTCCTAACAAGAAGAGGAGCGTCTGTGCGACTCCTCCTAACAAGAAGAGGAGCGTCTGTGCGACTCCTCCTAACAAGAAGAGGAGCGTCTGTGCGACTCCTCCTAACAAGGAGAGGAGCGTCTGTGCGACTCCTCCTAAAAGAAGAGGAGCGTCTGTGCGACTCCTCCTAACAAGAAGAGGAGCGTCTGTGCGACTCCTCCTAACAGAAGAGGAGCGTCTGTGCGACTCCTCTAACAGGAAGAGGAGCGTCTGTGCGACTCCTCCTAACAAGAAGAGGAGCGTCTGTGCGACTCCTCCTAACAAGGAGAGGAGCGTCTGTGCGACTCCTCCTAACAAGAAGAGGAGCGTCTGTGCGACTCCTCCTAACAAGTAGAGGAGCGTCTGTGCGACTCCTCTAAAAGAAGAGGAGCGTCTGTGTGACTCCTCCTAACAAGAAGAGGAGCGTCTGTGCGACTCCTCCTAACAAGAAGAGGAGCGTCTGTGCGACTCCTCCTAACAAGAAGAGGAGCGTCTGTGTGACTCCTCCTAACAGAAGAGGAGCGTCTGTGTGACTCCTTAACAAGAAGAGGAGCGCTGTGTGACTCTCCTAACAAGAAGAGGAGCGTCTGTGCGACTCCTCCTAACAAGAAGAGGAGCGTCTGTGCGACTCCTCCTAACAAGAAGAGGACGTCTGTTCGACTCCTCCTAACAAGAAGAGGAGCGTCTGTGCGACTCCTCCTAACAAGAAGAGGAGCGTCTGTGCGACTCCTCCTAACAAGAAGAGGAGCATCTGTGCGACTCCTCCTAACAAGAAGAGGAGCGTCTGTGTGACTCCTAACAAGGAAGAGGAGCGTCTGTGTGACTCTCCCAACTGGAGGAGGAAGTTTAGTAGACGAAGACATCTGCTCTCCGAGTCTTGTTTACAGAACCGCCGGGTCATCTGGACCCACATGACAGAAGCACTGATTCTATTTGTCTAATGATTGTCGATCTGTCCTGCTGTCCAATGACAGACATGAAGTCTTGTCCTCTTTTGTCATAGAAGGACTGACACCTCAATGTATGGGTGTGGTCATCTGGACCCTTAAGAGAGCACGATGAACTTAAAATGAATTGGAATAGATCAAACGACCAAACCTGGAGGTGAAACCAGAAGTTCTGATTGTTTCTTTGTGTCCACAGGAACACCCGCCGGACGGCTGAGGTGTGGATGGATGACTTCCGTCTCTTTTACTACTCGGCTCGGCCTGCAGCTCGAGGAAAATCCTTTGGCGAGTAAGGACACTCTGATACACAGAGACAGGACTTTTGTGTGTTTTTGTGAATCATGGATGCTCCTGTGTGGCTCTGGTTACACGTCTGACATCACGATGTCGTCTGTCTGTTCCTCAGCATCCGAGGACGAGTGGAACTCCGGAAGAAGCTCAAGTGTAAATCCTTCCGCTGGTACTTGGACAACGTGTATCCAGAGCTGAAGTAAGAGTGAGTCTGGACCGGGAGAGAGAGGGGACGGGTCTCTGAATCAGAACCTAATCATTCCAAACTGCCGTGAAGATCAATTCAAACGTTTTTACCGCCTGAATAATAAAACTTTAAACAAGAAAGAAAGAAAAGTCTTCAACTGAAAACTTAGAAGGAAATCAATCAGCATAGAGATCCAGTCAGGAATCAGTCAGACTAACGTAGAGACTCGTGTTCTGGTCGATCAGTTCGTAAAGAAGACTCGCGTTCTGGTCGATCAGGTCCTAAAGAAGACTCGTATTCTGGTCGCCTGGTTCCTAAAGAAGACTCGTGTTCTTGTCGATCAGTTCGTAAAGAAGACTTGTGTTCTGGTCGATCAGTTCGTAAAGAAGACTCGTGTTCTGGTCGCCTGGTTCCTAAAGAAGATCGTGTTTCTGATTCGATCAGTTCCTAAAGAAAGACTCGTATCTTGTCAATCAGTTCCTAAGAAGACTCGTATTCTGGTCGCCTGGTTCCTAAGAGATTCGTGTTCTGGTCGATCAGTTCGTAAAGGAAGACTCGCGTTCTGGTCGATCAGGTCCTAAGGAAGACTTGCGTTCTGGTCGTCTGGTTCCTAAGAAGATCGTATTCTGGTCGCCTGGTTCCTAAGGAAGACTCGTGTTCTTGTCGATCAGTTCGTAAAGAAGACTTGTGTTCTGGTCGATCAGGTCCTAAGGAAGACTTGCGTTCTGGTCGTCTGGTTCCTAAAGAAACTCGTATTCTGGTCGCCTGGTTCCTAAGAAGACTCGTGTTTTGGTCGATTGGTTCCTAAAGAAGACTCGCGTTCTGGTCGATCAGGTCTAAGGAAGATCGTGTTCTTGTCGATCAGTTCGTAAAGAAGACTTGTGTTCTGGTCGATCAGGTCCTAAGGAAGACTTGCGTTCTGGTCGTCTGGTTCCTAAAGAAGACTCGTATTCTGGTCGCCTGGTTCCTAAAGAAGACTCGTGTTCTGGTCGATTGGTTCCTAAAGAAGACTCGCGTTCTGGTCGATCAGGTCCTAAGGAAGACTCGTGTTCTTGTCGATCAGTTCGTAAAGAGAAACTTGTGTTCTGGTCGATCAGGTCCTAAGGAAGACTTGCGTTCTGGTCGTCTGGTTCCTAAAGAAGACTCGTGTTCTGGTCGATTGGTTCCTAAAGAAGACTCGCGTTCTGGTCGATCAGGTCCTAAGGAAGACTCGCGTTCTGGTCGTCTGGTTCCTAAAGAAGACTCGTGTTCTGATCGATCAGGTCCTAAGGAAGACTCGCGTTTCTGGTCGATCAGGTCCTAAGAAGACTCGCGTTCTGGTCGTCTGGTTCTAAAGAAGACTCGTATTCCTGGTCGTCTGGTTCCTAAAGAAGACTTCGTGTTCTGATCGATCAGGTCCTAAGGAAGAACTCGCGTTCTGGTCGATCAGGTCCTAAGGAAGACTCGCGTTCTGGTCGTCTGGTTCCTAAAGAAGACTCGTATTCTGGTCGTCTGGTTCCTAAAGAAGACTCGTGTTCTGATCGATCAGGTCCTAAAGGAAGACTCGCGTTCTGGTCGATCAGGTCTAAGGAAGACTGCGTTCTGGTCGTCTGGTTCCTAAAGAGACTCGCGTCTGGTCGATCAGGTCCTAAGGAAGACTCGTGTTCTTGTCGATCAGTTCGTAAAGAAGACTCGTATTTCTGGTCGCCTGGTTACCTAAAGAAGATTCGTGTTCTGGTCGATCAGTTCGTAAAGAAGATCGCGTTCTGGGTCGATTCAGGTCCTAGGAAGACTTGCATTCTGGTCGTCTGGTTCCTAAAGAAGACTCGTTTCTGGTCGCCTGGTTCCTAAGGAAGACTCGTGTTTCTTGTCGATCAGTTCGTAAAGAAGACTTGTGTTCTGGTCGATCAGGTCCTAAGGAAGACTTGCGTTCTGGTCGTCTGGTTCTAAAGAACGACTCGTATTCTGGTCGCCTGGTTCCTAAAGAAGATCGTGTTCTGGTCGATTGGTTCCTAAAGAAGACTCGCGTTCTGGTCGATCAGGTCCTAAGGAAGACTCGTGTTCTTGTCGATCAGTTCGTAAAGAAGACTTGTGTTCTGGTCGATCAGGTCCTAAGGAAGACTTGCGTTCTGGTCGTCTGGTTCCTAAAGAAGACTCGTATTCTGGTCGCCTGGTTCCTAAAGAAGACTCGTGTTCTGGTCGATTGGTTCTGACAGAAGACTCGCGTTCCTGGTCGATCAGGTCCCTAGAGAAGACTCGTGTTCTTGTCGATCAGTTCGTAAGAAGACTTGTGTTCTGGTCGATCAGGTCCTAAGGAAGACTTGCGTTCTGGTCGTCTGGTTCCTAAAGAAGACTCGTGTTCTGGTCGTTATTGGTTCCTAAAGAAGACTCGCGTTCTGGTCGATCAGGTCGCTAAGGAAGAATCGCGTTTCTGGTCGTCCTGTTTCCTAGAAAGAAGATAAGGAAGACTCGCGTTCTGGTCGTCTGGAAAGAAGACTCGCGTTCTGGTCGATCAGGTCCTAAGGAAGACTCGTGTTCTTGTCGATCAGTTCGTAAAGAAGACTTGTGTTCTGGTCGATCAGGTCCTAAGGAAGACTTGCGTTCTGGTCGTCTGGTTCCTAAAGAAGACTCGTATTCTGGTCGCCTGGTTCCTAAAGAAGACTCGTGTTCTGGTCGATTGGTTCCTAAAGAAGACTCGCGTTCTGGTCGATCAGGTCCTAAGGAAGACTCGTGTTCTTGTCGATCAGTTCGTAAAGAAGACTTGTGTTCTGGTCGATCAGGTCCTAAGGAAGACTTGCGTTCTGGTCGTCTGGTTCCTAAAGAAGACTCGTATTCTGGTCGCCTGGTTCCTAAAGAAGACTCGTGTTCTGGTCGATTGGTTCCTAAAGAAGACTCGTGTTCTGGTCGATCAGGTCCTAAGGAAGACTTGCGTTCTGGTCGTCTGGTTCCTAAAGAAGACTCGCGTTCTGGTCGATCAGTTCGTAAAGAAGACTTGTGTTCTTGTCAATCAGTTCCTAAAGAAGACTCGTGTTCTGGTCGATTGGTTCCTAAAGAAGACTCGCGTTCTGGTCGATCAGGTCCTAAGGAAGACTTGCGTTCTGGTCGTCTGGTTCCTAAAGAAGACTCGTATTCTGGTCGCCTGGTTCCTAAAAAAGACTCGTGTTCTGGTCGTTTGGTTACTAAAGAAGACTCGTGTTCTGGTCGATCAGTTCCTAAAGAAGACTTGTGTTCTTGTCGATCAGTTCCTAAAGAAGACTCGTGTTCTGGTTGAACTGTTCCTAAAGAAGACTCGTATTCTGGTCGCCTGGTTCCTTAAGAAGACTTGTGTTCTGGTTGATCAGTTCGTAAAGAAGACTCGTGTTCTTGTCGATCAGGTCCTAAGGAAGACTCGCGTTCTGGTTGATCAGTTCCTAAGGAAGACTTGTGTTCTGGTCGATCAGGTCCTAAGGAAGACTCGCGTTCTGGTCGTCTGGTTCCTAAAGAAGACTCGTGTTCTGATCGATCAGGTCCTAAGGAAGACTCGCGTTCTGGTCGATCAGGTCCTAAGGAAGACTCGCGTTCTGGTCGTCTGGTTCCTAAAGAAGACTCGTATTCTGGTCGTCTGGTTCCTAAAGAAGACTCGTGTTCTGATCGATCAGGTCCTAAGGAAGACTCGCGTTCTGGTCGTCTGGTTCCTAAAGAAGACTCGTGTTCTTGTCGATCAGTTCGTAAAGAAGACTTGTGTTCTGGTCGATCAGGTCCTAAGGAAGACTTGCGTTCTGGTCGATCAGTTCGTAAAGAAGACTTGTGTTCTGGTCGATCAGGTCCTAAGGAAGACTTGCGTTCTGGTCAATCAGGTCCTAAGGAAGACTTGCGTTCTGGTCGTCTGGTTCCTAAAGAAGACTCGTGTTCTGGTCGATCAGGTCCTAAGGAAGACTTGCGTTCTGGTCGTCTGGTTCCTAAAGAAGACTCGCGTTCTGGTCAATCAGTTCGTAAAGAAGACTTGTGTTCTTGTCAATCAATTCCTAAAGAAGACTCGTATTCTGGTCGCCTGGTTCCTAAAAAAGACTCGTGTTCTGGTCGTTTGGTTACTAAAGAAGACTCGTGTTCTGGTCGATCAGTTCCTAAAGAAGACTTGTGTTCTTGTCGATCAGTTCCTAAAAAGACTCGTGTTCTGGTTGAACTGTTCCTAAAGAAGACTCGCGTTCTGGTCAATTGGTTCCTAAGGAAGACTTGTGTTCTGGTTGAACTGTTCCTAAAGAAGACTCGTATTCTGGTCGCCTGGTTCCTTAAGAAGACTTGTGTTCTGGTCGATCAGGTCCTAAGGAAGACTCGCGTTCTGGTCGATCAGTTCCTAAGGAAGACTTGTGTTCTGGTCGATCAGGTCCTAAGGAAGACTCGCGTTCTGGTCGTCTGGTTCCTAAAGAAGACTCGTGTTCTGATCGATCAGGTCCTAAGGAAGACTCGCGTTCTGGTCGATCAGGTCCTAAGGAAGACTCGCGTTCTGGTCGTCTGGTTCCTAAAGAAGACGTATTATGGTCGCCTGGTTCCTTAAGAAGACTTCTGTTCTGGTCGATCAGTTCCTAAGAAGACTCGGTGTTCTGGTCGATCAGGTCCTAAGGAAGACTTGCGTTTCTGGTCGTCTGGTTCCTAAAGAAGATCGTGTTCTGGTCGATCAGGTCCTAAGGAAGACTCGCGTTCTGGCCGTCTGGTTCCCTAAAGAAGACTCGTGTTTCTCTGGTCGATCCAGGTCCTAAGGAAGACTTGCGTTCTGGTCGTCTGGTTCCTAAAGAAGATTCGTATTCTGGTCGTTTCTGGTTCCTAAGAAAGAGACTCGTATTCTGGTCGTCTGGTTCCTAGAAGACTCGTATTCTGGTCGGCTGGTTCCTAAAGAAGACTCGTATTCTGGTCGTCGGGTTCCTAAAGAAGACTTGTGTTCTGGTCGTCTGGTTCCTAAAGAAGACTCGCGTTCTGGTCGATCAGGTCCTAAGGAAGACTTGCGTTCTGGTCGTCTGGTTCCTAAAGAAGACTCGTGTTCTGGTCGTCTGGTTCCTAAAGAAGACTCGTGTTCTGGTCGCCTGGTTCCTAAAGAAGACTCGTATTCTGGTCGTCTGGTTCCTAAAGAAGACTCGTCTGGTCGATCAGTTCCTAAAGAAGACTCGTGTTCTGGTCGATCAGTTCCTAAAGAAGACTTGTGTTCTGGTCGAACGTTTCCTAAAGAAGACTTGTGTTTTGGTCGTCTGGTTCCTAAAGAAGACTCGTATTCTGGTCGCCTGGTTCCTAAAGAAGACTCGTGTTCTGGTCGATCAGGTCCTAAGGAAGACTTGCGTTCTGGTCGTCTGGTTCCTAAAGAAGACTTGTGTTCTGGTCGTCTGGTTCCTAAACAAGACTCGTGTTTCTGCGGCTCGTTCTTGTCAGAACAGAAGCTTCGAGTCTCCGTGTCTGCGGTGGAGCATCTCCTTCTAGGATAAAGTGAGGAGACATTTCCGGTGTTTAATTGGCAAACAGCCGATTATGGAAAGCTGTCACACATGAGATAAGCTCGGCGGCGGAGGGTTTATCGCTGTGATCCCTCGGCTGTGGTTCTGCGGCGGCTGAGGAGCTGCAGGTTAAGCGCCGCGTCTCCTTCATTCATGATAAAAGCTGGAGCGCCGCTCGCCGCGGCTCCCGTTAATCCTCAGGAAGGGAATTAGCTGCTCTCTGGGGAAGGCGGGCCTGACCCTCCAAAGCAGGAATAACCTTTATGGGGTTTTAACGGGACGCAGAATTTAAGGAGTTCAGACTTTATCAAGCGGCAGACAAAGAAACTTTCTGGGGTTTCAGCATTTGAATAAAGTCCAGGAAATTCTTTGGTCTGACGGACAGTTCAGGATGATCCTCATTTCCTAAATAACTGCTGTTTCCCTGAAACTGGAATGGATTCTGTGTTTCTCTGGATGGAGTTTGATCTTTTATCTAAAACCTTCTGTGTAGTTTGATGAAACTCTCAGGAATTGTTCTTGAATATTGTTAATGTCTCCTAACAACTCCGGAGGAAACATCAACATTTGTTTCTATCAGCTGAGTTTACATTTGTGTCTCTTTTGTGTCATTGTTGTGTTTTTGTGCGTTTAGCGTTTGCTCTGATTCAATCTGCTGAAATAAAGTTGGATTCAAAGCAGACTCCTCCCCTTCCTCCTCAGGGTCCCGGATGACTCAGACTCGCGCTCCGGCGCCATCAGGCAGAGGCAGAACTGTCTGGAATCTCGCCGTTTGGAGGGCGAGGACACGCCGGTCCTCACGCTGGCGCCGTGTGCAGGGAAGGGGGGCGTCCCTACAGACGGTCAGGTGGGTCTGAGGAACCGGTTACAGTAGGATCAAGTTGGAGGGGGGGTTAACCAATTATCTGCAGCTCACTGCTGGCCCAGAGGGAGGGGTCAAAGGTAGAGAATAGCACACAGGTGAGAACTTTATTTTGAAAGGTCATTTCAGAACTTCTTCCGTGTCTACCTCAGGGGTGCACCACACAGGTGCACAGCACAGGTGCACCGCACAGGTGCACCGCACAGGTGCACCGCACAGGTGCACAGCACAGGTGCACAGCACAGGTGCACAGCACAGGTGCACAGCACAGGTGCACCACACAGGTGCACAGCACAGGTGCACAGCACAGGTGCACAGCACAGGTGCACAGCACAGGTGCACAGCACAGGTGCACCACACAGGTACACAATAAAGGTACAAGACGGGCACGGGAACACACAGACACACTTTGTATTCGGGCCAGGTTCTGTGTTCTGGTTAAACCGCGTCACTAGTGTCAGGGCGGAGTCTTTTATGTGGGTGGGGTCTTTTGTGTGTGGGCGGAGCTTCAGTCAGTTTCCTTTTCCCTCCCTCTGCTGACCTGTGTCCGTCTGTCTCTAAGCAGAGTCAGGTGAGTCCGTCTGTCTCTGTGATGCGTTCAGGTACGCTCGGTCATGCCGCCGCCCACATCAGCAATTTTAGGAAGAAGGTGGAGAGTCTGGATTAGAGTTGAAGACCTCAACTATCCCAGACGCTGATCCTCAAAGGAACCGTCAACTCTAGTTCCTGGAGCAGCAAACCGAGTCAGAACCATGACAGGTTCTGTGTCCTTGCAGGTCTGGGTCTACACCCACAGGCAGCAGATCCGGCAGCAGCAGCACTGTCTGTCCCTGTCCACCACCTTCCCCGCATCGCAGGTCCTGATGCTGCCCTGCAGCGCCGAGGACGGCAAGCAGGTACACCACACAGGTGCACAACACAGGTGCACGACACAGGTGCACGACACAGGTGCACGACACAGGTACACGACATAAGTACACGACACAGGTGCACAACACAGGTGCACGACACAGGTGCACGACACAGGTGCACGACACAGGTGCACGACACAGGTGCACGACACAGGTGCACGACACAGGAGCACGACACAGGTGCACGACACAGGTGCACGACACAGGAGCACGACACAGGTGCACGACACAGGTGCACGACACAGGTGCACGACACAGGTGCACGACACAAGTGCACAACACAGGTGCACGACACAGGAGCACGACACAGGTGCACGACACAGGTGCACGACACAGGTGCACGACACAGGTACACGACACAGGTACACGACACAGGTGCACGACACAGGTGCACGACACAGGTACACGACACAGGTACACGACACAAGTGCACGACACAGGTGCACGACACAGGTGCACGACACAGGTGCACGACGCAGGTGCACGACACAGGTGCACGACACAGGTGCACGACACAGGTGCACGACACAGGTGCACGACACAGGTGCACGACACAGGTGCACGACACAGGAGCACGACACAGGTACACGACACAAGTGCACGACACAGGTGCACGACACAGGTGCACGACACAGGTACACGACACAGGTGCACGACACAGGTGCACGACACAGGTGCACGACACAGGTGCACGACACAGGTGCACGACACAGGTGCACGACACAGGTGCACGACACAGGTGCACGACACAAGTGCAAGACACAGGTGCACGACACAGGTGCACGACACAGGTGCACGACACAGGTGCACGACACAGGTACACGACACAGGTGCACACGCAGGTGCACGACACAGGTACACGACACAGGTACACGACACAGGTGCACAACACAGGTACACGACGACACGGTGCACGACACAGGTGCACGACACAGGTGCACGACAGGGAGCACGGACACAACAGGTGCACGACACAGTGCACGACACAGGTGCACGACACAGGTGCACGACACAGGTGCACGACGCAGGTGCACGACACAGGTGCACGACACAAGTGCACGACGCAGGTGCACGACACAAGTGCACAACACAGGTGCACGACACAGGAGCACGACACAGGTGCACGACACAGGTGCACGACACAGGTGCACGACACAGGTGCACGACACAGGTGCACGACACAAGTGCACGACACAGGTGCACGACACAGGAGCACGACACAGGTGCACGACACAGGTGCACGACACAGGTGCACGACACAGGTGCACGACACAGGTACACGACACAGGTACACGACACAGGTGCACGACACAGGTGCACGACACAGGTACACGACACAGGTACACGACACAGGTGCACGACACAGGTGCACGACACAGGTACACGACACAGTGCACGACACAGGTGCACGACACAGGTACACGACACAAGTGCACGACACAGGTGCACGACACAGGTGCACAACTCAGGTGCACAATCTCAGGTGCACGACACAGGTGCACGACACAAGGTGCACGACACAGGTGCACGACACAAGTGCACGACACAGGTGCACGACACAGGAGCACGACACAGGTGCACGACACAGGTGCACGACACAGGTGCACGACACAGGTGCACGACACAGGTACACGACACAGGTGCACGACACAGGTGCACGACACAGGTGCACGACACAGGTTACACGACACAGGTACACGACACAGGTGCACGACACAGGTGCACAACAGGTACACGACACAGGTGCACGACACAGGTGCACGACACAGGTACACGACACAAGTGCACGACACAGGTGCACGACACAGGTGCACAACTCAGGTGCACGACGCAGGTGCACGACGCAGGTGCACGACACAGGTGCACGACACAGGTGCACGACACAGGTGCACGACACAGGTGCACGACACAGGTGCACGACACAGGTGCACGACACAGGTACACGACACAGGTACACGACACAGGTGCACGACACAGGTGCACGACACAGGTACACGACACAGGTACACGACACAGGTGCACGACACAGGTGCACGACACAGGTACACGACACAGGTGCACGACACAGGTGCACGACACAGGTACACGACACAAGTGCACGACACAGGTGCACGACACAGGTGCACAACTCAGGTGCACGACGCAGGTGCACGACGCAGGTGCACGACACAGGTGCACGACACAGGTGCACGACACAGGTGCACGACACAGGTGCACGACACAGGTGCACCACGCAGGTACACGACACAGGTACACGACACAGGTACACGACACAGGTGCACAACACAGGTACACGACACAGGTGCGACGACAAGGTACACGACACAGGTGCACGACACAGGTGCACGACGCAGGTGCACGACGAGGGCACGACACAGGTGCACGACACAAGTGCACGACACAGGTGCACGACACAGGTGCACGACACAGGTGCACGACGCAGGTGCACGACACAGGTGCACGACACAGGTACACGACACAGGTGCACGACACAGGTGCACGACACAGGTATGTGATATAGGTGCACGACAAACAATGCACATACTGCAAAGACACACTTTGTATTCTTCTCCGGGTTCTGTGTTGTGGTTAAACGTGTCAGAGGTTGAAGGTTCTGACCCGGATCTCCTCAGAACCAACTGCTCTCCATGTTTCATTACACAGAAACTCTCCAGCTTCACATCTACCTCAGAAAACAGGAAATCTGACATTTGAGAGGACAGCTCCCTCTAGTGGAGACTCTGAGAATGCAGTTTCCTCTGAAGATGCTGAGTCGTCAGAAGGTTCTGGTTCTGGTGAAAGGTTCTGGTCAGACATGTTTTATTTATTTATTTCACAGGGACAGTGCACATCAATAGCATCGCTGCAATAGCTAAAAGCTGGTTTTCATCTGTTCTCTCTGGACAGATGTTAAATATTGTCAACCTAAAATTCTTGAAGCATCAGTTAAAAATACAGAAATACATAAAAAATACATTTAAGGATAAAACTATCATGTTTGATACTTTAGGAATCAGATCAGGTGAATTTTCAGCTCCTCCTGCTCCTCCTCCTTTCCTCCTCCCTCCCCCTCCTCTTTCTCCTCCTCCTTCTCTCCTCCTCCCTCCCCCTCCTCCCTCTCCTTTCTTCTTCTCCTCCTTCCCCTCCTCGTTCTCCTCCTCGTTCTCCTCCTCCTTCTCTCCTCCTTCTCCTCTTCTTTTTCTCCTCTTCTCCTCCTCCTTTTCTCTCCTTCTCTTCCTCCTCCCTCCCCCTCCTCGTTCTCCTCCTCCTCCTTCTGTTCCTCTCTTATTCATCAGCAGCTCCTCTTGCGTCTGACTCTTTAATCCCAGATTCATCTTCATGTCTTTTCATCTCCAGATGTTTTTCATCTGGTCCGTATTCTTCGTTTTACTCTGAGTGACCCGTTTCGACGTGTTTGGTTCTGAAGCAGAGAGGTTCTGTCTCTGCTGACACTAACTGCCGATCTTCCTGCAGCGATGGCAGAAGTCCGGAACTCACTGGAGCACATCGTGTCCCGGTTCTGCCTGGACTCGGAGATGGCTCTGGACGGGATGGAGTCGTCCCGGATGCTGGTGATCAGCCCGTGTGAACTGAGCGCGTACACGCAGAGATGGGAGGTTCCCTTCTCCTGACCTCGGACCCGACCGGACCGCCTCTGCGGGCAGAACCGGACCCCGCCCCGCACAAAGTTCCGGACGAGCTCGAGAGCCAGCTTCTGACGGAGCAGGGAGGGCTTCAGAACTGGGATGAACCGGGTCAGAACCAGGCTTGCTTTAGACCGGTCAGGAGCTGCATGAGGATGTGTCTGACAGACCCAGACAGTCGTCTGTGGAGGTTCGGTCCAATCAAGAGAAGCCTACCTGAGCCGTGAAGAAAACTTTATTGACATTTTTACACCAGAACAGAAAGACGTGAATAAACGTTCAACATTAAACAGTCGGTTACCGGTTCACTCATTTAACGGGTCAGAACCAAACGGATCGGATCAGCTTTCAGCAGCCAATCAGGGTGCTTTATGTCAAACTGATGTTATCTCTGGGTTCTGGAAGCTGTGATTCGGTTCTGTTGTCCGTTATGAGAAACGGCTGCAGAAAATGGATCGGGAAAGAACCAGAACCAGACGGTTCTCTCTCTGTGGAAGGTCTTTGTGAAAGGTCCAGTTCACTGTGGTCCAGAACCTCACAGCACTTTGGTTCTGAAAGGTGAAGCCGATTGGCTGCTGACAGGAGAAAGGTCCTGATTGGATCTGATTGGTTCCTAATGAACATTCCTGGGTTCGGGTTTGTGGATCTTTGTGTGTATGGTTCTGAACGTCTTCACATGAGAACTTTCTGTCCTGTTCTCTTTAACAAATGCACACATTTGGTTTGAATCTGCAAACTTTATTGACATGCGTGGATGTGAACAGAGCTCTACGGAGGACCCGGTTCCGGCTCGGTCTCCAGGAGATCCACCACAGAACGACCCCTGACCTCTAGTGAAACGCTGCTGTAGGTCACCTGACTGAAAGGTTCGCGTTTGATCTCTGAATGATGAGCTGAACCGGACTGGACCGGGCCCGGCCGGACCCAACCAGGATGGAGAAGATTAACCTGTAATCACAAAAGTACATTCACTGAGAATGGACATTATTACATTTGCAGATTTTCAGATTTGTCAAAGACATCATTAGAATCTGGTTTTAGACCCCGGAAGTTACGTCACTATGAAAATGCACTCAAATGGAAGAAAAAAAGTCAGTTCCGATCTTTGAAACTTGTTTGAAGTTGAAAATGAACGTACAGAATCGCCGCTGGGTCCCTGACGCACCTCCAGTGCTGCGTTCAGGAGCAGCAGAGCGACGCAGTCATGACGTTCTCTCACCGTGAGAACGGCGCGTGCCGAGCGCTCTCTGACCGGATGATCCGTCCGAACTTGGCGGGTGGATGACCATGAGGACCCTCCGCAGGTAAAATCTCACCTTGCAGGTACGAAATCGACCTTCTCACGGCCGTATCCCTCGCGCAGCTCGGACGAGAGTCGTTGTTTCCGAGCTCATAATTTTGTCCTTAAAAGCGACATTGGCAGACAGGATCTATTATCGATGACAGTTCCTGGTGAGGATCATCGATCAATTTATCGTTTACTTCACGGTTCCGGTCAAATGTGAGGAAACCGAACAAGAAAACGAGTATCAGCGGGAAAATACAAATAAATCCCACTTTTTCCTGGTCAGTGAAGGCAGCACGTCCGCGCTTGCTTTGTTCGTAGCATGACGTCATATTTAAGAGCCGGAGAGGCGCTGCTGTTCGGTTTTTACTTTCTAAAATCCGAGGTTTTATCTGCGGTTTTCTGACTGAATCATTAGGATGATCTTCCCGCCACTCACAGCAGGTGAGTCCACTGAGCTTCCGCGCGCGCAAAAGGAACGAGGCTGAAATGTTGGCGATTCAAACTTCCGGCTGAACAGAAACGGAAGATAAACAGTTTCATTAAAACCAAAACAGGTGAATCTGGCGGTCAGTTTGGTCACGCCCCTTCATGGCACTGTCCAGGTAAACAGTCATCGTTCAAGTATTTTTTTTCTGCTCCGTTAGAATCTGTAAAATGATTGAAAACAACAACAACTCGGAACCGAATCCAGAAACAAAAGTTCTGGATTCTGCTGTAGAACCGGAACATCAGGCCTTCATGAACACCTGATCAGAACCGAAATGGTTCCGTCCCAGAGAGTTCTGCTCAGGACGACCCGTTCCACCTGGACTGATCCATTGTGTTCTGGTGGCGGGAGCGGTCCGGATCAGGGAACTCCTCCCCTTCGACACCCACCCCCACCCCCCCTTTTATGAAGTCATTTCAACAACAGCATGAATCTCTCTAAAAGAAAATAAAATAAATATTAACAGTAAACAAGACTGCACGAGAGGAAAGATCAGGGATATGAGTTATTATGTGTTATTATGAGTTATTATGAGTTATTATGTGTTATTATGAGTTATTATGAGTTATTATGTGTTATTATGAGTTATTATGTGTTATTATGAGTTATTATGTGTTATTATGTGTTATTATGTGTTATTATGAGTTATTATGTGTTATTATGTGTTATTATGTGTTATTATGAGTTATTATGAGTTATTATGTGTTATTAAGTGTTATTATGAGTTATTATGTGTTATTATGAGTTATTACCCGGACATCGTTTTTCACCCGCGCCGGAGATACCAGCACCGTGGATCCCGCCGAAACTTCCAGCTCAACCACTCCAAGAACATTACTTCATTCTGGTCCACGACCCGCCGCCGCCCCCGGAGCACCGGTCGGGTTGCTAACCGCAGCGTGCTAGCCGGCCTCGCCAGGTCGGTCTGCCCCGCTGCTTCGTGCAGCTCAACCGTCGTCAGCTTTGGCCTGCTCAACGTCCGGTCTCTCACAGACAAAGGACACATCCTCCACGACCTTCTCTCTGACAACAATCTGGATTTTCTGTTCCTGACAGAAACCTGGCAACTCCCCAGTGACTTTTCCCATCTTAACGCCTGTACTCCCGGTGGGTTTGTTTACCATTCAAAATCTCGCGGCTCTCGGGGGGGAGGTCTCGCGATAATTCACCGCGTGAAGTGGAAAGTCCTGCCTGTTTCTCTCCCTCCGTTCTCATCAATGGAATGCACCGTGACCCAACTACCTGGATCCATTCCTACCATCATTGCCCTAATCTATCGCCCCCCAAAGCCTAATTCTAACTTTCTGCCTGAGTTCTCCTCACTCCTCACTGTCGTCTCAGCTCTGTCACCCAACGTGATCCTGCTGGGGGACTTTAATATTCGCATGGACATTACCAACCTCCCCCTTACTAGAGATTTTTCATTACTTCTTGACAGTTTTGGTTTTCTCCAGCATTCCAACTTCCCCACCCATATAAAAGGCCACACCCTGGACTTAATCTGCTGCTCTGGCCTGACACCCTCCAACTGTTCGGCCATCGACCTCAGTATCTCTGATCATTTCCTAGTTTCTTTCACTGCTGCCCTCCCAATCTCCCCTGTTAAACTTCCCCGTCTCATCCATTT
The DNA here is from genome assembly GCA_003999625.1 of Oryzias javanicus. Taxonomy (NCBI): domain Eukaryota; kingdom Metazoa; phylum Chordata; class Actinopteri; order Beloniformes; family Adrianichthyidae; genus Oryzias; species Oryzias javanicus. The sequence goes on along the minus strand of CM012460.1, from coordinate 124,864 downwards.
CCGCAATATAAAAAACATTGACATCTCCAGCCTCTCTTCCAGCATCTCCAACCTTGACCCCCTCGACTGCTCATCTCCTCCTGATCTTCTGGCAGAGCACTATCATACTACCCTTCATAACCTACTCAATGCCACTGCCCCCCTCAAGACAAGATCAGTTCTCTTTTCCAAATCCAAATCAAAGCTCACGGTCGTCGGCTCGAGCGCCTCTACAGGAAGACCGGTCTGGCTGTCCACCTTGATCTTTACAAGGCTCATCTTTCCAACTACAAAGACCGTATCATGCAGTCAAAATCTGCATACTACTCCGAATTAATTAATACAAATAAAGACAACTCCAAGTTCTTATTCAACCTGTTTAACAAAACCTTCTCACCACCTAACTCACTGCCCCCCCACCTTCTGTCCACGACCACCTGTGAGGCCTTGGCCTCATTTTTTGACCAGAAAATTGTTAAAATTTATCAGATGATTCTCATCCCCCCCCCAAAACTGAACTCATTCCTCACCCTCCGCCCCTGGCCTTTTTCCAACTACCCAGCACTTCTGCATCTCAAAACTCATCCAGAATTCAAAACCACTACATGTTCACTTGATCCTCTCCCTTCCCCCCTCGTCAAAGCCTGTCTTCCGTCGCTACTTCCTTTCATCTGTGCCATCATCCACGCCTCCCTCTCCACTGGATTAGTGCATCTGCTTTCAAAACTGCTGCCATATCTCCCCATCCTCAAGAAACCAACCTCGACCCTAACAACTTTAACAACCTACGCCCATCTCCAACCTTCCCTTCATATCCAAGATTCTCGAGAAAGTAGTCGCCGAACAACTCCGTGCACATCTCTCCCAGAACTCTCTCTACGAAATATTCCAGTCCGGTTTCCGCCCTCACCATAGCACTGAGACTGCTTTAATCAAAATAACCAATGACCTGCTCATTGCTGCTGACTCTGGACACCTATCCATCCTCATCCTCCTTGACCTCAGCTCGGCTTTCGACACAATCTCCCACTCCATCCTCCTGGAAAGACTCTCTCCATCGGCATCTGTCACACTTCCATAGACTGGTTCACATCCTACCTGTCGGGCCGTACTCAGTTTGTTCAGCTTCACTCCTTCCAGTCCCAGCGCTACCCGTCACCTCTGGTGTGCCACAAGTCTGTTCTCGGCCCCCTCCTTTTCATTATTTATCTTCTACCCCTCGGCAATATCTTCAGAAAATTTAATATTAATTTCCATTGCTATGCTGACGACAACCAGCTTTACCTTTCAACCCACCCCTCCTCCTCTATCCCCCCTCCGTCTCTTACAGCCTGTCTGTCAGAACTTAAATCCTGGTTTTCCTCAAACCACCTGCAACTCAACGGCAATAAAACTGAACTTCTCTTGTTGGCACCAGATCCATCCTCTCTAAGCTCAACTCCCTGACACTTTCCATTGACGATTCCCTGGTCATCTCATCATCACAGGTAAAAAGCTTGGGTGTCGTCCTCGACAGCTCTTTGTCCTTTCAGACCCACATCAGCAACATCACCCGGTCCTCATTCTTCCACCTCCGTAATATCAACTGTCTCCGTCCTCCCTCACCCCTCACTCAGCCTCCATCCTGGTCCACAGCCTCGTCACCAGCCGCCTTGACTACTGCAACTCCCTCCTCTCGGTCTTCCCAAGAAATCCATCAATAGACTTCAACTGGTTCAAAACGCTGCAGGTCGGATCATCTCTGGAACCCCTCTTCACACACCACATCACTCCTGTTCTACAGCACCGGCACTGGCTCCGGTCCAGTCACGCATCAACTTCAAAATCCTTCTGCACACCTTCAAGGCCATCCACAACCTCTCCCCTCCATACCTGACTGGACTAATCAACATCCCCATCCGTCTCGCTCCGCGGTCCTCATCCTCCTTCGCTCTTCCGCTGTTCTGCTCTGCCTTAATGCAGACCATCAAGCCTTAGCTGCTTCTGCCTACTCTTCCCCTGACTCTAACAATGGATCCAGAACCTTCAATCAACTCAAAACTCTGCCGCCCATAACTAATTCTGTTTTACTCTGTTTCAACCCTTAAACTAACAATACTTAGTTAAACTTTGGTTTTAATGTTTTTTAACGACATGTTTAGATACAAAAAACTTAAAAAAATGTACTATTAAAATATTATAGTTTTATTATATGAATGTGTTATTATGTTGGTTATGATTATTATTTTTATTATGTGTTATTATTAAGATTAATGTGTTATTATGTGTTTATTATGTGTTATATATGAATTATTGTATTATGCATTAAGTGGACTTTTTAAAGTTATAAGTAAAAACCACTGATTTACGTTTTGAAAACAAAAAAAGGGGCATTGTTAAGAACCATTTATGTATAGTAAATCTATTGATATGATTTTTAAGTTTTGAAACCAACTAAAAACTGGGGCATTGTCAAAAACCCATTTATGTATATACCATTTTGTAAATATGATTAAAGTAATAATACCAAATTCAACCAAAGTTGAGCCAACCAAAAATCTAATCAACGAGAAACTCCAGGATTGTTTTCTCTCCATTTGTCACTTAAAGGATTTGAATCTCTAAATTCTGTCAGAATCGGGATCTTCTGATCGATCTCCTGTCTGGGAGGATTCTCTCTCATTTAAAACCACATTAAAGTCTCCACCCATCAGTACATGGTCTGTGTGATAGAACTGACACACCCATGAACATTTACTAATACCACAAAAGATTCATCAATATTCAGATGGGCTGCCAGCCAATGTCCTGAGGTACCCGTCTCCCCTCCAGCAGTGGTTGGATCCATCACTTTTTCCCTGAAACCTCGAACATTTAGTGAAACAAAAGACAAACTTGTGTGTAACATTCATATTGAACAGAGAAAATGAAAGAATTCCTTCTACCCATTTAAAGCCGTTCTTGAACGTCCTCTCTCTGTTCATAAATATTCAACCATCTGTCTGAATGTGGGCGCCCGTCGATGTGGCCGACAGCTCCTCTGTGGTTCGTCTTTCTGGCTTCTTGTATTTTTGTCCAAACTTTCTCTCATTCTAGGCGATCGCCCTTCATCAAATCCTCAGTAAACCAGATTTTCTCTCAGATTCTGACATCTTTTGATTTCTTCCACATTCCATCTCAAACATCTGGTGAACCGGATGAAGACCTGCCGGTTCTTCCAATCCGAGTTCTCCGTGTGACCCGACCATTCGGATCGGGATCTTTGGTTTTCCGTTTTCCCTTTGATCTTTCTTTCGTTCCTCATCATCATCCATGTTAAAACGAATGAGGGGTTGATCATCAGAGCAGCCCCCCACCTGAAGTTGACGAGAGGGGTGGGGGTGGGGGGGGCTGTCAGCCAATGAAACCCTGAGGATTGTCCTCCTCTGTTCAGCTCCTCTCTGATTGGTCAGCCTGCTAAAACTGCCGTGTCGTGATCGATAGGAGACGTGCCCCCCCCCCCCCCAACGTTTTTCTGTTGTTTGTTTTCACATTTTCATTGAGTTCTTCTTCTGACCCCCCCTGCAGCCCCCCCATGTTCCTCCTGGTGCTGAGGTCCTCCAAGCCCCCCTCAGAGCTCCGCCCTCCTTCTGCTGGACTTGTTGTAGGAGCAACCCCTCCCCCTGTCCCACCTCCCCACTCCCCCCCACCCATGGCTTCCCCCCCCAGGTCTGCCCGCCGGCCTCGTCTTCAGGGTTTGAACGCCCCCCCCGGAGCCGCGCGCCTCCTTCCACTCCTCCGCCGCCATGGAGCTCCCAGACGGGACCCCCGGAACGGATCAGAACCGGGGCCCCGCCAGAGGACAGGTAGGACGTCAGGGGAAGCCCCCCACACTGATGGTCCCCTGGGGTCCGACCAGCAGGTCAGCAGAGGTGGGGGGGTCTCGTTCGTACCAGAGCTTATCATCCTCTCCTGCCTCAGGCTCCACAGACGCTGGCAGACCTGGCAGCCGCGCCCCCCTCCCCAGGGGCCCGCCCCACCCTTCCTTCTCTCAGGTCCTGTCCTACAACATCCTGTCCAGCAGCTGCTGGACGACAACGCCGTCCTGTACCGCCACTGCCCCCGCTGCGCTGGCCTGGGACCACTGGCTGCCCAACCTGCTGGCGGAGATCCGCCGGCTGCACGCGACGTGAGGGCGCCCCGCCGCATACCCGTCCGGCTCCTCCCCCTGGGCGGGGCTTAACCCCTTCCTGTCTCAGATTGTGTGTCTCCAGGAGTTTCAGGAGGACCACTACCACGAGCAGATCCACGCCGCGCTGCAGGCTCTGGGTGATTACCGCCACGCCGCGGCCGAGCCCACGGCGTGCGCCAGCTGTGATGACTGTCCCCCCAGGTTAACCGCTGCGAGTACAAGAAGAGAAGGGCCAGAAGCCGGACGGCGTGGCCGTGGCCTTCAGGGCGTCCCGCTTCCAGCTCCTGTCCTCCACCGCGTGGAGTTTTCGGGCCGGCCACCCCTCCTGGACCGGGACAACGTGGGGCTGGTGGTGCAGCTCCAGCCTCGCGATGGGCGGAGCCAGCCCTCCTCCATCTGCGTGGCCAACACCCACCTTCTGTACAACCCGCGGCGCGGCGACATCAAGCTGACGCAGCTCGCCATCCTGCTGGCTGAGGTGCAGCGGCTGGCCCGCCTCCCCGACGGCTCCTGCGCCCCCGTGCTGCTGTGTGGGGACTTTAACTCCGCCCCCTGGAGCCCGCTCTACACGTTCCTGACCCGCGGCTGGCTGGAGTACCAGGGGATGCAGATCGGCATGGTAGGGTGGGGGGATGGGGGGTGACGGGTCCAAGTTCCCCAGATCCAAACTTCTGTTTGTCTGTGTCCAGGTGTCGGGGCAGGAGTCCTCCCCCAGGGGGCAGCGCCTCCTCCCGTCTCCCCTCTGGCCTCCCAATCTGGGCATCAGCCCTCAGTGTCAGTATGAAGCGTCCTCAGGTGAGCCTCACCTGGGTCATGTGACTCCGCCCTCTCGTGGAGGTCGTGGCTCGTCGGTTGAAGGGCCGACCTCTGACCTCGCCGCGGGGGATCCAGGCGACAGAGCCGGCTTCTGCAGGTCGGTCTCTCAGTGGGGTTTGTAACGGGTCAGAACCAGAACTCGGGACTGAGAGCGGATCCGATTGTGTCCGAGCAGATCCAGGATCGAGCACGGCCTGAGGCTGCGGTCGGCGTACCGACACCTGCGGCCGGACGGCCGGCCGGAGATCACCACCTTCCACTCTCGCACGGCGCTGACCGTCGATTACATCCTCTACAGCGCCGGTACACGCACAGACGTGCACACAGACGTGCACACAGACGTGCACGCACACGTGCACACAGACGTGCACACGCACAGACGTGCACACACACAGACGTGCACACACACACACAGACGTGCACACAGACGTGCACACACACAGACACAGACGTCACACGCACAGACGTGCACACACACAGACGTGCACACACACACACAGACGTGCACACAGACGTGCACACACACAGACGTGCACACACACAGACGTGCACACACACACAGACGTGCACACACACACACACACAGACGTGCACACAGACGTGCACACACACACAGACGTGCACACACACACACACACACAGACGTGCACACAGACGTGCACACACACACAGACGTGCACACAACACACACACAGACGTGCACACACACAGACGTGCACACAGACGTGCACACACACAGACGTGCACACAGACGTGCACACAGACGTGCACACACACAGACGTGCACACAGACGTGCACACACACAGACGTGCACACAGACGTGCACACACACACAGACGTGCACACACACAGACGTGCACACAGACGTGCACACAGACGTGCACACACAACAGACGTGCACACAGACGTGCACACACACAGACGTGCACACAGACGTGCACACACACACAGACGTGCACACACACACAGACGTGCACACACACAGACGTGCACACACACACAGACGTGCACACACACAGACGTGCACACACACACAGACGTGCACACAGACGTGCACACACACAGACGTGCACACAGACATTTCGAGGTTGAAGCTGTTTGTCTTTTGGACCTCCCTGGTTCTGTTCTTAGATGCTTTTGTTTAGAAACAGAATCTAAATTAATTTTCACTAAATCTTTTTTCCTGTTTCTACAGAGGCCACACCTCCATGCTCCAGTGGGCGGGGCCTCCAGCTTCTGGGCAGGCTGTCATTGGTGGGTCAGGAGGAGCTGGAGGGGTGAACGGTCTGCCCAATCAGTACCAGTCCTCTGATCATCTCCCACTCCTGGCCCAGTTCTGCCTCCTCCACTGACCTGCAGACCCGTGGACTCAGGTTCTGATGAGGATGATGAAGGTCTCTCCAGCTGTAAAAAGGAGTTCTACAACAGGACCGGAGGTTTACATTCCGGTTCTGTTGAAGGTCCAACTTGATCAGAATTCTGCTTTTTCTACTTTTCCAGGAGATGATCCACTTTCAGTCGATGACAGTTTGTAAATAAAGAGGCTCTTATTTTGAAGAATCTCCTGTTTATGAATGTCTGTTCTCCAGGTTCTCCACTGACCCTGAAGCAGATCTGGTTCCATCCAGAATCGGATCATGTTGGTGTCACATGATGTGTGAGGTGATTGTTCTGGTTCTGGTGATTGGCCCGTGGGAGAATCCAAGAAAAATCATTTGATTGGCTAGAAAATGGGTTTTGGGCTGTTGTTAAGGTGGGCGGAGCTAAACACAAACGTTTAATCTGAGCAGAATTCAGAATAATTCTTTAATGAAATTTAGTTTTTAGTTCTATAAACAACAACAGATTACAAACCGTAGCGTTTTATTCAAACACACCCAGCTACATCATTTCTGGGGGGTCGCTGCACACAGCGTGCACGTGAGTGTGCACGACCATGAGCCCCCCCACGTGTCATCACGTCTGTCAAACATTTCTCTCAAACTTCAGAGGAAAACTTTAAAACATGCAGATAAAACTGTGATTTCCATGCTGACCTGAAGGCATCAGTGTCTGCGTCTCCTCCTGAGGCGGACCTCCTCTGAGGAGCTTGTGCTTGTTCTCAGATCGAGCGTCTGGAGGTCCAGAGACCGAGGGCCCCGGCTGGGTCTCAGATCAATGACTGCATTTCCCAGCATGCTTTGCTACGTCCCGGGTTCTCTTTCCAAAAACCCTCAACCGCACCGATGGATGCTGGTCCTGGACCCCCCGACCCTGACTGGATCCAGAAAGATCCTGAACAGAACCGCTGATGAAGAGGACCGGGTCCAGCGGGACCCTCCTTCTGGACTCCAGAGGAAACTGAACTGAACCATTTATTTGTTTTTAAAAAACAAACCTGCAGACCAAACATGGCCGACGGCAACCGCCCCCACCCCACCCCACCCCCGCTTGAAAAAGGGCCGAACAGGAAGTCCGCCTCCAGATCAGCTGATCGGGTCCCGCTGGCTCAGACTCAGATGCGGATCTGGTAGCCGTCGCTGAGGGTGCTGAGCTCTGCTGGTCTCCTCTCCACTGAGGACCTGAAGGAGAGCAGAGGGTCATGTTACGGGGGAGGGGGGTGGTTGCAGCTGGAGCTGAGGGAGGAACACTTCTGTTCTCTGCAGTGACATGAGTGATGGGGGGACATGGACCCTGACCTCATGTGACCTCGGCTGCAGTCACTTACGATTTGTCTCGGCGCCGCACAAACGGCTGCTGGGCGCTGCCCTGCCGTCGCCGTGGCGATAAGGACTTCCCCCGGCTGCGCTCCTTGATGGGAGACTGGGCACTTGAGGACTTCAGGATCTGGGGGGTAGAGAACAACCATCACACCACCACCACCGTGCTTCAGTCTGAGCAACGAGACGAGCTACCAACACAAAACATCTGAGACGAGTCAACGTCTCGTGACCCTGGAGGTCACATGACCTGGGGGAGCCAATCTGATGCAGCCATCCAGAAGTTCAACTGTTACTGTGACAGAGTGAGAGGAAACTGCAGCCACGTTTATCAAAAGAGACAAAAGATCTGATTGGTCGACACAGGAGAAGATCCCGCCTCCTTCAGGGAGAAGATCCCGCCTCCATCAGGGAGAAGATCCCGCCTCCTTCAGGGAGAAGATCCCGCCTCCTTCAGGGAGAAGATCCCGCCTCCATCAGGGAGAAGATCCCGCCTCCTTCAGGGAGAAGATCCCGCCTCCTTCAGGGAGAAGATCCCGCCTCCTTCAGGGAGAAGATCCCGCCTCCATCAGGGAGAAGATCCCGCCTCCTTCAGGGAGAAGATCCCGCCTCCTTCAGGGAGAAGATCCCGCCTCCTTCAGGGAGAAGATCCCGCCTCCTTCAGGGAGAAGATCCCGCCTCCATCAGGGAGAAGATCCCGCCTCCTTCAGGGAGAAGATCCCGCCTCCTTCAGGGAGAAGATCCCGCCTCCTTCAGGGAGAAGATCCCGCCTCCATCAGGGAGAAGATCCCGCCTCCTTCAGGGAGAAGATCCCGCCTCTTCAGGGAGAAGATCCCGCCTCCTTCAGGGAGAAGATCCCGCCTCCATCAGGGAGAAGATCCCGCCTCCTTCAGGGAGAAGATCCCGCCTCCTTCAGGGAGAAGATCCCGCCTCCTTCAGGGAGAAGATCCCGCCTCCATCAGGGAGAAGATCCCGCCTCCTTCAGGGAGAAGATCCCGCCTCCATCAGGGAGAAGATCCCGCCTCCATCAGGGAAAGATCCCGCCTCCTTCAGGGAGAAGATCCCGCCTCCTTCAGGGAGAAGATCCCGCCTCCTTCAGGGAGAAGATCCCGCCTCCTTCAGGGAGAAGATCCCGCCTCCATCAGGGAGAAGATCCCGCCTCCTTCAGGGAGAAGATCCCGCCTCCTTCAGGGAGAAGATCCCGCCTCCTTCAGGGAGAAGATCCCGCCTCCATCAGGGAGAAGATCCCGCCTCCTTCAGGGAGAAGATCCCGCCTCCTTCAGGGAGAAGATCCCGCCTCCTTCAGGGAGAAGATCCCGCCTCCATCAGGGAGAAGATCCCGCCTCCTTCAGGGAGAAGATCCCGCCTCCATCAGGGAGAAGATCCCGCCTCCTTCAGGGAGAAGATCCCGCCTCCATCAGGGAAAGATCCCGCCTCCTTCAGGGAGAAGATCCCGCCTCCTTCAGGGAGAAGATCCTGCCTCCTTCAGGGAGAAGATCCCGCCTCCATCAGGGAGAAGATCCCGCCTCCTTCAGGGAGAAGATCCCGCCTCCATCAGGGAGAAGATCCCGCCTCCTTCAGGGAGAAGATCCCGCCTCCTTCAGGGAGAAGATCCTGCCTCCTTCAGGGAGGGGTTTCCAGTCCTGCAGCAGGTTTGTGTGATGGACTCATTAAGGCGTTCTGATGGATCATTGACACTAGAAGGTGATCTGTACAGGAACAGCTGTTGTAGCTGTAGCTGTTGCAGCTGTTGTAGCTGTAGCTGTTGTAGCTCCACCTACAGCTGCAGTGGTTGCATCAGTTGGCGTCACAGCAGGTCATGTGACCTCGAGGACCACGAAGCAAACTTTCCTGGACCTTCTGAGAAGATTCCCGTTGACTTTAATGTGTTTTTTTATTCTTCACGGCCTTACACAGACAATGACCATGATGCATTGCAGCCTTGGCTTTGAGATTTTCAAATTAAAAGCTGCAGATTTGATCTGTCATCAGATGGATCCACATGTTAACATTGTGGTTCTGGTCGGGACAGGAGGACCAGAACCCAGAACGGACCTTCATCTTCATGTCTCGGCCGTGTTTCTCCAGCTCCTTCTTCATCTCTTCGGCTCCAAGCCGGGAAACGTTCAGCACCAAATACTTCCACTCGATTGGCTGGAAGACGTGGGGGTCATGAGGCACGTACAGGCCGATCTTCACCTGTGGAGGGAGCACACCTGTTCAAGCACGCCGCTCTCCTCCTGCCCTCCACCTCCCTCCACCCCCCCCCCCCCCCCCCCCCACACACACACCTTAGCCAGAGAGTGCTGGTACTTCCTGTAGGAACTCTCAAACTCAGCCACCAGGTCTCCCAGGGTCCGGTGGGTCAGCGGCTTGTCCATCAGGTCCTGGCGCCGGCTCATTCCTAGTGATCCGTAGCGACCGTTGCAGTACACGCCCAGAACCACATGGTGGAAGCAGTGACCCGAGAACTGGGTCTTAAAGCTGATGGGGAAGCGCTCCAGAGCGGTCAGCCCGTTGGTTAGGTAGCTGCTCCGGACCCGTTAAGGACCAGAACTATGGTTCAGGTTCTGACCCTTAGGGCTCTGAACAGAACCGCGGGTCAGAACTTTGAAGAATCATTGGATTTCATGTTGAAGCAACAACACAAACACACAACCGTCTGTCTTCACAATCAAGCATCTGCTGCAGATGGAATCGGGAGCTGCCATTGGCCGGAAAAGCTGCCAATCACACAGCAGCCTGGAGGTTGTGACAGACACACAAACACAGACCAATAGAAACACGTTGTGATCAGGATACATCCCCAGGATGACGGCCTCCAGACACTTGATTGGTAGAGACTCTCTGATCATCTCTCTGGCCGTCTCCATCAGCCTGCAGGACGACAGGATGTCAAGGTTCTGCTGGAGGTCCAGGGACGGTCCAGAGACGTCCAGAACTAGACGGAACCATTCCAGGGACGTCCAGAACTAGACGGAACCGCTCTAGAGACGTCCAGAACTAGACTGAACCGCTCTAGAGACGTCCAGAACCGCTCCAGAGACAACAAGAACTAGACGGAACCGTTCCAGAGACGTCCAGAACTAGACGGAACCGTTCCAGAGACGTCTAGAACTAGACGGAACCGTTCCAGAGACGTCCAGAACTAGACGGAACCGCTCCAGAGACGTCTAGAACTAGAGGGAACCGCTCCAGAGACAACAAGAACTAGACGGAACCGTTCCAGAGACGTCCAGAACTAGACGGAACCGTTCCAGAGACGTCTAGAACTAGACGGAACCGTTCCAGAGACGTCTAGAACTAGACGGAACCGTTCCAGAGACGTCCAGAACTAGACGGAACCGTTCCAGAGACGTCTAGAACTAGACGGAACCGTTCCAGAGACGTCTAGAACTAGACGGAACCGTTCCAGAGACGTCTAGAACTAGACGGAACCGTTCCAGAGACGTCCAGAACTAGACGGAACCGCTCCAGATATGTCTAGAACTAGAGGGAACCGCTCCAGAGACAACAAGAACTAGACGGAACCGTTCCAGAGACGTCCAGAACTAGACGGAACCGCTCCAGAGACGTCAGAGGTCCGATGATGACACTCACCCACACAGCGGCCGGCTCTTCTTGATCTCGTAGAACTGGGTTCCTGTGTGGTTGTATCTGCATCAGCTGAGGTCAGGAGGAACAACAGCAGAAGGTTCTGGAGGAGAGCTAACCATTCGGTTCTGCTATGATCCATCATTGCAGCTGACTCTGGGTCCGGACCGAAGGATACTGCAGAGCCTTCATGTACTTCTGAACCGTCAGCAGCCAGTCCGACACCGACGTAGACGCTCGGAACGTTGGGACCGCCGGGACCGGATGCTGAAAGAAAACCTCAGACGTCAGCGTGTGGCTCCTCCTGCAGCCGAGGAGAAGCAGCTGGAGATCTGCAGGAGGTGCAGAGATCAGAGGAGGTCTAACAACAAACAATTCTGATTATAGATCCAGAATCAGCTGTGATCTCCGTGGATCAGCTGGGATCAGTTATGCATCAGCTGGGATCCTCCGTGGATCAGCTGGGATCAGTTATGGATCAGCTGTAATCCTCCATGGATCAGCTGGGATCCTCCATGGATCAGCTGGGATCCTCCGAGGATCAGCTGGGATCCTCCGTGGATCAGCTGGGATCCTCCGTGGATCAGCTGGGATCCTCCGTGGATCAGCTGGGATCCTCCAAGGATCAGCTGGGATCAGTTATGGATCAGCTGGGATCCTCCGTGGATCAGCTGGGATCTTCCGTGGATCAGCTGGGATCCTCCAAGGATCAGCTGGGATCAGTTATGGATCAGCTGGGATCCTCCGTGGATCAGCTGGGATCAGTTATGGATCAGCTGGGATCAGTTATGGATCAGCTGGGATCCTCCGTGGATCAGCTGGGATCAGTTATGGATCAGCCGGGATCCCCCGTGGATCAGCCGGGATCCTCCGTGGATCAGCCGGGATCCTCCGAGGATCAGCCGGGATCCTCCGTGGATCAGCCGGGATCCTCCGTGGATCAGCTGGGATCAGTTATGGATCAGCTGGGATCTTCCGTGGATCAGCTGGGATCCTCCGTGGATCAGCTGGGATCCTCTGTGGATCAGCTGGGATCAGTTATGGATCAGCTGGGATCAGTTATGGATCAGCTGGGATCCTCCGTGGATCAGCTGGGATCAGTTATGGATCAGCCGGGATCCCCCGTGGATCAGCCGGGATCCTCCGTGGATCAGCCGGGATCCTCCGAGGATCAGCCGGGATCCTCCGAGGATCAGCCGGGATCCTCCGTGGATCAGCCGGGATCCTCCGAGGATCAGCCGGGATCCTCCGAGGATCAGCCGGGATCCTCCGAGGATCAGCCGGGATCCTCCGTGGATCAGCTGGGATCAGTTATGGATCAGCTGGGATCCTCCGTGGATCAGCTGGGATCAGTTATGGATCAGCTGGGATCCTCCGTGGATCATCTGGGATCCTCCGTGGATCAGCTGGGATCCTCCGTGGATCAGCTGGGATCTTCCGTGGATCAGCTGGGATCCTCCAAGGATCAGCTGGGATCCTCCGTGGATCAGCTGGGATCAGTTATGGATCAGCTGGGATCCTCCGTGGATCAGCCGGGATCCTCCGTGGATCAGCTGGGATCCTCCGTGGATCAGCTGGGATCCTCCCTGGATCAGCTGGGATCAGTTATGGATCAGCTGTAATCCTCCATGGATCATCTGGGATCCTCCGTGGATCAGCTGGGATCCTCCGTGGATCAGCTGTGATCCTCCGTGGATCAGCTGGGATCAGTTATGGATCAGCTGGGATCCTCCGAGGATCAGCTGGGATCCTCCGAGGATCAGCTGGGATCCTCCGTGGATCAGCTGGGATCCTTCGTGGATCAGCTGGGATCTTCCGTGGATCAGCTGGGATCTTCCGTGGATCAGCTGGGATCCTCCAAGGATCAGCTGGGATCAGTTATGGATCAGCTGGGATCCTCCGTGGATCAGCTGGGATCTTCCGTGGATCAGCTGGGATCCTCCGTGGATCAGCTGGGATCCTCCGTGGATCAGCTGGGATCTTCCGTGGATCAGCTGGGATCCTCCAGGATCAGCTGGGATCCTCCGTGGATCAGCTGGGATCCTCCAAGGATCAGCTGGGATCCTCCGTGGATCAGCTGGGATCCTCCGTGGATCAGCTGGGATCCTCCTCAGGAGGAGACGGTTTGGCTTCAGCTGCTGTTTCTTGGTGCCGCTGATGCTGACAGATTATCCAGATCCCGGATTACAGCGGTGGGATTATGCGTCTGCTGTTCTGATCCCCCCCCTCCCAGAAACTCTTTTTTGGTCTATGCAGCAGCTGTGCTGTATGAAGGTCACCCCCCCTCAGGAAACAGTTGGTGTCGGGTTACACTCAGATGCAGCAGCTGACACCCCCCCACCCCCACCCCCCGAGGAATCCGACAGGCGGATCTGGTTCCTGAGCTTCATCCGCTGATCCGAGAGCCACCCCCACCCCCCAAGCAGGAAGTTGGTCTGAGCACATGACCCCCCCACCCCCGTTTCTGTTTCTACAGGGAGACCTGCGGGGGGGGGGTCACTTACTTTGGGGAGGAAGGCGGCGTTCCGGATCCTGGTCACCATCTCCTGACCTTCCGGATGCACCGCCGCCACGTGGGACCACATCCGGTCCCAGGTAGGACCCTCGATGGGGAAGCCGCCGCGGTTGACGTAGAACTGAACCCCCCCATCCTTCTCCTCCTCCTCCTCTGGAGACTGGGGGCTCCGGTAGGGGGGAGAGGAGGAGGACGCCTCCTGTCTGCTGCAGCGGAGGAGGTACAGGGAGCTGGAGCTCCGGGATCGACCGTACCGGCTCAACTTGGCCGGGGAGGTGCCAGTCCGGCTCGGGGGGGTGGGTCCAGTCATGGATCCGGAGGAGTTAGGATGAGGAGTCTGCTCCTCCTGTCAGTGAGACATGCCGAACCCTGGAGGGAGAAACAGGAAAGACGTTTGGGCCAGAACTTCTGCAGAACCAAAGAGACAAGGACTTCAGTAGAATCGAAGGAACCAGAACCAGAACCAGGACTCATTTTTTTTAGTACCACAAAGACCTGGACTTCTGCAGAACCAGAACCAGGACTCCTGCAGAGATCCAGATGAATCCTGAACAGAACTCGACCAGTCATCTGACTCCTAATCCGAACCTACCGTGTCTCGCGCGCTTCTCGCCCCCCCCCCCCCGCTTCAGCCGCTTCTTCCGGGGGAGTCGGTCGGTGAGGAGACGCGGGTTCCATTCATGGGGAGGCGAGCTCCTCCGCCGCAGCCTGGGGGGGCAGTTTTATGTCTGAGGCTTTGTAACACCCCCCCTACTCGCTGGTTAGTGTCAATATTTAAATCTCTGAATTCACCACCTACACTTCCGGTTTGTTTCAGAATAAAAGTTACGTGCGCGTGCTCGTGACGTCCTTCTCAGTAATGTAAAGAATGAATACAGAACAGTCCCCACGGTTCTGTTCGGAACTCGGTCCAGAACCCCCCAGGAGTTGATTAAAGGAGCTTCAGGCGAACATTTACATTACGCTTCTCTTACTTTGAAAGTACACCGGAAGACGTTCCACCGGATGTCGTCTGCGCGCTTAACCTTCGTCTCCACAGAGGAGCCGTTATTTCCCCAACAGGGTTCTTCTGGGCCAGGAATCCCCGCCCGGTACCGACAGACTGGGTCAGAACTTCGTTTGAGTTCTACAGAATAAACATGATTTAGTCCGAGAAAAACCCGCAACTCTGGTCTCATAGTAACGCGGCCGTCGCCGTGTTTGACGGCTTCTGGTTGGTCAATTCAACAAAGGAGGGCGGGGCTAAAAGCTGGCTCTAGAAGCAACACTGCGCTGTGATTGGTTCACTTCGAGAAGTCAACAAGTTGAATTATTGACATGAGTTTTTTCTCATTTAAATGATTTTAACACATTCATTAACTGTCGTGTTTTCAGATATAGACTATATTTGAGATGTTTTAGTGTTTGTGACGTCACACCAGCTTTTGAATAACTTTCAATGATTGTTATCATTTAGTCTCAAAGTGACCAAAAGGAGAGATTTCTGAGGATGCTAATGTGTGGAGATGATGGAAGTGGAAGAGGTTGGAAAATAAAAAACAGAATTATTTAAAGAGAGAGATCATCAGATAAACTGATGAAACAAGAACTGAAGGAAACATTTCAATTAAAAAACGTATCAATGAAAAGACCAAAAACATAAAAAAAACACCAGAGAAAGTGAGGCTCCAAACATCCATGGTGACGCTGATTAACGAAACTTTCATAGGATTTCAAATCTGGGAAACTCGAAGTGTGAATGTTTGAAGCTTCGTTTCAAATGTTTAGAATTGGAGCAAACATGCAGGAGTCTCCTGAAGGACATGAACTTCTGATCAACTGCAATCTTTCCCGCGCCCTCTCCTGGTCAAACGCGTCATTCCTCAGGTGAGGCTTCGTTTCATCATGAGGGTCTTCTCTGGATCAGAGATGGAGACCCTGAAGGCCGCAGAGGATTTTAAGAAGAGGATCAAGACCCACCTTTTTAATTCTGCTTTTAGTTGATTTTATGTCCTCATTTATTCTATTAGTTTTAATATGTTATTACGTTTATGTTTTACGTTCTGTATTTGATTTTATCTTGTGAATTTATTTCTATTCTCAACAATATTTGATTTCATTTGAGTCTTTTACAGTGACTTTAACCCCAGTGTTTCCTGTGGGGATCTATCATATCAGGGCTTGCTGGCTCAGTCTGGGAGGGGGCGTGGCAATGCTGTCACAGGAAGTGGATGTGGGGTTCATTAGTTGAGTACACCTGTGGGGAGGCGTGGCTACTGTCTTGGGAGGGTTTTTATTTGTGTCCATAGGCCTTCGGGGACGGAGACGGAGATGAAGACGGGGACAGAGACGGAGATGGAGACGGGGACGGAGACGGAGATGGGGACGGGGACGGACACGGGGACGGACACGGGGACAGGGACGGAGATGGGGACGGGGACGGACACGGGGACGGAGACGGAGATGGAGACGGAGATGAAGACGGACACGGGGACGGAGACAGGGACGGAGACGGAGATGGAGACGGGGACGGACACGGGGACGGAGACGGAGATGGAGACGGGGACGGAGATGGAGACGGGGACGGACACGGAGACGGAGATGGGGACGGACACGGGGACGGACACGGGGACGGAGACGGGGACGGACACGGGGACGGAGATGGAGACGGGGACGGAGACGGGGACGGAGACGGGGACGGAGACGGAGATGGAGACGGAGACGGAGATGGAGACGGACAGGGGGACGTAGACGGAGACGGAGATGGAGACGGACACGGGGACGGAGACGGGGACGGAGACGGGGACGGACACGGGGACGGAGATGGAGACGGAGACGGGGACGGACACGGAGACGGACACGGGGACGGACACGGGGACGGAGATGGAGACGGGGACGGAGACGGAGATGGAGACGGAGACGGGGACGGAGATGGAGACGGACATGGGGACGTAGACGGAGACGGAGACGGGGACGGACACGGAGACGGGGACGGAGACGGGGATGGAGACGGAGACGGACACGGGGACGGACACGGGGACGGAGATGGAGACGGGGACGGAGACGGAGACGGGGACGGACACGGGGACGGAGACGGAGACGGGGACGGACACGGGGACGGAGATGGAGACGGGGACGGAGACGGAGATGGAGACGGGGACGGAGATGGAGATGGAGACGGGGACGGAGACGGAGATGGAGACGGAGACGGGGACGGAGATGGAGATGGAGACGGGGACGGAGACGGAGATGGAGACGGAGACGGGGACGGAGATGGAGACGGGGACGGACACGGGGACGGAGATGGAGACGGAGACGGGGACGGAGATGGAGACGGACACGGGGACGTAGACGGAGATGGAGACGGGGACGGACACGGAGACGGGGACGGACACGGGGACGGAGATGGAGACGGGGACGGAGACGGAGATGGAGATGGAGACGGGGACGGAGACGGAGATGGAGACGGAGACGGAGACGGAGATGGAGACGGGGACGGAGACGGAGATGGAGACGGGGACGGAGACGGAGATGGAGATGGAGACGGAGACGGAGATGGAGATGGAGACGGGGACGGAGACGGAGATGGAGACGGAGACGGGGACGGAGATGGAGACGGACACGGGGACGTAGACGGAGATGGAGACGGGGACGGACACGGGGACGGAGACGGGGATGGAGACGGGGACGGAGACGGACACGGGGACGGACACGGGGACGGAGATGGAGACGGGGACGGAGACGGGGACGGAGATGGAGACGGGGACGGAGACGGGGACGGAGACGGGGACGGAGATGGAGACGGGGACGGAGACGGGGACGGACACGGAGACGGGGACGGAGACAGGGTGAAGAAGACGCTGTCGCTGCCGAACGTACAGTGGTCACCTGTCGACACCCCGCCCCGCCCCGAGGATCACCTGCCGTCGCCACAGCATGGAGGATGAGAGGGCCGCCCGCCCCGGTTCCTCTTAGCATCGCTCCCCCGTTTCGGGACTTTGGTGTCTCGGCTCAAAGGTGACTCCACCAGTGTTTCGTTTTGGGACTATAAGCTTGAAGTGTTTTGATATGTGAAGTCCTGCATGCTTTCATTTGGAAGAGCTGTTTATTGCTGGTGGAGGGAGTGAGACTAAGGACCAGGGGGGGGTCTGATGTCTTCTTAAAGTTATTTTATCTTACAGATGCTATGAACGTTTTATGGGACAAAGAGTGATTTTATCTTCAAGCTCTTTTAACATCTTTGAACTCCTTCAGATTTTTTATGGACATTTAATGTTTCATTAAACAGAGGGTGAAAACATCTGACGTGTGATTGACCAGACGTCTCCCCAGCGGATCGGGCCCCCTCCCTTACACCTACCCCACTCGTGACCATGTTCCTCTGACCGAGCTGGTCCTGATAGAATCCCCAACACTGTTTCCTCACAGCAGAGCCGAGCCTCATGTCTGTTCTACAGTTTTCATTGTGTGTGGGATCATGTATGTGTTGGGGGGGGGCTTTTATCGTATATGTTTTTGTTTTTAATGTAAAGCGCTTGTAAAACTACAAAAACTTTCAGGACACCATTTCCCACAATGCATTGTTTTGTAGTCATCAAGGCGGCTTGCAGCCAGCGCAGTACCTATTTTCTGGCTGCGCTGGCTTAGGTAGGCGCCTTGAACCCGCCCCTTTCTCGCGATACTTCATGTCGTCGCAAATGTGACGTCGGTGACAGAAACTACCCAGCATGCACCGCAATCCAGGCGATCTGCGCAGCGCCGCGTCCGCTTGCATGATCTCAAACACGCCTAATAGTACAGACTCAGATTGACAGATCACGTGCAGCTCAGTGTGAAAACTACAGGGAGAAATATGTGACAAAGGGGGTGGAGCTGGTGCAGGGGGCGGGGCTCTCACCTGCAGCTCCAGGAGTCCTGCTGTTCGCTCAGCCGGTCAATCCAGCTGCGCTAAAAAAATAAAGTTGTGCGCCCGTATTCCAGGGTTTACGGCAGAGCCGAAACTCTGTTGGAGACTTTTGGCAGTAAATATCTGATCTGCTCTAAATGAAATACAAGATAAGAAAACTAGCTGTAGTATTAGTGCATATTTGTACTATTAATCCGTTATTTAGTCATTTCGTTACATAAAGAAAGATTTAGTGTCCAATCATGAAGTTAAATCAAGAATTCCTATTGGATAATTCCATGCCTTCAGTATCCATGTTCCACATGTCAGCCTCTATCACTACAAAGACTTGTGTACTTTTACTGTGTATGAGTACACTGTACGTGTGAGAGTCTCAGGTTCTCTGCGTGCTCCTCTACAGGCCGCCCAGGTTCTACAAAGACTTTCTTCAGGACTTTGCAGCCTGATGGTCAGAGATCATGTCATGAACTGGTTCGCCCTCCTCTGTCCATCTCTGGAGTGACCCTGACGACGGAGCCTCCCCCACCGCTCCTTCACGCAGCTGAGAGAACACAACAGCAGCATTGCTGGAGCCTCCTGCATGTCCAACCTCTGCTGAACTGAAGCCGTTCCTCTCGGTGATTTCAGCTCCTGCTTAAACGTCTGGACAAAACCTTCAGTCGATGTGCTCGACACCGTTGGACCTCAGAAAAGTCTGGATCTCCTCTGAACAGAACTGTGGTCCGTTGTCGCTGACCAGGATCTTAGGAATGCCATGTCGACTGAAAAGACTCCTCAGGACTTGGATGGTCTTTCCAGCGGTGGTGCTTTCCATTATTTGTACTTCTGGCCATTTAGAATGAGCATCCACCACAACCAGGCACACGTGTCCTTCAAACGGACCAACGAAATCCACATGGATTCCCTCCCACGGACTCGAGGGCCAAAGTGCTGACAGGAATGACGTGGTTTCACCTGAAGCTCGATCTGGGAATCAATGTCAGGCCACCACACAGAACTCTGAGCCAAACTTTTCATTCTCGCCGCACCAGGATGAGCGGCGTGCAGCTCCTGCAACACGTATGAACAAAACCACATCATCTCTAACCTTCTCAACACTGCATCCAATGCTCTCAGATGAGTCTCTTCATCTGGTCCCCTGACCAAAATCTAAGTAACAGGAAAGTAAAAGGAAGCCTCAAGAGCGCCTGATCCATGGCTGTCTGAAACAACGGCGCCGAAGCAGCAGAACAACCCCTTCTCTGTAGAAATGCTCAGCAGCTCCTTTGACTCCTCCTCCATCTGCATGTAAGCATTTGACAGATCCAGTTTGCTGAAGCGTTGACCTCCAGACAGAGATTCAAACAAATCCTCAACGCCCCGTGAGGAATTGGGTATTTGTCCACAGAGAAGTGGCTGGATGGGGTCTTTAAAGTCTCACTGGTCCCACTGGTGTGGCCCAGTTACTGTGATCGACAGGAGAAGTTCAGCTTCCACCTTTGGTCGAAGAGCAGAAGGCACCTTACACGGGGGCAGAACTCGGGCACACAGTCATGCTTAAGAGTCACTCTGGCCTTAATTCCTTTCAACCTGCCCAAACCAGTAGAGAAACCTGCAGCATGTCTCTTCAACACACATCGTAAGCTGTCGTTCTCACCTTGATCCACCATCAATCTTTCCAGTTCAGCCTGATGCTCTGAGCCACTCTCTTACCAAACAGTGGTGGAGCCTCCACCTTCACAAACAAGGGTTGCTTGTTTTCAAGTTTTCAGGACTACATCCGTGGACTGCAGCCGCACCTGCTTCAGTTTTGGTTTCATACAGCTCCATCTCCGTTTACTGCAGGCTACACTGGTATCACCTCGATTTCTCATCGTTGTTTGTTTATTAAGGATCCCAATTCTTCCTGGGGTCCCAGGGGTAACAGAGTTCAGTGCTGAATCTTCACTTTCACCCTCATTTGCATCAACACAGTACACTTATCTTTAGTTTTGTATTTGGGAGTTTTACTTTTAAACACGTTTATTCTCTTTCTTTGCGTTTTCTGAGAAACCTTTGCTCTTCCACATGCGACCAATGTGACCCTCATTCCACACTGGTGACAGTCACGATCCTCGTACCGGCAGTCGTCCTCTGCATGGTTTGTTTTTCCACACCTTCTGAGCTTCACAGTTGGTTTCTGGGATATCACTGCATTCTCTTTCAGCGAGCCACTGTCTCTGTTGCCACCGCCATGTTGAACGTCCGGTTTTCTTCGGTCAGCAGACGCTTCTGCACGGTCTCCCACTCAGACCGCACACGAATCGGTCCCGCAGTGGGTCCTCCAAATACGCGCCGAACTCCCCACGTTCAGAAAGTCTCTTCGAAACAGCCACGTACTGCGACCCCGACTCTCCTTCCTCCTGGTTCCGCTTGTGGAATCTGAACCGCTCTGCAATCGCCAGCGGTTCTGCTGCAGATTCTGCAGAACATCGGTTTTGTCCTCGTCTGTCATGTCGCCAGGCTTCACGGGGCAATCAAACTGCGCAGTAATCGTACGTCTTCAGACCCAGCACACTCAGCCACACTGGGACTTTCGTGGCGTCCGCGATGCCGTTAGCGTGAACAAAATGCTCAAACCTCTCCGTGTACGTTGTCCAATGCTCCACGGACTCTTCAAATAGATCCATGTGTCCAGTCATTCCAGCCATGATGTCTTCCTGGACCAACAATCTCAGACCCGAAGACGCGTGCAGCAGCCAACACGCAGCGAGCTCATGAGCTCTTTGCGGCGTGGACGTCCGTCAGTCCCCAACACGTGGCGTTTCTGTCACGTCCGCCGCTCAGCAGACACTGGAGTCACACCTATATCGTTTGTGTCCCTGTAGTGCTGCAGGAAGAGACATCAGGCGGACCTGGATTTATTCAGGCTGTCATTACACTCAGAGAGCTTCCTTGTCTTACAGAACAGTTTCCTGATAAACAAGCGCCCTCTAGTGGTTGCCAATATTTACAGTTGTAAGTCATAGAGATGTTGATCGGCTGCCTGGAGGACTTTAACACAGTCTGTCCGGGCATTTTAGACGTTACCGCTCCGCTTTAAGACCAAACCGGCTCTGAGCCTTGGATCCATCAGACGCTCCTGCCGGCACGCGGAGCGGAAATGGAAAAAACCGACTTCACGTTTCTTTAGAGATTTTAAAAAACTCCTTGTTCAAAAGTTCAAAGACTCTCTGTCATGATCAAAAGACAGGAGATGTTGCTGAGTTGGACAGCGAGAGGTTTATTAAAGGTCCGGTTTGAAGGTCCAGGTAGGTGGGGGAAGGAAACGGTCCAGCAGAGCGAGACCAGGCAGGCAGGATGGATCCAGGCAAAAGCAAACGAACAGAGAAAAAAGATTAGATACAGTAAGCAGAAGGGGGCAGGGGACAGACTCAAACGTGGGCTCAATACCACTCGAGTGAGCAGACGAACTGGCAGGGAGAAGCTGAAAGGACCGGTCCTAAATACTGTTGGTGATGAGTCGCAGGTGTGCCAGGATTCCCTGCTGCATCCTGAACACCTGTGGAGGAGAGGAGAAAAAGGCGAGCGGAAACCAAACAAAAACTGGACCAGGAGAGGGCGGCAGAGGAGCGGGAACCGTCCAGACCTGACACTCGTTCCGTCTGAGAACATCAACAAGCTTAAGATCCTTTTTAACTCTTTAATCTGTTAGGTCCATGTGACTCCTTCTGTTTCCCTCTGGGAACAATTTTTCAAGTTTTTTTATTGACAAAGTCAGCGCTGTGAGGATTTGACCTCTGCTTTGACCCCTGACCCTTGTGTTTTACCCTCACCACCTGCTGTTTTGGAGCAGTTTGAGGCAGTCACTCTCTCTCAGATTTCTGAGCTTGTTCAGCATCTGAGGCCCTCCCACAGTCTCTGGGGGGTTTCCTCAGAAGGAACAGTTCACATCAATGTCCCTGTTGAACTTAGAACATAGTTTGCAGGATAAAACTTATAAATAATTTTAAAAGAAACTTCCTGAACCTTGTTTGTTATTAAATATCTATTAGGAATCATCTTCCAGTTTATGTCTGTCACTAAACCATTCCAATAAGAAATAAGAAACACATTCTTTCTGGAACAGAGTACAAATATTTTTATTACTTAGTTTATGATTCTTAAAACAAATTTCCCAACATATGATTCTGACTGTGATGGGACCAAGAGAAGGAGAGAAGGCATTTCTGATCAGCATAATTATACCAGCAGGAACTGCATCATAGACTACAGCGCACTCTTCTGGTGGGACTGGGAATTTAAAATGATCTAAAAATTCAGTATAAGACAGTAATTGTCCACCGTTATTAAACAATTGATTTACCAAAAAAATATGATTGTTGAACCAGTTATTAAGAAAAAGTGATTTGTTTTTTAAAAGAATATTTCCGTTGTTCCATATAATGCATTCATAAGGTGAGAAATTGTGTTTCTAAATGAGAGAACATGCCCAGAGAACCCGCCGTGGAACACGGATCATTTCACTGTTGTTCTAATTACACTGTAGAATAAAACTGAATCCACCAAACCTGGAGAGACACGCTGAGGGACAAACTTCCATATTGACGCCGCGTTTGTGAGGAAGTGCTTGGCCCAGTTTATTTTAAACGTGTCATTCAGTGATGTAAAATCCAGGACATTTCATAAGTATTCTGAATAACACTTTCCTAACATGATGTGTACGGTTTTTCCAGCTAAAATGAAAGAGAATCTTGTCAAAGTTCTTTCACATTTTGATATCTACGAATAGAGAAAGAGCTCCTTATGTTAAAGGAGACTTTAGCTTCAGACAGTAGAGCTCTGCCTCTTATTGATAAATCTCTTTGATTACATTTACTTTGACACAGAGCCTTTTCAGTTGCTGGTCCCAAACTCTGGAATGCGCCCCCCCGTTCTGTGAGGTCGGCCAGTTCTGTCAGGGGTTTTAAGTCCCTTTTAAAATCGTCTCTTTTTAATCAGGCTCAACTCCAGCGAGCAGATTTAGTGGGTCAGTGAGGTTTATTGTTGCTTATTAGCTCATTGTTTTCATTGTTTATTGGTTTTCTCTGTTCGGCTGCATCTGCTTTTTACAAATAATACATTGATTGATGTGATTATAGTTTTGAAAAACTTGTACTTAAGACTTAGAGAGCGACTTTAACATATTTTGGGTGAAAAATGCAAAGTTTAAGTAGTAATTTTTCAAAAAACTATACAGTAAAAGTATTTGCGAGGTGATAGAATGTGACCCGTAGAACAAGGATCGAGTGTCCAAGGCCTGGAATTATCCAGTAAGATTACAAGACTGAAAACTTCCCATATTTCTTTATTATAAATTGACATAAATAAATGAGAACTAAAAATAGGCATTAATAATAGACGTAGTTTGTTTGGGGATTTTTTTTTTTTACATTTCATTAGAGCAGATCAGATGTTTCAATGTTCCAACAGAAAACTCTCCCATCAGTTTATGCTCTGCCGTAAAGCGTCTAATACGCGCGCACAGCGTTTCCGTAGCAGCGGCTCACGTGACCGCAGCAAGAGTCCGACTTGTTAATGAAGTCAAGTATTTGGGCGTGTTGATATCTAAAGATTTATCAAGAGAGAAGAAATCAATATTACTAAGAAATTAACAGATATGAAAAGAAATTTGAGTCGTTGTTAACTAGGATTTAACTATTTTTGGTAGAAATTTATTAACAAAAACAGAAGGAGTCTCAAAGATCATTTATCCCTGTCATTCAATGCACATATCTCCTCAGAATATCAAGAAAGCCAATTCAATAAATTACCAATTCCTGTGAAAAATAAAACACATTACATTAAACGATCCCAGTTGGTTAAGAGTTATAAAAATGGTGGTATTAATAATAATAATAATAATTGGATTCGATTTATCTGCGCTTTTCAAGGTACTCAAGCGCTTACAGTGCATATCCATTATTCATTCACACCTCATTCATACTTAGTGATGGTAAGCTACAACTGTAGCCACAGCTGCCCTGGGGCAGGCGAGTAGGGTGTACCTGCAGGCCTGGAGAACCAACAGCGCTCACAGGACCACGCTCTCAGGACCACACTCTCAGGACCCAGGGGGTTTTAACACAGCGCCTCCTACAGGGTGGAGTTTGTTATGTTAATTTCTGGAGACTTTACGAGACACATTGCACACGTGAGTAGTATGAGTAAGAGTTAAAAAATGATCCAAGCGCTGCTAAAGGATAAACAACTAGATAAAATTATCACAGGAATCTTAAAATATAAAAAGTGAAATTACCAAATAATTTCCGTTTTTGCAGAAACACATAACAGTGATGTTTATGTAGCTTAGCTTTTATCCAAATTAATGTTCTTTGTGCAAAAATAAATTCATGATGGTTGTTAGAATTACATCTTTCAGCATTTTACAGCATACTTATTTTTTTATTTTTCCATCTTCATGTTTATCATTTTATTTGGTGCAATTCATCACTATTGTGTCATTATAACCCAATATAGTTGACATGTATTACAAAACCGGGAAAATTAAATGTTTACTGAGCAAAGTCAAGTATGAATTTATATGTATTTTACTATTTGGTAATGTAATATAAAGACTTGATTCATTACTATTACTACTGAATAATATTACTTTTTTAAGTAATAAGTATTTATGTATTTATGTATTGTTCAGAACTAATTTACTCTTTACTTTACATTTTACTTATGTATCTTTTTTTCCAGATAGATTCAACAATTCAAAAGAGGAAATCTCCAGATGAAACAGTGTGTTGAATGCTTTGTTCTGCAAAATATTTCCAACCGACAATAGTATAAAAGGTTCAAATTCATGATTAAAAACTCTCAAACTTAAAAAAAAAAAAAATGGCAACTGTTACAAAACATTTCTGAGAGCAAAATATTTATTTTAGTAAAGTAGATACATTTGACAGAGGATTGGTATAGAATTGAAACAGCAGAGAAACTCCCCAAGTAGAAAATTTTTTTAATCTCATGTTTATTTGAAAAAATGTTCGAATATATTTTTCCTTTCCAATATACAGCTGTGATTCTTGTACAAAAATAACTGTTAGGTGGCTACAAGTATTGTTTTGTCTTTTTAAGCCTAATGTAACGCCTAATAAATGTACCTTATTCCGTTTAATGTAACTTCTAATAAAAGTTATTCTTCCCACCTCAGCAGATCCTGTTTAATTTTTCAAAATGTTTTGGGTTTGATTTTTATTTGATTTTCTGGCACGTTTTAATTTATTATATTCCATTTTTATTAATTATGAAATACATGTGTTTCTCATTGAGAATGTGTTAAATTAGTGCAACATAATAAGGACAAAATGTAAAGACGAATTTATATTAAGATCCAAATATTCTCAACTTCTGATAAGTTTTAGGTGGGTGAAAAAAACACCAGACTCAACTCTCTATCAGCAGTTAGATAAAACAATAAAGAGAAATCAGTTTGGATTCTCTTGCCAAATGTTTCAAGATCTATATGTACTGAATTATATTTTCACTGAAAAACCCTGGTGCCTAAAGGTTAAAATAAATCTATGATTCATCAGTAAGAAACATTAGAAATATTCAGTCAACATTTGTAACACTTACTAAAAAAAAATAATAAAATAAAGACAAACGGCACTCAGCAGCAAGGAGGCGCTGTCTCAAAAAACGAGTCCTTAAATCGTCCTGAGGGTGCAGTTCGTCCTCCAGCCAGTAGGGGCGCTGTCTCAAAAAGACCTGGGTCCTGAGAATGCGGTCCTGAGAACGTGGTCCTGTGAGCGCTGTTGGGTCTCCAGTTCTGCAGGTTTATATTACTGGGGCAGGCTGACAGAGGCGTGGCTGCCAGCTCACGCCTACGGCCCCTCTGACCATCACCGGACATTCATACACATTCACACACCAGTGGAGCCACACTGTTAATACTTTAGATTTTGAAGCAATGGTCGGGTACATTTAAAATTAAATGGTTAAAAGCTTTTTTGTTACAGCAAAATCCATATGGTTCCATATTCCAAAAACATTTTCAGTCAGATAGGAGGAATCTCTTTTCTTTTGAAATGTGATTTTGAGATCACTAAGCCCAATAGCTTTGTCCAACTTCCACAAGCAGACTCTTCTTTTTTGGAAAATGTTCTACACCCACAACTTCACTCCCGATGGATCGACTTTATGGAATAATAGAACAATTTTAGTTAACAGGAAATCAGTATTTAAACAAGACTGGTTCAACCAAACATTGTTTTTGTTAAGGATCTTATGAATAGTGAAGGTAATCTTTTGACCAAACAAGCTTTGAGGATAAATTCAATTTTTCGTGCAGCCCAAAAGATTACAAAAATGTATGCCGTGCAATTCCTGTTGCTCTGATTCAGTTAATTAGGAATATTTTTTTACACTCTCAGAATGTCACAGCTTCTATGCCAACACTACGGATTTGTGGATGTGATTTTGTAGATTTTAAATGTAATAATAAATTCATCAAAAATACTATAATACAAAAATCTATTATGATTACAATCAGGCCTCTTTTAGAACATTTATTGATATAACCAGTCAATCTGTAGTAGTTAAAGGTAAATCTAAATTTGTAATGTGGCCTATTCTACCAAAAGTTAAAGAATGTCATTTTAAAGTTATAAATATCTATCCTGTGGCTGAGTTTCTTAATAAACGATTTAATTTTGATGTTGAACCCTGTGTTTTCTGTAATTCTTTTGATGAAACTCTGCAACATCTTTCTTCTCATGTCAGTATTCCAAAGAGTTCTGGACAAACATCAGGAGTTGGATAAATCTTAAACTTGACATCCCTCACTTTAGCATTTCAGATGTGTTAATGTATATGGAAAACTTAGACGTATCCCTGGTAAATCTTATTAATATCATTATACTACTTGGAAATATCACATACACTGTTGTAAATGGAGAGGTCACAAACCCTCATTTTCTTGTTTTCTTAACGAATTTAAATTGTATTTCAAGTCCCTAAAATGTATAAAAAACTGTAAAATTGCAAACGTGATCTCCAAACAAATCTCATCATCTTTACTATTGTAATTTCTTTGTTTGTTTTTTTTTTTTTTTGTTTTTTTTTTTTTTTTAGCTCCCATTTATTTATTCTCAGTTATTCTTAGTACATGCTGGAACATGTGATATTTTTTAATTGCCCCTTGCAAAAAAAAAGAAAATAAAAATATTATGTTAACTGTATCCTCTACTTGTATCTGTATAGTTTGTAAGTTGTTAATTGTTCAATAAAAAAAAAAAAAGACTACAAAAGTCAGAGCGATGACGCGTTCGTGGACACCAGGAAAGCTGGGATTTTTGTGTTCTCTTTGATCAAGATTGCAAATGAATTTTTGTTTATTAATCTAGTAAATTTTCGTCAGAATGAGTTAGTTCTTTTAACTCTGAGTCATCGGCCACCGGGAGGCGCTCACGCTACGAGAAGATGTTTAAACACCAACGAAGAAGAAGGAGCCGGAAGCAGAGCAGCGGAATCATGGCGGAGGCGGAGTGAGTGTTTTGGTTTTTCATCCCCGTCCATCCTCGGTCTGTGTCCATCTAATCCTCTGCGTGACCGCGGTACCGGAAGGCGGGCTTTCTCTTGAAGGGGAGTCCGTCAACGAGCCGCCATTTAGCAGCTTAAATGAACTTGAAAAGGGTTTCAGAAACCCCGCACGGGGACAGCTGTTTCTCTGATTAAAAACCGCATTTCTGGTGTTTTTGTGACGTGTTGATGCTGAACGACGATCATCTGTTAAAGCGGGAACTCCAACATGTCTGTGCTGCTGCTGCAGGTCCCAGAAGGTCATCAAGCTGGTCCCAGAGTTCCTCCTGAAGAAGAGGAAAGCCTACCAGGCCATCAAAGCCACCCAGGCCAAGCTCGCGCTGCTGGAGAAGAGGAAGGTGGGGGTTGTAGTCCAGTTGACGATCAACTACAAACGGAGAACCCATCCTGTAACGCATAGGTGTCGAGCTATGGCCCGCAGTGCAATTATATTTGGCCTGCGAGGCAATTTCAAATTAGTATGAGGGCTGGCCGCCTGTATTATACAGTGGCAGCGCTGTAACACCGCATTACTACAAATCCCATAATGCTCTGCTGTTGTCTCCGCGGTCTGGATGTAGAAAGGTAGTGAAAGGAGGTATTCAGCTGTGATTTCAATCTTATTTAATATGCCATTGATATGTTTTATTACTACTGTTATCAGTTTTACAGGATTTTCCTACATAGAGAATTTGGGGGTGGCCTCCACCTCCTGACCACCGAAAAGGGGGGAAAGGTGGCCGATTCCAGGGGTTCAGATCGAGATGATAAAAAATAATTCCAGTAAACCAATAACCAATATATATCGTAAATACTTTTGATTTTTAATGTTAAGGTAACATTATTTATATATTTTGTTTTGAAAACTTCAACGTAAACACCCCCCCCCCCATTTATAAATGGTTCGGTCCAACTGGATTGGACTTCCGCAGGTATGCTGTTTGTGACAGAGGTAGAGAAGACATCTATTGAAGAACATTGGAGTGTTAATCAACAAGAAGAGATTTGTTCCTTTATAATTCAGAACGATGGACCGTCTGCAGCACAGATCCTCTGGTTTATCTTTTTCACGTTCCTGCGTTTCGGAGTCAGCTGCAGCCGCGTCATCAGTCTACACCCCGTATGAGCTTTCATGGTCCAACCCTCAATGGAAATGCTCACTCAAAATTAGGGGTGTCGGAAAAAATCGATTCACATTTGAATCTAGATTCTCATTTTTAACGATTCAGAATCGATTCTAAATATCCAAGAATCGATTCGCCCCCTCCCGCCATATTCCTGCATTTATATGTTTTATTTAATGGCTCGAACCTGCTAGCTTACTTGCAAGCCGTAATGTTTGTCCTTAAACGGCTACCGTAGTTTGTTTTCCCTGGAGGCGAGCGGAGCTTACTGAGCGCGCGCTACGCAACATGAGAGAAAAAAAGATTCCTCCTGTCCCGTTATAAATTGGCAAATGTATGGGCTCACTTCGGATTCCACAAATCCTGGTGTAAGGAGCTTGACATGACGTGCAGTGTGTAAAATCTGCTAAATCAGACACTTCGGGAACACCTCAAATGCTCGCTCATATCTCGTCCCATCACCGGAGCTTAAAGTTTGAAAAGTCTTTCTCTCCCTTCATACTGTTGAAATCATCCGTCCCTCCAGGATTTCCTGATGTTTCGATAACAACTTTTAATGCAAATCCAATCAAACCCCGAGATTGCAGCTTTTTATTTTCACCGCAACTTTATTGAGATCAATCTACCATGACAACAGTCATGGATGATCACGTGACCGTTTCCCTTCCGACTCGGCCGTGCTCTCTTTAATTATCGTTCTGTAGTCCTCTCACACTTTTTCTCTTCATAACGCGCGTGAACGGTCACCCCGCAGGTGAGCATGCGCTGCGTGCACGCGGGGGTGAAGGTGTGCTGTCCCCGGGCGCGCACGCGGCACGGGGGGGCGCAGGTACAGATCAGTCTGTTATATTGCGCGGGACACAGCTGCTGCACAACAGGTACCGAGTATGAAGAGAAATACAGAGAGAGACTCTGGAAATCTGGAACTATTTCACTTTAACTGGTAATGTAAAGGAAGAATTTAGAGAATTCCATCTAGAACCTTCTCCACAACAAACCTACAGACACCTGAGAGAAGCTTCTTTACAACAGAGCAGATCAATAAAACCAGATCAGCTCCTCAAAGCCTTTGTCTTCCTCTACCAGCAACTCAGCAGTGATGCTTTAGAAATAGATAAAGAGGAAGATTCTGAAAACATCTGAGGATTCATCTGTTTATGATGTTAAGTTCACGATTTTTAACTGGAAATCTGGAAATATTTTATTCTAAAATATGTTTAAATCAACACATATTTGGGTTATGTTAGCAGGAAAGACCAAAGTTCATTTTATGTTTGACAATTCTATTCAAGTTCAATGACAGCTCAAGGGGATGATGCTGTGCTGTATTTACTTTGTGCATATGTCATAATAAAAAGAATTGGAACATGAGAATATGATTTGTATTTCATAATTAAAATTTTTAGGCGCTTTTAAAAATATGTATATATTCAAACACATTGCAACTTTTTACAAAAGTTGCTGCAACATCGGACATTTCAGGCCAGAACAATCATAAAAATCTGCAGCAGAATCCTGGAGGGTCTGAATAATATAAGTTTGCACAGTATCATAAATACATTTCCTTTTTTTAATTAAAATTTTTCCTTTGTGTTTTAAATGTCTGAATCGAGAATCGTTTCAGAATCGAATCGGCACCCCAAGAATCGGAATCAAATCGAATCGTGACATGTTGTAAGATTCACATCCCTACTCAAAATGCCAGGACTATTCAAGTCTGGTCCAGCCCGGTTCTGGCTCCAGTGCTTGCAGTGAGGTCATAGGGTTGCATGCGATTCTTGCTTCTTTGTTCAGAAATGTAACAAAACAACTGAAATCGGGGAACGCTCTATGTTCATCTAGGAACTTTGTCACTGTTCTATTCCAACGTGCACTCAGCCAATCTGGTAGTTTTGCTGCGATTCTCGTGTTTTCCACACAGTCTTTCAGTATTTGTAAGCCTTGAACATGGCATTGCTGCTCAAGAAGTCTGCAAACTCACGTAGATCTTTACTGTCTTTAGAGATCACTTTTGGCCACATTTGAATCTTGTCTCGATATGCTGTGCCGATCACGGAGGGATTTCCAAATCTATCTTCAAGTGTTTCCCAGGCTGCAAGATCTGCTGTCTGTTCCAACTAAAAAGTGACCTTCAATAGCCTTGTTTGCTGAACCTCCAACATACTTTCTCAAGAAGAGCTTTTCGTGTACTGGCAGGTTTTTTTTGATCAACTAAAGTTTGACATGACAGCTTCCAGTCGTTATACTGCAGCGGATCGCCTGTAAATACTGCTGGTTCTGGAATTGGAATTCTGTTAGCAGTGATAGCTTCAGCGAGTGTCTTTACGAGTTCAGAGGTCATTTGTTCAGAAGAGGAGCTGCAATTTGCATCAGAGGCTTGAAGAGGAGCGTGGTAGCCTGAGAGAATTTTGGTTTTAGACGGGAAGAAAGGTTGCGTATGCACATTCGGAAACCTTGGTAGTTGGAGGGAACTGTTGTCTTTTATTTTGGTGAGCACAGCAGGTTTTTCTTCATCCTCACTCTTAACCTTTCTCGTGCTGCATTGTGCTTTTGGATCTCCTTTAATAGTTCCACTTCCTTTCTCTTCTCCTCTAACTTGGTTTTTATTGTTGCGCTCTCTGTTGAGAACGGTTGTTTCTTTGCATCTTCTACTTCAAGTTCTCTGATTTCTTCCTCACATTTTGATGATTTCTTCTGATGCGGCTACTTCAGCTGCTGCTAACCGTCTTCGTGCTGAACTGGAAGACGACTGCTTGGAGATATCAGACATGACTTTTGACTTGTGACAGGTGTTTGAAGAGACACTACTTGAACTGCTATGAAACACTGATTCAGAATCTGGTCAGGGAATTTCTTCTGGATTTCCACCTCGTTACAGTAAATTCTGAGCGTTAGCTTTGGCTGCATGACTGATGGAACAGCATATATATATATATATATATATATGTCACATTTTATATCACATTTTCTTCTTGTTTCAATGTCTGGACCTTTAATCCTTCTTATCTCATCATAAACGTTGCAGATGTCTTTCTGAAAAGTGTCTATTGTGTTCACAGCTTCAGCGATTATTTCCACATCTTTACTTCTCATAAATCTCCTGAAACAGTTTGTGATGTTTCCACACTCAAGTTCTTTTGTTAAATTGTTTAGCTTAGCTTCTTGTAGAGACTTTCCCTTTTCAGTAAGTGTGCGTTTGCGCAGACTTTTGCGAACACCTTCGGTTTGTGTACTTTCAGCTGATATAGATGTTTCTCCTCCATCATCTTGTGTTTTACATTCTGCACAATCTTTCTCATTGGACCGTTCTGAACCCTTCTCCTCATCCGCCATTTTGAATGTAAATTATAGCTTGTACTATTCTTATGCTGAATATGGATTCACTTGTCCGATGCTTTAGCTCGTTAGCTTTAGCATTCAGATGCAGCTGGCTGCTGTTTGAGCTACTTCCAACACACAAACGTTTCTGCTTGCTTGGCTCTCGCTTGACCACTTGACCTCTTTACCTTGAATGGCGGTGCTTCATCTGAGCACGTGATGCCCTTGCACCTGCAGGTTCTTGCTAGCAGCTGGCTTCGGTCACGAGCGTTCTTTACCTTCTCCGAGGCAGAGCAGTGTTCTACTATGCCGGATGGTTCATTTTCACACAGGAGAGAGGCTTGAGAGTTCTTTTCACTGATGTTTACTGTGGTTTTCTTTTTCTTCAGACGCATCAACACCAAACTTGTTTGGTACCATATCTAAAGGTTCATTTGTTCAACCTTGGCACGCGGCTTTGTTCAATTTAAAATTTGGCCAACTGTGTTTGAGTTTGACACCCCTGCTGTAACGTCTCTGTTCAGGTGGCAAGAGGGAAACCGGTGACCTTCAAACGTCTGGAGGATTTCCTGAAGGATGGACACAGGAAGCATCGAGACGAGACCCGGATCCGGAGGGCCGAACACCGGCCGCCGCCTCCACTGCCCCCGGCGGGGAACAAGCTGGCCTTCGCCGTCCGCATCAGAGAGTGAGTCAGCCTGCACGACCTCCAAGAATCTGAGGAACGTTCCGTTACTGTTAGAAGAACATCCTGTTACAGTTAGAGGAACGTCCTGTTACTGTTAGAAGAACGTCCTGTTACCGTTAGAGGAACGTCCGGTCACCATTAGAAGAACGTCCGGTCACCGTTAGAAGAACGTCCGGTCACCATTAGAAGAACGTCCGGTCACCGTCAGAAGAACGTCCTGTTACTGTTAGAAGAACGTCCGGTCACCGTTAGAGGAACGTCCGGTCACCGTTAGAGGAACGTCCGGTCACCGTCAGAGGAACGTCCTGTTACCGTTAGAGGAACGTTCTGTTACCGTTGGAGGAACGTCCGGTCACCGTCAGAAGAACGTCCGGTCACCGTTAGAGGAACGTCCGGTCACCGTCAGAGGAACGTCCGGTCACCGTCAGAGGAACGTCCGGTCACCGTTAGAGGAACGTCGGGTCACCGTCAGAGGAACGTCGGTCACCGTCAGAGGAACGTCCGGTCACCGTTAGAGGAACGTCCTGTTACAGTTAGAAGAACGTCCGGTCACCGTCAGAGGAACGTCCGGTCACCGTCAGAGGAACGTCCGGTCACCGTCAGAGGAACGTCCGGTCACCGTTAGAGGAACGTCGGGTCACCGTCAGAGGAACGTCGGGTCACCGTTAGAGGAACGTCGGGTCACCGTCAGAGGAACGTCCGGTCACCGTTAGAGGAACGTCCTGTCACCGTTAGAGGAACGTCCGGTCACCGTCAGAAGAACGTCCGGTCACCGTCAGAGGAACGTCCGGTCACCGTCAGAGGAACGTCCGGTCACCGTCAGAGGAACGTCCGGTCACCGTCAGAGGAACGTCGGGTCACCGTCAGAGGAACGTCGGGTCACCGTCAGAGGAACGTCCGGTCACCGTCAGAGGAACGTCCGGTCACCGTCAGAGGAACGTCCGGTCACCGTCAGAGGAACGTCCTGTTACCGTTAGAGGAACGTCCTGTTACTGTTAGAGGAACGTCCGGTCACCATTAGAAGAACGTCCGGTCACCGTTAGAGGAACGTCCTGTTACTGTTAGAGGAACGTCCGGTCACCGTTAGAGGAACGTCCGGTCACCGTTAGAGGAACGTCCGGTCACCGTCAGAGGAACGTCCGGTCACCGTTAGAGGAACGTCCTGTCACCGTCAGAGGAACGTCGTTGTCGACATTTGATGGTGCTGGGACAGTCTGAGTTGTGGTGATGAGGCGTGGTTATCTGAAGGAGACCCCCCCTGCATAGTGTTGTGTTTGTGGCCCCCCAGGATTAAAGGCGTCAGCCCCAAAGTCAGGAAGGTGGTGGAGATGATGAGGCTGAGGAAGATCTTCAGCGGAGCTTTCGTCAAGATCAACAAGGCGTCTGTGGCCATGATGAAGATGGTGGAGCCGTACGTGGCGTGGGGGTGAGTGCTGCTCCTCCTCCTCCACCCCCCACCGTCTCTCTCCTAACCCCCCCTCCCCCTCCTCAGGTTTCCTAACCTGAAGTCGGTCCGTGAGCTCATCCTGAAGAGAGGTCAGACCCGGGTCGGCAGGCGGGGGTTCCTCTGACGGACAACGCGCTGATCGAGCAGCACATGGGTACGACCCCCCCGGACCCCCCAGGTCCTGTCAGTGGTTCCTGTTGGATCTTTAACCTGATCTTCTGCCCCCCCCCCAGGTAAACACGGGATCATCTGTCTGGAGGATCTGATCCATGAGATCTTCTCCGTGGGGCGGAGCTTCCGGCCGGCCAACAGCTTCCTGCTGCCCTTCCGCCTGTCGGTTCCTCGCCACGCGGCGCGGGACAAAGCCGGGCTCCTGAAGGACCTGGGGCGCCGGGCTTCCGCGGCGCCGACATCAACGCCATCGTCAGACTGTTGAACTGATCTGCAGCTTCTGCTGCTCGACCCCCCGGATCACACACCACAAACTGTCCTGGGGGGGGGCGCCGTGCACGTGTGTACATGTGCACGGCGGGGGGGGGGGGTCTCGTCCATGAACACTTCTGAAGAAGACGACTAAATAAAGCTTTTCTACTAAATGAACGGCAGATTTTATGGAGGGGGGGTTGTGACCTGCTGGGGGGCTCTGGCCCCCCAATCCTCGGAGGAGCTGGTCCATCGACACATCTGTGATGGCAGGAATCGTGGGGGGGTCACGTGCTGGGCCGATGTCGTGATGGATCTGCTGAGATGAGTCACCGTGGGGGGGTCACGGCGGTCTCTGGTGCTGCGTTCAGGGCCCTCAGGATGGCTCTGTTTTCCTCACCTTCAGGACTGCAGCTGCTGTTTCCATGGTGACAGGATGGGGTGACTCCAGCTGATGTCTGCATTAAAGGCTGGTGCTGCCTTCAGGGGTTTGGTTGAAGCGTCGGTCATATCAGTTTATTCTTCTACTGATCAAACTAACGAGCTCAGACAGATTTGATGGATCTGATCGATTCTGTCCCGATCAATCGATCCTGTCCCGATTGATCGATTCTGTCCTGATCGATCGATTCTGTCCCGATTGATCGATTCTGTCCCGATCGATCGATCGATTTCTGTTTGACAGATTTGTAGATTCGGGGAGAAACAAACGTGGGGTTTTTCTGTTTTCATCTTAAAAACTTTATTGTTCATGAATCAAAAACGGTTGAATTGTAATGAAATGTTGAAGGCTGCCCTGTGGTGTAGCGGTCAGCACCGTGAGAAGGTCCTGGTTCGGATCCCAGTTGGTTCTCCCGGTTCCTCCTGCGGTCCACACTCTGATCCAGAGCTTCAGTGAGGGGGTGTGGCCCTGCTACAGACTGCCTACCCGTTCAGGAAAACCCCGCCTCCACCCAACAGACGCGAGGATAGGCTCCAGCAGCCCCGTCTCCTCACCGTTGAGTTGTTTTTTCTGGAGGGGGTTGATGTTTTCTTCTGAACGTGTTTCCAGATTTGACACAAATCCCCGTTAAGCTTCCGCCCCGCATTCCTCTGCGGGACACTAATGCGGGCCTGTCACGCGGGTCTCGTGCCTTAAATTTGGAGCAGGTTTGTGATTTCCGCTCCTGGAGGCGTACGTGAACGCAGCAGCTTCGTGTCAAGGAGACTGGGCGGTCCGTGACGTCACAGGAAGGCGGGCTCAGAGGCAGCACTCGAGCTCCCGCCTCTGCGGGTCACGGCGCCCTGTTCCGGTGGTGTGGGGGGGGCAGGAGCGGCGTCATTGATTCGAGGCGGCGCACGCGGCACTGAGCGCTCTCGGCGCTGATTGGACGGCGGAGCCACGCGGCGCAGCTCCGGTTACTGTCATACATTCGTCTGATCCTCGCGGGTCGAGCCGTCAGACCTGCGGCTGTGGCGTAGCGGCTGACACCTGTTTCGAGCGGTTCCACTTCAACGTTCAGGTTCCGGCGGCGCGAGCCGCGTGGCGTTCAGGGACTCCCGCGGGAGTCGGACAGCTGGCAGCTGAGAGTCCGATGCTGGAAGACGGAGCTCGGATCCGCGCGCGGCCAGACGGCAGGTGAGACCGGGGGGGGGGGGGGGGGGGGGGGTCCGTCCTGAAGCGCGTGCGTGTGTCCGCGTGTGATGACGTTCACATCTGTGGTGTCATGTAAATGATTCTGTCGTCAGACGGACCTCATGAAATGGACCTGATGGTTCCTCGGAACCGACGGTTCTATCAGAACTCTTGACCAGAACTCTTTCTTTACATCTGGACCCTCTTAGATGTTTACGGCCTCAAACGTTGGTGTTCCTCAGGGATCATGACGAGGTTCTCTTCGGTAAATGTATTTTAGATGAAGCCGAACCTCTGAGCCGGGTCAGAACATCTGCAGGTAAATGTTTACATCACCGCAGCAGTTCATGATTCTGCTGAAAGACTTCAGATGTTCCTCGTGATCCTTCATCCAAACTGAAGCAGGAGACATCCCAGAACCAGACTCCACCCTCTGTCCAGACTCCACCCTCTGTCCAGACTCCGCCCTCTGTCCAGACTCCGCCCTCAGATCAGACTGTATAAACTAGATCTTAGAGATTTGCTGAGTCATGCTGAGTTTCTGAGGCTTCACGTGTTTTGGTTCTGGCTTTGAGATGTGTGAGAGATGAAGGTCTTCTCCTCGATCAGTCTGAGGTGAAGGTCTTCTCCTCTGTCAGTCTGAGGTGAAGGTCTTCTCCTCTGTCAGTCTGAGGTGAAGGTCTTCTCCTCTGTCAGTCTGAGGTGAAGGTCTTCTCCTCTGTCAGTCTGAGGTGAAGGTCTTCTCCTCTGTCAGTCTGAGGTGAAGGTCTTCTCCTCTGTCAGTCTGAGGTGAAGGTCTTCTCCTCGGTCAGTCTGAGGTGAAGGTCTTCTCCTCTGTCAGTCTGAGGTGAAGGTTTTCCTCCGTCAGTCGTCTGATCTGCAGAGGAGCGTCAGACCCGATGTTCTCGTTCTGATTCAGTCTCGCTTCAGATTATCTAATCTGGTGTTTTGGCGCCTTCGTATCTCTGCCCGTGGCGGGTGTGGCGGGGTGGCGGGGTGGCGGGGGGGTCAACATGGCCTCCTCTGTGATCGATAACGTTCCAAAAACAGATCAGTAATCAAAAGCCCCCCCACCCCTCCGTTTGACCCTGAAGGCAGCACGTGGTGGGTCTAAAGGGTCAGAGTGACCCGCCTTTGGGTCGGACGAGTTCTGCGTTCCTACAGAACCTCCAGGATGTTCTTGAAGGACCGGTTCATGGTTCTGGAAGGTTCTGTCCGTCCTCTGAGGATTCTCCGGGTTCCCACTGACCCACTGTGAGAATCTGAAAGAGGAGATGAGGATCTCCCTCCCCGACCGGCACGTCAGAACTGTCCTGTGGTTCTGTGGTTCTGGACACCCCCCCGCCCCTCGTGTGTTGCCCAGCGGTTGTGCGTTCAGCTTACATAAAGCTCTCCGGTTGTTGTCCTGTTGCTAGGAGACCAGATTTCCTGAAAGTTAAACGTTCTCTAAGGTCAGGATGTGGATCAGAACCGCCCTCTCTGACCCCCCCGTCCAGGTGGTGCACAGGATTCTTCTGGGACTTGTGCAGCTGCCCCGTCGTCCCCGCTGGGCTGCAGTCACATGGTGTCAAACTGCCCCAGCAAGGATACATCTGCCTTAATGCCCCCAGAGGTCCCGTGTCAGAGGACCAGGGTGAGAAAACACCGAGCATCATGGGAAGTCTGGCAGCTCACCGTGTTCTCTCACCAGGAGCTGGGCCTGGACAGAATCTGCCTTAATGCCCCCTGAGGGCCAATCCCTGCTCTCTGTTTGCCCCAGTTATCTGCAGAAGACGTTTGTCCTGTCAGGGAATCATCAGGAGACGTTGAGATGTTCTGCTTCATGTTTGGATCAAACATTCTGATCTCAAAGTTCTAATGGACCTCACAGACCAAACTCAGGTTCTGAATCGGGTCATCTGACAGAATCAGAACCTTTTTGAGCTGAAGCTGAACTTTCTTGAAGGAATCTCTGTGGGAAAAGGTTGATCCTAAGCGGATAATGCTTGTGGATTTAATTCTCTGGTCTTTGATCAGAGCGGATCAGGATCAGG
The DNA here is from genome assembly GCA_003999625.1 of Oryzias javanicus. Taxonomy (NCBI): domain Eukaryota; kingdom Metazoa; phylum Chordata; class Actinopteri; order Beloniformes; family Adrianichthyidae; genus Oryzias; species Oryzias javanicus. The sequence continues at coordinate 86,049 of CM012460.1, read as the reverse complement.
ATCAGGATCCTTCCTGTCAGGAGGATCTGCGGTTCTTCAGAAGTTCAAGTGCGTTTCTGAGTTTACGACCGTCCCGGAGGCGCTCCTCGGCTCGCCGTGAGCGGGTCGGAGTCCACCGGGTTATCTCCGCTCTCGACCTTCTCTGGAAATGATTCCACGCCGGCTTTCATAACCTGTGGAGACACGCCCACATGGGTCATGTTTGAGCAGGTACAGCGCCGCCGAGCTCTTCTCCAAATATTGACCGGACCTCTCCTGTTTCTCAGAGAGACTGCGGGCGTCCAGAACCTCCCTGCTGGACTCACAGGTACGTGGATCGGATCGTTTCTAGATAAACATGGAGTTCAGACCCGCAGACGTGTTCCTCAGAGCGGACCGGACCGTCCTGACCCTTGACCGCTGTTCTGGCAGGAGACTCCATGGCCACACGCCTCTGACTCGCCGTCCGGCAGCTGCGTCGTCATGGCAACAGCGGCGCCGATGCAGTTCACCGCCGTGGACTACGTCATCTTCGCTCTGCTGCTGGTGGCGTCGGCCGGGATCGGCCTGTTCTACGCCTTCTCGGGGGGCGCCAGCGCACCACGCAGGTGGGTGGGTGAGTGTTGGCGGCTGGCGGCGGCGCGTGCGCGGCGTCCCTGACGTCTCTCCGTCCTGAAGGAGTTCCTGATGGCGGACCGCTCCATGAGCTGCCTGCCGTGTCCCTGTCGCTGCTCGCCCACCTTCCAGTCGGCGGTGGCCATCCTGGGCGCCCCGTCGGAGGTCTACGCCTTCGGCACGCAGTACTGGTTCCTGGGCTGCTCCTACTTCCTGGGTCTGCTCGTCCCGGCCCACGTCTTCATCCCGGTCTTCTACAGGCTGCGGCTGTCCAGCGCCTACGAGGTTCTGATTCTGCTTTGGTTTGAATGAAGCCCCCCGGGCCGGGTTCTGGCCTTTGACTCGGTTCTGTTGTGCTGAATCAGGTCTGAACCTGTGGATGGCCAGACTTGGTCCACACCAACAGAACTAGAACCCGGCGTGAACGGGCCGGACCTGACGAGTGTGTGTGTTCTGACAGTACCTGGAGCTGCGCTTTCAATAAGACGGTCCGTGTGTGCGGGACGGTGACCTTCATCTTCCAGATGGTACCTGCCTTCCTGTTTCTGTGGTCATGGTTCTGACCCAACTCTGCTCTGACCCGGTCTGCCCCCCTCCCCACAGGTCATCTACATGGGGGGTGCTGTACGCTCCGGCGCTGGCGCTGAATGCAGGTAAACTGTTTCTGCTCTGGGACGGGGGGGGGGCTCGTCTGAGAATTGTCTAGTAAAGGGGGGGGCGTGTCTTGCAGTGACGGGCTTCGACCTCTGGGGCGGTGCTGGCCATGGGGCTGGTGTGCACGCTCTACACCGCTCTGGTAAGAAGCAGCCGGACGGCAGCTCGGGGGGGGGGCTCGCGGGGGGGGGGGCCTCGGAGTGACTGGCTGTCGTCTTTCAGGGGGGCTGAAGGCCGTCATCTGGACGGACGTCTTCCAGACGGTGGTGATGTTTGCGGGCCAGCTGGCGGTCATCGTGGTGGGGGCCAGTCAGGCGGGGGGCATGGGGAGGTGTGGAGGAAGGCGCTGAAACGGCAGCCGGAATCTCCGGGCTGGAGTGAGTGCGGGGGGGGGGGGGGGGGGGGGGCTGGTACCGGCGGGTCCTGACGGGTCCTGACGGGTCCTGACGGGTCTGTGTGTCTGCAGCCTGAACCCGGACCCTCTGCAGCGCCACACCTTCTGGACGCTGGGGGTGGGCGGAGTCTTCCTCATGCTGGCTCTGTACGGGGTCAACCAGGCGCAGGTGCAGCGTTACCTGAGCTCGCGCTCCGAGAGGGAGGCCATCATGTGAGCACGCCGTCCCGGACGTCCCCGCCCTCCTTAAGAACCGCCCTCAGACTGCCCCCCTCCCCCCAGGTCCTGCTACGTGGTGTTCCCCTTGCCAGCAGGTGGTGCTGTGCCTGGGCTGCCTGATGGGGCTGGTCATGTTCGCTCGCTACGGCGAGGACAGTCCTCTGGAGCGCGGCTACGTGCAGAGCAACGACCAGGTGAGGCGGGGCGCGCGCACGCTGACGCACACGCGCGCACGTGCACGCTGACGCACGTGCACGCGGACGCACGCTGACGCACGCTCTTCATGCACGCTTAGGGGACCAGTGCTCCCTCGTGCACACTCCTGCTCCCTCGTGCACACTCCTGCTTCCTCGTGCACTCCCCTGCTCCCTCGTGCACACTCCTGCTCCCTCGTGCACACTCCTGCTTCCTCGTGCACTCCCCTGCTCCCTCGTGCACACTCCTGCTCCCTCGTGCACACTCCTGCTCCCTCGTGCACACCCCTGCTTCCTCGTGCACACTCCTGCTCCCTTGTGCACACCCCGCTTCCTCGTGCACTCCCCTGCTTCCTCGTGCACTCCCCTGCTTCCTCGTGCACACTCCTGCTTCCTCGTGCACTCCCCTGCTTCCTCGTGCACTCCCCTGCTTCCTCGTGCACACTCCTGCTTCCTCGTGCACTCCCCTGCTTCCTCGTGCACTCCCCTGCTTCCTCGTGCACTCCCCTGCTTCCTCGTGCACTCCCCTGCTTCCTCGTGCACACTCCTGCTCCCTCGTGCACACCCCTGCTTCCTCGTGCACTCCCCTGCTTCCTCGTGCACTCCCCTGCTTCCTCGTGCACACCCCTGCTCCCTCGTGCACACCCTGCTTCCTCGTGCACTCCCCTGCTTCCTCGTGCACACTCCTGCTTCTCGTGCACACTCCTGCTTCCTCGTGCACACTCCTGCTTCCTCGTGCACACTCCTGCTCCCTCGTGCACACCCCTGCTTCCTCGTGCACACTCTGCTCCCCCATGCACACCCCTCCTCCCTCGTGCCACCCCTCCTCCCTTGTGCACACTCCTTCTCCCTCGTGCATGCCCCTCCCCCCCCGTGCACGCCCCTGCTCCCTCGTGCACGCTCACGCTGACTCTGTGTGTGCAGATGGTGCTGTACTTCGTCATGGATGTGTTCAGGGACCTGCCCGGCCTCCCCGGCCTCTTCGTGGCGTGTCTGTTCAGCGGAGCGCTCAGGTCAGAGGTCACTCTCGTTTTCTGACGATTTTTTCCCGCCTCTGACCTCCGTGTCAGTGACGCGGTCACCTGCAGATCTTCGCGTTCATTCGTCAGGCTTTGGTCTGAACAGGTCGCCATGGAAACCCCAACAAAGCAGTGTTTATCGATGCTTCTTCCTGATTGGTTTATACTGGGCTTCATTAACTTCAAAGGTTTTTAATGGATTATTCTGCCCCCCCCAGCACCATCTCCTCAGCCTTCAACTCCTTAGCAACAGTAACCATGGAGGACCTCATCAAGCCTCACTTTCCCACCATGACTGAAACCAGGGCCACCTTGCTGTCCAAAGGCCTGGGTAAGACCCCCCCTCATGCTGTGGTAGAGCGTTCTGTCAGACTTGACCCCCTGCTCTGACGTGTCCCCCCCCCAGCTCTGGTCTACGGTCTGGTGTGTTTGGCCATGGCTTACATCGCCTCCAGAATGGGCTCGGTGCTGCAGGTGAGCGCCCCCCTCCCTCGGTGACCAGTGAGCGCTCTGACCTCTCTGTGTCTCCAGGCGGCCTTCAGCATCTTCGGCATGGTGGGGGGGCCTCTGCTGGGACTGTTCTGCCTGGGGATGTTCTTCCCCTGGGCCAACCCTGCGGTAAGTACTCAGATTACTTGATGCAGTTACTCTGGATCCTCCCCTGTCCCCGCCTCGGTTTCAGGGCGCCGTGGTGGGGCTGGTGGCGGGCCTGGCCATGGCGTTTTGGATCGGGATCGGCAGCATCGTGATGCGTGTGTCATCTGCCCCCCCCGCCCCACCCCTCAATGCCACCTCCCTCCCCCTTCTGGACGCGGGCGGGACTGCAGCCCCCTTCATGAATAGCAGCAGGTAACCTCAGGGAGACTCCGCCCCCAGGAGGCAGTTAAAGAAGAGACTGAAGTCTTCTGTCCCCCCCCAGGCCCAGCGGCGTGCACGCCCTCTACTCGCTGTCCTACATGTGGTACAGCGCCCACAACTCCGCCACCGTGGTGCTGGTCGGGCTGGTCGTCAGTCTGCTGACAGGTGAGCTCTGAGGCTCCTCCCCCTGACAGAGAGGAACCTCCTCCTCCTCGTAACTTCCTGAACGTCCTCGTGGCGTTCCCATCATCCTCGTGGCGTCCCCGTTCCCATCCCCATGGCGCATTCCATCGTCCCCGTGGCGTCCCATCTCTCCAATCGTCCCCGTGGCGTTCCCATCGTCCCCATGGCGTTCCCATCGACCCCATGGCGTTCCCATCATCCCCGTGGCGTTCCCATCGTCCCCATGGCGTCCCCATCGTCCCCGTGGCGTCCCCATCGTCCCCGTGGCGTTCCCATAGTCCCCATGGCGTTCCCATCGTCCCCATGGCGTTCCCATGGTCCCCGTGGCGTCCTCATCGTCCCCGTGGCGATCCCATCGTCCCCGTGGCGTTCCCGTCATCCCCGTGGCGTTCCCATCGTCCCCGTGGCGTTCCCATCGTCCCCATGGCGTTCCCATCGACCCCATGGCGTTCCCATCATCCCCGTGGCGTTCCCATCGTCCCCATGGCGTCCCCATCGTCCCCGTGGCGTCCCCATCGTCCCCGTGGCGTCCCCATCGTCCCTATGGCGTTCCCGTCATCCCCGTGGTGTCCCCATCGTCCCCGTGGCGTTCCCATCGTCCCCGTGGCGTCCCCGTGGCGTTCCCATCGTCCCCATGGCGTCCCCATCGTCCCCGTGGCGTTCCCATCGTCCCTATGGCGTTCCCGTCATCCCCGTGGCGTTCCCATCGTCCCCATGGCGTTCCCATAGTCCCCATGGCGTCCTCATCGTCCCCGTGGCGTTCCCATCGTCCCCGTGGCGTTCCCGTCATCCCCGTGGCGTTCCCATCGTCCCCGTGGCATTCCCATAGTCCCCATGGCGTCCTCATCGTCCCCGTGGCGTTCCCATCGTCCCCATGGCGTTCCCATCGTCCCCATGGCGTCCCCATCGTCCCCGTGGCGTCCCCATCGTCCCCGTGGCGTTCCCATAGTGCCCATGGCGTTCCCATCGTCCCCATGGCGTCCCCATCGTCCCCGTGGCGTTCCCATCGTCCCCGTGGCGTTCCCGTCGTCCCCGTGGCGTTCCCGTCATCCCCGTGGCGTTCCCATCGTCCCCGTGGCGTTCCCATAGTCCCCATGGCGTCCTCATCGTCCCCGTGGCGTCCCCATCGTCCCCGTGGCGTTCCCATCGTCCCCGTGGCGTTCCCATCGTCCCCGTGGCGTCCCCATCGTCCCCGTGGCGTTCCCATCGTCCTCGTGGCGTTCCCATCGTCCCCGTGGCGTTCCCATCGTCCCCGTGGCGTTCCCATCGTCCCCGTGGCGTTCCCATCGTCCCCGTGGCGTTCCATCGTCCTCGTGGCGTTCCCATCGTCCCCGTGGCGTTCCCATCGTCCTCGTGGCGTCCTCATCCTCATCGTCCCTGTGGCGTTCCCATCATGCTCTGCTCTCCTCAGGACCAATGAAGGAGAAGGATCTGACTCCAGGGACCGTCTTTCCCGTTTTGGGGACGCTGCTCTTCTTCCTGCCGGAGCGCTACAGGGAGAAGCTGTGCTGCGTGACGCCGCTGGGCCAGAAGGTGAGCAGGCTCCTCCCCCTCAAGCTCCTCCTCCGTAAATGCTTCTCCAACCTGTCTTTGCCTCCCGCAGCCAGCAGAGGGCAGCAGGCAGCCGTACCGGCGGGCCCAGAGAGACGGGCAGGAGATGGTTCTGGAGGACAAGGAGCCCGGCGCCGACGCCGCGCACGTGAAGACCGGCGGCGGTGCCGTGCACGTGGAGGCGGCGCTCAGCAGCTCCGAGGATCCTTCCTGCCAGCTGAGCACGCACGCCATGGTGGAGACGGCGCTGTGACCACGCCCACTGTGACCACGCCCGCTGCCATGTTAGATTCTGCGAGCACGTCGTCGTGCACGCTCGGCCTCATGCATGCAGCTGATTGGAGCCGCACAAACCAATCAGGTCACTGATAGAAGAAGATCTGAAGGAGAGTGAGAGGACGAGTTAGGTCAGACTAGATTAGATCAAGTTAATCCAGGGGATTCAGCCCCCAGTGGGGGGTCAGATGAGTGGAGCGAGCGCCTCAGAGCGGCGGCGGTTCAGCTCGTCTTCATGGCTGCAGGAACCGTGCGGTCATGACGGGATGAGTCCTTCCTCAGTGTTTCTCCTCATCGTCGAGTCTCCATCGAGTCTCCATGTAGTCTCCATCTAGTCTCCAATCGAGTCTCCATCTAGTCTCCATCTAGTCTCCAATCGAGTCTCCACAGAGGCTCAATCGAGTCTCCATCATGTCTCCATCTAGTCTCCATATAGTCTCTATCTAGTCTCCAATCAAGTCTCCATTGAGGCTCCATTGAGTTTCAATCATGTCTGCATCTAGTCTCCAATCGAGTCTCCATCTAGTCTCCATCTAGTCTCCAATCGAGTCTCCACAGAGGCTCAATCGAGTCTCCATCGTGTCTCCACAGAGGCTCCATCGAGTCTCCATCATATCTCCACAGAGGCTCCATCGTGTCTCCAGCATGTCTCCATTGTGTCCCCATTGAGGCTCCAGCATGTCTCCATCGAGTCTCCATCGTGTCTCCACAGAGGCTCCATTGAGTCTCCATAGTGTCTCCATCTAGTCTTCAATCGAGTCTCCATCTAGTCTCCAATCAAGTTTTCAATCAAGTCTCCATTTAGTCTCCAATCAAGTTTTCAATCAAGTCTCGATCGAGTCTCCATCATGTCTCCACAGAGGCTCCATCGAGTCCCCATTGAGGCTCCATCGAGTCTCCATCGTGTCTCCAGCACGTCTCCATCGATTCTCCATCGTGTCTCCACAGAGGCTCCATTGAGTCTCCATCGTGTCTCCATCTAGTCTCCAATCAAGTTTTCAATCAAGTCTCCATTTAGTCTCCAATCAAGTTTTCAATCAAGTCTCGATCGAGTCTCCATCGTGTCTCCACAGAGGCTCCATCGAGTCCCCATTGAGGCTCCATCGAGTCTCCATCTAGTCTCCATCGTGTCTCCACAGAGGCTCCATTGAGTCTCCATCGTGTCCCCATCTAGTCTCCAATCGAGTCTCCATTTAGTCTCCAATCAAGTTTTCAATCAAGTCTCCATTTAGTCTCCAATCAAGTTTTCAATCAAGTCTCGATCGAGTCTCCATCGTGTCTCCACAGAGGCTCCATCGAGTCCCCATTGAGGCTCCATCGAGTCTCCATCGAGTCTCCATCGTGTCTCCAGCACGTCTCCATCGATTCTCCATCGTGTCTCCACAGAGGCTCCATTGAGTCTCCATCGTGTCCCTATCTAGTCTCCAATCGAGTCTCCATTTAGTCTCCAATCAAGTTTTCAATCAAGTCTCGATCGAGTCTCCATCGTGTCTCCACAGAGCTCCATCGAGGCTCCATCGAGTCTCCAGCACGTTTCCATCTAGTCTCCATCGTGTCCCCATCGAGTCTCCATCATGTCTTTTCCCTCCATCATGACTCCACCTCCAGCTGCAGCCCGTCCAGAGCATATAGAAGACTCCTCCCCCTGACCGACGCCGTCCGCTCCGCTCTTCTATATGTCGGAGCCGGCCGCCATGGCGGCTCTGAACCTGAAATTACTTGAAGTTCCTGTGGAGCCACAGCCAGAAGATGCCTTCAGACCCCCCGGGGGGGAGCACTTTCAGCAGCACTACCAAAGCACCGCCTGAAACTGCGAGGCCCGTGGCGTTCGCCGGCGCCGTGGACGAGCGCGGCCTTTGTCTGCTGTGGCGCTTCGTAATTTCTCACCAAATAAATATTGTTTGGAACAATATTTTTCTGATCCAGAAGAATTCATCCCAGAAGCTGAAGCACTGAAGCTCCACAGCTTCTCTGCTTCCAAGTGCCTTCACGCTGTTTCCTCTGAGCCCGGAGACGAGCGGCTGCTGTGATTGGACGGGAGGGTGGGGGCGGGGTCTGTGTGGAATCTGATGTTTTTCAATAAAACTTCTGAAGATCAGAGAAAGGATGTGTCTTTCATCAGGTAAATGAGGGGGGGGGGGGGGGGGGGGGTCCTTGCACTCCTCGGGCTCAGTCCAAGTCTGGATCAAACGTGGTGGATCGTTGACAGTTCTGATGTGTCAGAGCTGACTGTGGATTTGAACCCACAACCTCCCAGTGTCAGGTGGACACTCTACCACTGAACCCAGGATGGAACCGGGTCGTGTCTGTGGTTCACGGTTCTGTTAGAAACCCCCAGGTCACATGACCTTTTATGACCCCCCCACACACACACACAGAAGGATCAATAATCATGGAGACATTCAGTTCCTCAGAACTGGGCTTTTGGTTCTGTTCAGACCTAAACAGGAACAGAGGCTCAGAGTTCTGCTCCAGTTTACAGCTGCAGCAGCCTTGAACACAGATGATTTCATTTGGAGGCTCTCCATGAGCCGGAGGAGGCGCCACCAGGTTTCTGGTCCAGGTCGGACCTCAGATGTTCATGAAGAAGGAATCATGGGAAACATGGATACATCATGCTTATCCAGAAAAGGATCTGTGGTGGGATCTGATGGATCCATCCTATTATTGGATCCATCAGATCCTTACCAGATCCGAGCATCCTAAATGGATCCTATGATGGGATCTGATCATTAACCTCTTAGCAGGATCCTGATAGGATCATTACAGGATCTCATAACGATCTTGATGGATCCTTCTCGTTGTCCCAATAGGCTCCGCCCCTAACCCCCTCAGAGGTCAGACTTCACACAGAACACAATCAGTTTTAATAGAAACTTTAAAGCATCAAATGTTGGTTTTTCATTGTTGACTGAATATTTAGCATGAGGGCAGGTCCCTGCTAGACAGGAAAGTGAGCACACACACACACACACACACAAACATGGAATTTACGTGTTTCTGTGAAGCCAGCAGGTGACCCCCCCCATAAATTCTGATAATGGGCTACACGCCGTTCCTGCTCGCCGAGATTTGTGGCGTCATTAGTCAGACCGAGCAGACGGCGAACGGTTATCAGCTGCACATAAATCTGACTGTCTGCAACTGAGGGGGGTCTGCAGCTGAGGGGGGGTCTGCAGCTGAGGGGGGGTCTGCAGCTGAGGGGGTCTGCAACTGAGGAGGGGTCTGCAACTGAGGGGGGGTCTGCAGCTGAGGGGGGGTCTGCAACTGAGGGGGGGGGGGGTCTACAGCTGAGGGGGGGGTCTGCAGATGAGGGGGGGGTCTGCAGCTGAGGGGGGTCTACAGCTGAGGGGGGTCTACAACTGGGGGGTCTGCAGCTGAGGGGGGTCTGCAGCTGAGGGGGGGTCTGCATGAGGGGGGGGTCTACAGCTGAGGGGGGGGTCTGCAGCTGAGGGGGTGTCTGCAGCTGAGGGGGGGTCTGCAGCTGAGGGGGTGTCTACAGCTGAGGGGGGGTCTGCAACTGAGTGGGGGTCCATAGGCGGAGCTTCTGGGATTCGTCGCACAAAAGCTCGGTGGTTGCAGCAGATCAAAGTTTCATTCGTTCGCCCTCAGAATCTGGGTCGGTTCTGCTACAGTTTTGGATCAGAACCAGACCATCCTAAATTCTGCATGAATGTTGTCCTCGGAGAGAAGGCGGGGTCAAGCTGAGCGTCTCCCTTCATGGTTTCCAGGGCTGGGGGCGTGGTCCTTCCTGCCCACTCCGAGCCCTCTGATTGGCTGACAGCAGCTCTCCAATGGAGCCGCAGTAGAGGAGGGAACGCATGGGCCACTTCTGCAGACAGATAGTGGACCAATCAGAACAGCTGATGGTTCCAGAACTCCAACAGAACCTTACATTCATGTTCATTCATGATGTGCAGAGTTCTGGTCGGAACCAGAACTTTAACAACGTTCATGTGAGGACAGGCTGCTCTTCCACCCGGATGGAGCTCAGGACCTCACCTTGACTGGATGGAGGTATCCTTCAGGTCTGGGGGGCGGAGCTTGCTCTGGGCGTGTCCCTCCCTGGTCCAGAGTCTCTGTCAGGTAAGCTATGTAGTTTGTTGCCAGGACCAGAACATCCAGTTTGGACAGCTTGGTGTCGGGTGGGACAGAAGGCAGAGCGGCCTGGAGAACATGGGGGGGGGGGGGGCATTAGACAATAGAGAGAACTGAGGCTGTAGAGCCGTGCACGTGAGTGCACGTATGAGCGCACGTATGAGTGCACGTATGAGCGCGTACCTGCAGGCTGTGGAAGGCCTGCCGCAGGTTTCGTACTCGACTCCGCTCTCGAGCTGCGTTCTCGGGGGAGGGCTGGACCCGGAGAACCGGGGTCAGTCCAGACCCACAATCAGACTCCACCTGCTGAGAGAAGACCTGTGAGCACCTGGAGACACACCTGGAGACACACCTGGAGACACACCTGGATACGACAGTAGGACTATCCGGTCGTACAGACACACCTGGATACAACAGTAGGACTCTCCGGTCGTACAGACACACCTGGATACAACAGTAGGACTATCTGGTCGTACAGACACACCTGGATACGACAGTAGGACTCTCCGGTCGTACAGACACACCTGGATACGACAGTAGGACTATCCGGTCGTACAGACACACCTGGATACAACAGTAGGACTATATGGTCGTACAGACACACCTGGATACAACAGTAGGACTATCTGGTCGTACAGACACACCTGGATACAACAGTAGGACTATATGGTCGTACAGACACACCTGGATACAACAGTAGGACTATCTGGTCGTACAGACACACCTGGATAGGACAGTAGGACTATCCGGTCGTACAGACACACCTGGATACAACAGTAGGACTATCTGGTCGTACAGACACACCTGGATACAACAGTAGGACTATCTGGTCGTACAGACACACCTGGATACGACAGTAGGACTATCTGGTCGTACAGACACACCTGGATACGACAGTAGGACTATCTGGTCGTACAGACACACCTGGATACGACAGTAGGACTATCGGCGTCGTACAGACACACCTGGATACGACAGTAGGACTATCCGGTCGTACAGACACACCTGGATATGACAGTAGGACTATCTGGTCGTACAGACACACCTGGATACGACAGTAGGACTATCTGGTCGTACAGACACACCTGGATACGACAGTAGGACTATCTGGTCGTACAGACACACCTGGATACGACAGTAGGACTATCTGGTCGTACAGACACACCTGGATACGACAGTAGGACTCTCCGGTCGTACAGACACACCTGGATACGACAGTAGGACTCTCTGGTCGTACAGACACACCTGGATATGACAGTAGGACTCTCTGGTCGTACAGACACACCTGGATACGACAGTAGGACTATCCGGTCGTACAGACACACCTGGATACGACAGTAGGACTATCCGGTCGTACAGACACACCTGGATACGACAGTAGGACTATCCGGTCGTACAGACACACCTGGATACGACAGTAGGACTCTCTGGTCGTACAGACACACCTGGATATGACAGTAGGACTCTCTGGTCGTACAGACACACCTGGATACAACAGTAGGACTATCTGGTCGTACAGACACACCTGGATACGACAGTAGGACTATCCGGTCGTACAGACACACCTGGATACGACAGTAGGACTATCCGGTCGTACAGACACACCTGGATACGACAGTAGGACTATCCGGTCGTACAGACACACCTGGATACGACAGTAGGACTATCCGGTCGTACAGACACACCTGGATACGACAGTAGGACTCTCTGGTCGTACAGACACACCTGGATATGACAGTAGGACTCTCTGGTCGTACAGACACACCTGGATACAACAGTAGGACTATCCGGTCGTACAGACACACCTGGATACGACAGTAGGACTATCCGGTCGTACAGACACACCTGGATACGACAGTAGGACTATCCGGTCGTACAGACACACCTGGATACGACAGTAGGACTATCCGGTCGTACAGACACACCTGGATACGACAGTAGGACTATCTGGTCGTACAGACACACCTGGATACGACAGTAGGACTATCTGGTCGTACAGACACACCTGGATACGACAGTAGGACTATCCGGTCGTACAGACACACCTGGATACAACAGTAGGACTATCTGGTCGTACAGACACACCTGGATACGACAGTAGGACTCTCCGGTCGTACAGACACACCTGGATACGACAGTAGGACTCTCTGGTTGTACAGACACACCTGGATACAACAGTAGGACTATCTGGTCGTACAGACACACCTGGATACAACAGTAGGACTATATGGTCGTACAGACACACCTGGATACAACAGTAGGACTATCTGGTCGTACAGACACACCTGGATAGGACAGTAGGACTATCCGGTCGTACAGACACACCTGGATACGACAGTAGGACTATCTGGTCGTACAGACACACCTGGATACGACAGTAGGACTATCCGGTCGTACAGACACACCTGGATATGACAGTAGGACTATCCGGTCGTACAGACACACCTGGATATGACAGTAGGACTATCCGGTCGTACAGACACACCTGGATATGACAGTAGGACTCTCTGGTCTATCTGGACTCCTCCTACCTGGTTTCAAACTGCTGCAGCGTCTGAACTTACCCACTTCCTGTTTCCTCGGGGGCTCGTTCTGGGTCGGGCCGGGGGTGTCGGGCCGTTGGCTCCAGTGGGGAGGTTCATCTGCCGCTCTGCTGAGGAGCTGGAGTCCAGCTGCTTGTCTCCTCTCAGCAGCACCAGGTTGTCCAGAGGATTCATAATTTTGGTTCTTCTGAAGCCTTCAGATCCTGAGGAACTGGGTTTGGGTCAGAACTTCAGCTCAGAACATCTGCAGTTCTGCTGTGTAGCTCAGCTGCAGATGACGGACCTGCTCGTCTCCACATATATTCTTCTGCCAGGACCCATCTGCCCCATCAGTGGCCACGCCCCCCATCAGTGGCCACGCCCCCCCAGCATCTCTCTGCTTGTTTCCTAATTGGGTGAGGTAATGTGGGGAACTTCATGTGGTCCTTATCTCTGCCGGCCGGTCATCCCCATCCTCCCCTGACTGTTTGTTTGCCAAGAAGAGCAAGCAGGCAGGCAGTCCGGCCTGGGGGAGTGCTTCTCAGGGAGGGGGTCTGGATCCAGGGCACTGGGGGGCCTTGGGAAACTCAGGGCTCCGCAAACAGCTGGACAAGGAAATGGACGGCGTGGGGCGCCGCGACATTGAACATTTCATGAGAAAGGAATTCTTCGTTTCATTTCACAGAACCGTTCTGCTTCCATGTTGCTTTTTAACAGGATTCTGGTCCAGAAAGATTCTGTTTATCTACCGACCCGTCTTCATACAGGGTCTGAATTTACTTTCTGCTCTACTTTGAAGTGTCAGCCTTTCAGAACCAAAACTGTTTTATGAACTTTAGAAATGTTACCAGAACCTACAAAAGCCTCTGCTTTTCCCTCATCTGTGTTTTAGCGGATGCTTTATCCTAATTACATAGTTACAGTCACAGTTACTGTCATGGTCACAGTTACTGTTAGTTACAGTTACATTCACAGTTTAAGTTTAATTAGTTTATATAGCGCCTTCAAATGGCATTAGCCAAAAAAAGGCGCTTTAAATTAAAAGTTCAACGAACAGTAAAAACAACAATTAAAATATTTAAAAACAGTTAAAAGTAGACAGTTACATAGAAGCATAAAACACCAGATAAATCAGATAGATCATCGTAGATCATCGTAGATCATCATAGATCAATCATAGATCATAATAGATTATAATAAATCAAACAGAGATCATCATAGATCATCATAGATCATCATAGATCATAATAGATTATAATAAATCAAACAGAGATCATCATAGATCATCATAGATCATCATAGATCATCGTAGATCATCGTAGATCATCATAGATCATAATAGATTATAATAAATCAAACACAGATCATCATAGATCATCATAGATCATCGTAGATCATAATATATCAATAATAGATTATAATAAATCAAACATAGATCATCATAGATCATCATAGATCATCGTAGATCATCGTAGATCATCATAGATCATAATAGATTATAATAAATCAAACACAGATCATCATAGATCATCATAGATCATCGTAGATCATAATATATCAATAATAGATTATAATAAATCAAACATAGATCATTGTAGATCATCATAGATCAATCATAATAGATTATAATAAATCAAACAGAGATCATCATAGATCATCATAGATCATCATAGATCATCGTAGATCATCATAGATCAATCATAGATCATAATAGATTATAAAAAATCAAACACAGATCATCATAGATCATCATAGATCAATCATAGATCATAATAGATTATAAAAAATCAAACACAGATCATCATAGATCATCATAGATCATCATAGATCATCATAGATCATCGTAGATCATAATATATCAATAATAGATTATAATAAATCAAACATAGATCATCGTAGATCATCATAGATCAATCATAGATCATAATAGATTATAATAAATCAAACAGAGATCATCATAGATCATCATAGATCATCATAGATCATCATAGATCAATCATAGATCATAATAGATTATAATAAATCAAACAGAGATCATCATAGATCATCGTAGATCATCGTAGATCATCATAGATCATAATAGATTATAATAAATCAAACACAGATCATCATAGATCATCATAGATCATCATAGATCATCATAGATCATAAGAGATTATAATAAATCAAACACACATCATCATAGATCATCATAGATCAATCATAGATCATAATAGATTATAATAAATCAAACACAGATCATCATAGATCATCATAGATCAATCATATATAAGTCATAGATTAACGACCACTCATAGACTAGTCTTTTCCGATCAAATTAAAAGATGAAGCCCAAGAATCATCAAAAATGACCACAACACAAAAAGTCACAAACGAGCTCACAAGTTTATTTGATCCAAACTTCGACATGATCATCAGTTCACTGGTTTCTAGAGTCAAATACATGTTTGGATTATTTCTGCACAAACTCTAAATTTTAAGGTCAGAATCTGGTCAAGATTAGCCACAGCACTGCAGACTAAAGAGGTGCTGAGAAGAACTGACGGGTCACGGGTCTGAAAGGGTTCTAGGTCAGGGTTCTGCTGACAGAACTCATGGAAACATCAAAATGAAGCTCAAACAAAAGCCCAGACATCCCAGCGTTCCCGGAGCGATCCTGCAGCCGGTGTACTCGGATCTCCCCTTATCACTGGGAGGAATGCTAACATCATGTTTCAGAACCCCCCAACACCACCAGCACCATCTGCTCAGAACCATGTCCTCACCATAACACCCCCACCACCACCCAGAATCTGGTCCAAAAGTCTGTTGTACATCTACTGAGTCTACAAAGGTTTGGCGGACCGGTTTAGAGGTTGAAGTTCCTCTGGACCGGTTTAGAGGTTGAAGTTCCTCTGGACCGGTTTAGAGGTTGAAGTTCCTCTGGACCGGTTTAGAGGTTGAAGTTCCTCTGGACCGGTTTAGAAGTTGAAGCTCCTCTGGACCGGTTTAGAGGTTGAAGTTCCTCTGGACCGGTTTAGAGGTTGAAGCTCCTCTGGACCGGTTTAGAGGTTGAAGTTCCTCTGGACCGGTTTAGAGGTTGAAGTTCCTCTGGACCGGTTTAGAGGTTGAAGTTCCTCTGGACCGGTTTAGAGGTTGAAGTTCCTCTGGACCGGTTTAGAAGTTGAAGCTCCTCTGGACCGGTTTAGAGGTTGAAGTTCCTCTGGACCGGTTTAGAGGTTGAAGCTCCTCTGGACCGGTTTAGAGGTTAAAGTTCCTCTGGACCGGTTTAGAGGTTGAAGTTCCTCTGGACCGGTTTAGAGGTTGAAGCTCCTCTGGACCGGTTTAGAGGTTGAAGTTCCTCTGGACCGGTTTTAGAGGTTGAAGTTCCTCTGGACCGGTTTAGAGGTTGAAGTTCCTCTGGACCGGTTTAGAGGTTGAAGCTCCTCTGGACCGGTTTAGAGGTTGAAGTTCCTCTGGACCGGTTTAGAGGTTGAAGTTCCTCTGGACCGGTTTAGAGGTTGAAGTTCCTCTGGACCAGTTTAGAGGTTGAAGTTCCTCTGGACCGGTTTAGAGGTTGAAGTTCCTCTGGACCGGTTTAGAGGTTGAAGCTCCTCTGGACCGGTTTAGAGGTTAAAGTTCCTCTGGACCGGTTTAGAGGTTGAAGCTCCTCTGGACCGGTTTAGAGGTTAAAGTTCCTCTGGACCGGTTTAGAGGTTGAAGTTCCTCTGGACCGGTTTAGAGGTTGAAGTTCCTCTGGACCGGTTTAGAGGTTGAAGCTCCTCTGGACCGGTTTAGAGGTTGAAGTTCCTCTGGACCGGTTTAGAGGTTGAAGCTCCTCTGGACCGGTTTAGAGGTTGAAGTTCCTCTGGACCGGTTTAGAGGTTGAAGCTCCTCTGGACCGGTTCAGAGGTTGAAGTTCCTCTGGACCGGTTTAGAAGTTAAAGTTCCTCTGGACCGGTTTAGAGGTTGAAGCTCCTCTGGACCGGTTTAGAGGTTGAAGTTCCTCTGGACCGGTTTAGAGGTTGAAGTTCCTCTGGACCGGTTTAGAGGTTGAAGCTCCTCTGGACCGGTTTAGAGGTTGAAGTTCCTCTGGACCGGTTTAGAGGTTGAAGCTCCTCTGGACCGGTTTAGAGGTTGAAGTTCCTCTGGACCGGTTTAGAGGTTGAAGCTCCTCTGACCGGTTTAGAGGTTGAAGTTCCTCTGGACCGGTTTAGAAGTTGAAGTTCCTCTGGACCGGTTTAGAGGTTGAAGCTCCTCTGGACCGGTTTAGAGGTTGAAGTTCCTCTGGACCGGTTTAGAGGTTGAAGCTCCTCTGGACCGGTTTAGAGGTTGAAGTTCCTCTGGACCGGTTTAGAGGTTGAAGCTCCTCTGGACCGGTTTAGAGGTTAAAGTTCCTCTGGACCGGTTTAGAGGTTAAAGTTCCTCTGGACCGGTTTAGAGGTTGAAGTTCCTCTGGACCGGTTTAGAGGTTGAAGTTCCTCTGGACCGGTTTAGAGGTTGAAGCTCCTCTGGACCGGTTTAGAGGTTGAAGTTCCTCTGGACCGGTTTAGAAGTTAAAGTTCCTCTGGACCGGTTTAGAGGTTGAAGCTCCTCTGGACCGGTTTAGAGGTTGAAGCTCCTCTGGACCGGTTTAGAGGTTGGAGCTCCTCTGGACCGGTTTAGAGGTTGAAGCTCCTCTGGACCGGTTTAGAGGTTGAAGTTCCTCTGGACCGGTTTAGAGGTTGAAGCTCCTCTGGACCGGTTTAGAGGTTGAAGTTCCTCTGGACCGGTTTAGAGGTTGAAGCTCCTCTGACCGGTTTAGAGGTTGAAGTTCCTCTGGACGGTTTAGAAGTTAAAGTTCCTCTGGACCGGTTTAGAGGTTGAAGCTCCTCTGGACCGGTTTAGAGGTTGAAGCTCCTCTGGACCGGTTTTAGAGGTTGAAGTTCCTCTGGACCGGTTTAGAGGTTGAAGTTCCTCTGGACCGGTTTAGAGGTTGAAGCTCCTCTGGACCGGTTTAGAGGTTGAAGTTCCTCTGGACCGGTTTAGAGGTTGAAGCTCCTCTGGACCGGTTTAGAGGTTGAAGTTCCTCTGGACCGGTTTAGAGGTTGAAGTTCCTCTGGACCGGTTTAGAGGTTAAAGTTCCTCTGGACCAGTTTAGAGGTTGAAGTTCCTCTGGACCAGTTTAGAGGTTGAAGTTCCTCTGGACCGGTTTAGAGGTTGAAGTTCCTCTGGACCGGTTTATGTCTGCCCCCCCCCTACTGATTGATCTTTCTCTGGACGGTCTTGGTGAACTCCCGGATGTCCTCGGCCATCAGCTGGGGCTCCTCCATGGCGGCAAAGTGCCCCCCACGTGGCATGGGGGTGTAGCGGATCAGGTTCCTGTACTTCTGTTTGACCCACAGCCTCGGGGAGTGCATCAAGTCGTTGGGGAAGCAGGCGAAACCGGTGGGAACGTTGACCGGAACCCTGACGGGACAAACAGGAATCAGAGAGATCCCATCTGATGGAGAACATTCATCTGTTGGAAAGCAAAGTTGTTCAGAAGTCTTTGATTTCAATCAAAGTCTGCTGGAGTCTCAACTCAGCGATGGAAGGGTTCTTCTCAATGATCCGCTTTGGAAACGTTTTGATTTTATTTTGAAGGGGCTGAGTAATCCAGAACACATCATAGCATCAGATCTTTCTACTGTCAAATATCTTCTTTACAAGTCTTTTTCAGCTTCACTCGGTTTTGGACTCAGGTCCCTTAAATCCTGGATCTGATCCTGAACCGGCTCCAGGTTGGTTCTGCGCCGCTGTCACTCACCTGGAGTGGGGCTGGTCCAGACCTTTGCCAAAGTTTTCCTTGTAGAACCTCATGGAGGAGGTGATGCATCCAGACGTCCAGTAGATCATCACGTTGGTCAGCAGGTCATCCAGGGAGAACTTCCTGCAGCATCATTCAGTCACATGTCAGGACATTTTCATGGGGGGGTGGGGGGTGGGGTTACCTGGTCAGGCCTCCGTCCTCCAGGTTTCTGAAGTCCTGGTTCGTCCATGTGGAGAACTTTTCCAGTATGTAGGCGGCCAGACCCACAGGTGAGTCGTTCAGCGCTCGACCTGAGGGGGGGTCAGACTCCCCTCAGTTCTCATGTGCAGTCAGGTCAGCCTCCTGACAGGTTGGTTGATTACTTTCTACCACTCTTACCAGCAGAGACAAAGAGTGCTGGGTCAAATGTGAAGGCTGTTCTCAGCCTGTACTGGTCCGGTTCTTACCGGCAGTGTCCGGTTCTTACTGGCAGGGTCCGGTTCTTACCGGCAGGGTCCGGTTCTTACCATACTGGTCCGGTTCTTACCGGCAGTGTCCGGTTCTTACCGGCAGTGTCCGGTTCTTACCGGCAGTGTCCGGTTCTCACCGGCAGTGTCCGGTTCTCACCGGCAGTGTCCGGTTCTTACCATACTGGTCCGGTTCTTACCGGCAGGGTCCGGTTCTTACCGGCAGGGTCCGGTTCTTACCGGCAGTGTCCGGTTTGGTGGCCTGGATGTGCAGGTATCCGGACTCCTTCATGGAATCCACCAGCTTGTCCGTGCACGGATACAGCAGCTGCAGGTCCGTGTCTGTTAAGCCGAACAGCTTTGGGAAGAGACGGCCAAACATCAGGGTCAAAGCCACGATCAGCCCGGGTTTCAGCGAAGGTGAAGGTGACTGGGGGCGACTACAAATGAGAGGCCTCTGACACTCCTGGGGGGAAAGGAAGAAGAAAAGTAGATCAAACTACAGATGCAATAGAAGAAGTTAATTTAAAACACGCCCATGTAAAAATCACATGTTAGATCAAATATGACGGACAAAACCAAATGGGGTCAGAAAAATGATGTACAGGTACATCTGCACCCCTCACTATCATGACAGATGGTCTCACCCGGGGTCCAGCTGAGCCATGTTGGTGGTGATCTGCCACCCCCAGTCTCCCCCATGAGCAAAGAACCACTGGAAGCCCAGACGTCTCATCAGCTTATGGAAGATGTTGGCGGCGCAGACGGAGTCAAACCCTGCAGACAGACGGTAACCACGCCCCCTGATGAGTCCAGGACACCCCCACCACCGGGGGGGGGGTTCTGCACACTCGCCTTTCTTGTGCGGCGCCTCAGAGAAGCCGTAGCCCGGAATGGAGGGACACACCACCTCGAAGACCGGGTTCTCCGGGTCCTGCGGTTCTGTCAGCAGAGGGATCAGCCCGTAGAACTCGTAGAAGGACCCGGGCCAGCCGTGGACCAGGATTATTGGAACCACCGTGGCTCCCTCTGCCACACTGGGCCTCACGTGCACATAATGCACGTCAATGCCTGAAAGGAGGAGTCATTGGTGAGAGGAGCACAGAGGTGGAGTCAGCACCTCCTCCGGCCACACCTTCAATCCTGGTCTTGAAGTGAGGATACTGGTTGAGTTTGTGCACTTGTCTCCTCCAGTCAAAGTCCTTTCTCCAGTAGGAGACCACGTCCTGGAGGTGCTGGGAGTTGAAGCCGTAGTGGAACCGGGAGTCCTCTAAGGAAGGAACCGGACGGGTCCGGTCCATCCGGCTGTGCAGGTCCTGTAGACCGGGAAAGGGAAAGAGGTGAGGAGTTTTTCCTCCAGATTGAGACGTTCTGATCTTCATCGTGTCCTCGCGACGCTCGGACCTGCAGCTCTTCATCACTCGTCCTGACTTCAAACGGACGAAAGGAGTCCTTCTCCTCTGCACCTCCTCCTGGAGGTGCTCCAGGCCCCCACCAGCCATCTTCTGCCTTCAGAACCTGGTTCCTGCTCTTCTGAACCAGGAAAAGAATCAGTCCACCGGTCACCACGGCAACCAGCAGCTCTGCAAGCATGTCTGTTCGTGGAGGAGAAAGATCACAGTGTCGGAGGAGGTCACCAGGAGATACTAGGAGGTCACCAGGAGACATTAGGAGGTCACCAAGAGATACTAGGAGGTCACCAGGAGACATTAGGAGGTCACCAAGAGATACTAGGAGGTCACCAGGAGACATTAGGAGGTCACCAGGAGACATTAGGAGGTCACCAAGAGATACTAGGAGGTCACCAGGAGACATTAGGAGGTCACCAGGAGACATTAGGAGGTCACCAGGAGACATTAGGAGGTCACCAGGAGATACTAGGAGGTCACCAGGAGACATTAGGAGGTCACCAAGAGATACTAGGAGGTCACCAGGAGACATTAGGAGGTCACCAGGAGACATTAGGAGGTCACCAGGAGACATTAGGAGGTCACCAGGAGATACTAGGAGGTCACCAGGAGACATTAGGAGGTCACCAGGAGACATTAGGAGGTCACCAGGAGACATTAGGAGGTCACCTCCTGATGTTCATCAGAACAGGTCTTACATTCGTATTGAAGTCACCTCCTCCTCCAGAGGAGTGTCATCACCTCCTCCTCCAGAGGAGTTTCATCGCCTCCTCCTCCTCCAGAGGAGTGTCATCACCTCCTCCTCCTCCAGAGGAGTGTCATCACCTCCTCCTCCAGAGGAGTGTCATCACCTCCTCCTCCTCCAGAGGAGTAGCATCACCTCCTCCTCTTTGACATGTATCAAACATGTCTTCTCTGCTCTGATCCCAGCATGCATCACTCCAGCTGGAGGCTCATTCCTGCTGAGTCATGCTGACTGATGACGTAACCGTGACTCAGCGCCGGGCCGGCTGCAGCTTTTCTTCAGAGGTTCCGGTCCAATCATAGACATAGATTAGTCCAACATCAGCTGATCTGATCGGATCAGAACCTCAAACTCTTTGGTCCGATTATGAGCACAAAGCAGGAGTTTGAACCCAAACGCAACAGCCCCCCCCCCGGAGCCTCAGCAGTGAACGGTGAGAGCTTCAGGAACCGTCGGAAATCCCAGTTTTGTTCAAAAAACAGATTCTCCTCTTTAATGTTTATTTCATGTGATAATAATCTTAATAATTAAAGTTCATGAATAAAAAGGAGCAGAAAGCAGTACCCCCCCCCTCCCCCTGAATCAACATTCCTGATCAGATTATAATAAAAGCCGATCAGCTGTTCCTGTTTCACCACATGAAGCTGCAGATCTGAAGCTTCAACCTGAGAAACCTGAAAGCTTCACTTCATGACATGAACTTCATCAAAGTTTAGAATCTGAATTCAACGTCTGATAAAACAGGAAGTTATGTTTCTGTCAGATGACACCGTAATGACCTTAAACGCAGCACGGAGGTCAGTGAACGCAGCGTCCTGATCCGCTACAATACAAACATCTTACCTGGACCAGAACCGGGTCTACACGAAGGTCCAGACCAGCACAGACTGCCGGCGCCGCTGCTGTCCTGCGCTGAAGTGATGAACCCCCCCAAACTTTTCTCAGGAGGGGGGGGGCATAAAGCCCCCGGGGATTGTGGGATAAACATGCTGGCCTGACATGTTGTCACATGACATTCCAAGGAGGCGGAGCCAGTTCAGAAACTGCTGCAGTCCGGAGTTCTGGAGGTGAGGCCCGGTTCTGTTTGTCCCAGGTCCAATCCTGACGTTCTCCTCACAGGTTCTGACTTCTTCAGGATTCCGGTTCGTAGCATTGCAGGACAACCAGAACAGAACCATGAAGGTTCTGCTGCCGGTTCTGAGCCGGTCCGAAGATAAAACAGAGACGGGAGGCAGAACAGCAAATGGAACCGAACTTTAATACAGAACTTTCCTCAGAAAAAGCCTGGGGGGGGCATGACCCCCCACCCCTCATAATCAGACAAAAATAGAGTTTTCATAAACAAAGAGATGATATAAATATAGCGCTCGGCAGGCGCAGCACGACTGCGCAGACGCTCCACTCGCCCTGCGCAGCCGTCAGTCCGTCTCCATGGCGCCGCTGTGCGTTTCCTTGGAGACCATGAGTCTCATCAGCTTCCCGTGCAGCTTCTCGATCTTCTTGACGTCCTGGGCCTGGTCCGTCTTGTACTGCAGACACTGGAGGCGGAGAGAACAGGTGATGAGCGAGGCCCCGCCCACTTCACCGCCCACGGAAAAACATTTACAGATCAAGTTTGAGCAGAACTACGATGGAAGCCGCTGCTGCTGTCAGGGGGACGAGTCGTCTGCGACCCGGCCCGACCGCTGGGGGGAGGAGGGGGAGGAGGTTCTGAAGCTCCAGGAGAGCGTCACAAACACGCTTGAAGGAATTTTGTCTTAAACGCCCCTTATCTTCTTAAAAACTCTGAAACAATCGTTAAGATCCGGACCTGAAGAACCAAACGGACCTGAAGGACCAAACGGTCCAGGAGGACCAAACGGACCAGGAGGACCAAACGGACCTGAAGGACCAAACGGACCTGAAGGACCAAACGGGCCTGGAGGACCAAACGGACCAGGAGGACCAAACGGGCCTGAAGGACCAAACGGACCAAAGGACCAAACGGACCAAAGGACCAAACGGACCTGAAGAACCAAACGGACCTGAAGGACCAAACGGACCAAAGGACCAAACGGGCCTGAAGGACCAAACGGACCAGGAGGACCAAACGGACCAAAGGACCAAACGGGCCTGGAGGACCAAACGGACCAGGAGGACCAAACGGGCCTGAAGGACCAAACGGACCAAAGGACCAAACGGACCAAAGGACCAAACGGACCAAAGGACCAAACGGACCAGGAGGACCAAACGGACCAGGAGGACCAAACGGACCTGAAGGACCAAACGGACCTGGAGGACCAAACGGACCTGGAGGACCAAACGGGCCTGGAGGACCAAACGGACCAGGAGGACCAACCGGACCAAACGGGCCTGGAGGACCAAACGGGCCTGGAGGACCAAACGGACCAGGAGGACCAAACGGACCAAAGGACCAAACGGACCTGGAGGACCAAACGGACCTGAAGGACCAAACGGACCTAAAGGACCAAACGGACCAAAGGACCAAACGGACCAGGAGGACCAAACGGACCAGGAGGACCAAACGGACCTAAAGGACCAAACGGACCTGGAGGACCAAACGGACCAGGAGGACCAAACGGACCTGAAGGACCAAAGGACCAAACGGACCTAAAGGACCAAACGGACCTGAAGGACCAAAGGACCAAACGGACCTACAGGACCAAACGGACCTGAAGGACCAAACGGACCTGAAGGACCAAACGGACCAAAGGACCAAACGGACCTGAAGGACCAAAGGACCAAACGGACCTGAAGGACCAAACGGACCTGAAGGACCAAACGGACCTGAAGGACCAAACGGACCAAACGGACCTAAAGGACCAAATGGACCTGAAGGACCAAACGGACCTAAAGGACCAAACGGACCAGGAGGACCAAACGGACCTAAAGGACCAAACGGACCAAAGGACCAAACGGACCAAAGGACCAAACGGACCAAAGGACCAAACGGACCAGGAGGACCAAACGGACCAGGAGGACCAAACGGACCTGAAGGACCAAACGGACCTGGAGGACCAAACGGACCTGGAGGACCAAACGGGCCTGGAGGACCAAACGGACCAGGAGGACCAACCGGACCAAACGGGCTGGAGGACCAAACGGGCCTGGAGGACCAAACGGACCAGGAGGACCAAACGGACCAAAGGACCAAACGGACCTGGAGGACCAAACGGACCTGAAGGACCAAACGGACCTAAAGGACCAAACGGACCAAAGGACCAAACGGACCAGGAGGACCAAACGGACCAGGAGGACCAAACGGACCTAAAGGACCAAACGGACCTGGAGGACCAAACGGACCAGGAGGACCAAACGGACCTGAAGGACCAAAGGACCAAACGGACCTAAAGGACCAAACGGACCTGAAGGACCAAAGGACCAAACGGACCTACAGGACCAAACGGACCTGAAGGACCAAACGGACCTGAAGGACCAAACGGACCAAAGGACCAAACGGACCTGAAGGACCAAAGGACCAAACGGACCTGAAGGACCAAACGGACCTGAAGGACCAAACGGACCTGAAGGACCAAACGGACCAAACGGACCTAAAGGACCAAATGGACCTGAAGGACCAAACGGACCTAAAGGACCAAACGGACCAGGAGGACCAAACGGACCTAAAGGACCAAACGGACCTAAAGGACCAAACGGACCAGGAGGACCAAACGGGCCTGAAGGACCAAACGGACCAAAGGACCAAACGGACCAAAGGACCAAACGGACCAGGAGGACCAAACGGACCAGGAGGACCAAACGGACCTGAAGGACCAAACGGACCTGGAGGACCAAACGGGCCTGGAGGACCAAACGGACCAGGAGGACCAACCGGACCAAACGGGCCTGGAGGACCAAACGGGCCTGGAGGACCAAACGGACCAGGAGGACCAAACGGACCAAAGGACCAAACGGACCTGAAGGACCAAACGGACCTGAAGGACCAAACGGACCAGGAGGACCAAACGGACCAAAGGACCAAACGGACCTGAAGGACCAAACGGACCTGGAGGACGAAACGGACCAGGAGGACCAAACGGACCAAAGGACCAAACGGACCAGGAGGACCAAACGGACCAGGAGGACCAAACGGACCTGGAGGACCAAAAAGACCTAAAGGACCAAACGGACCTGAAGGACCAAACGGACCAAAGGACCAAACTGACCTAAAGGACCAAACGGACCAAAGGACCAAACGGACCAGGAGGACCAAACGGACCAAAGGACCAAACGGACCTGAAGGACCAAACGGACCAGGAGGACCAAACGGACCTGAAGGACCAAACGGACCTAAAGGACCAAACGGACCTAAAGGACCAAACGGACCTAAAGGACCAAACGGACCAAAGGACCAAACGGACCAGGAGGACCAAACGGACCAGGGGGACCAAACGGACCAAACGAACCAAAGGACCAAACGGACCAAACGGACCAAACGAACCAAAGGACCAAACGGACCAAAGGACCAAACGGACCTAAAGGACCAAACGGACCTGGAGGACCAAACGGACCAGGAGGACCAAACGGACCTGAAGGACCAAAGGACCAAACGGACCTAAAGGACCTACAGGACCAAACGGACCTGAAGGACCAAACGGACCTGAAGGACCAAACGGACCAAACGGACCTAAAGGACCAAATGGACCTGAAGGACCAAACGGACCTAAAGGACCAAACGGACCAGGAGGACCAAACGGACCTAAAGGACCAAACGGACCTAAAGGACCAAACGGACCAAAGGACCAAACGGACCTAAAGGACCAAACGGACCTGAAGGACCAAACGGACCTAAAGGACCAAACGGACCAAAGGACCAAACAGACCTGAAGGACCAAACGGACCAGAACGTGAAACCTGGAGGAGGTGATGAAGAGGAGGCCGCTTCCTTGATGAAGAGTTTCTACCAACACCTGAACATCCGGTTGAATAATTAAACCTGCAGTCAGAGGTCAGCGGGATGGACAGATGCACAGGTGAGGGGTCACCTGTCAGTAGGGGTGTAACGGATCACAGATAATCTGCTCCAAGCCCCGCCCCCTCGTGCGTGCACCTCCCCTTAAATCATTTAAACCAAATGTCTGTTCACATGGAATGAAATCATGACGAGCGTGTGGGAGGAGCTGAAGCTGCGCGTGGGAGGAGCTGAAGCTGCGTGTGGGAGGAGCTGAAGCTGCGTGTGGGAGGAGCCGAAGCTGCGTGTGGGAGGAGCTGAAGCTGCGTGTGGGAGGAGCTGAAGCTGCGTGTGGGAAGAGCTGAAGCTGCGTGTGGGAGGAGCTGAAGCTGCGTGTGGGAGGAGCTGAAGCTGCGTGTGGGAGGAGCTGAAGCTGCGTGTGGGAGGAGCTTCTGTCAGAAGCTTTTCTGGACTTCCTGAAGGAGGACGCGGATCGATAGATTTCAGGTTTATTTCATTTTTAGAAAGCATCGGCACACATTGAATCTCCCAATGAGGAGCAGCAGCCGTCCCGCACAGGAACCGCTCCGTCACAGACTCGCCGCTGGCATCAGGGGACGAGGGTACGGCAAGCCAAAGAGATCAAAAACAACCAGGAAAAGCCATCACGAGCGTGCAGATAATTGTTATTTAAAATTATTAAACGTTCCCACAGTTTGTTTCAATAAAACAATTAATACCAAAAATAATTTTAACTGTTTTATTTATCATTTAATTTAAACAATGTTTGGATTTTAAGGGATAATCCAGATAGATTTGCTATTTTCAACACTATTTGAATCGTTCTTTTCTCTCAGTTTTTGTAGATTTAATCTAAAATCATGTAAATGTCATCAGAAACGGCAAAATTTAACATTTAGTCTGTGTTCAAAGTTTAAAGATGTTTTAATAAATACATCTCAATGACCAAATGTTTGGATTTTGCTTATTTAAATATTTTGTATGTGAAGTACTTTATATACTTTTAAATATATGATTAGAAGAGTTTCCAAAAATTAATGTAGCTTTTATATTGATTAGTTGTTTTCTTTTACTGAAAAATGATCAGAACCGTGACCCGATCCGAACCGTGACCCGATTCGAACCGAGACCCGATTCGAACCGTGACCCGAAACGAACCGTGACCCGAAACGAACCGTGACCCGATTCGAACCGTGACCCGAAACGAACCGTGACCCGATCCGAACCGTGACCCGATCCGAACCGAGACCCGATTCGAACCGTGACCCGATCCGAACCGTGACCCGATCCGAACCGTGACCCGTTACACCCCTAGCTATCGGTCACGTGCACTCGCGCTGACTTAGTGATTCTAAATAGAAAGTCGCACGTGCTCGTTTCTGATCACAGACTTCTTCCCACGAGCTCTTCTGTCGAAGCGCGTGCCACCTGGTCACGTGGATTTATGTTAGGAGGGTTTAAAGGAAACCAAACACGGTTCGCAAACAGCACACCTGGATCGGGTCTAGAGACCGAATGAATGGGGCGGGGAGACACCGGGAGACACCGGGAGACACCGCGAGACACCGGGACCCCCCTCCCCACCCCTCCCCCTCCCTGCAGACTTACCACGGCGTTGTCGGTGACTTTGATGCAGAGGTTTCCGTCGCAGTGCCGGTACTTGAGGACCACTCGGACCTGCGGACACTCAGCTTTAGACCCTCCGTGCTAGCAGAACTAGCATGCTAACGCGCGCGCCCCTGCTGTGGGCGGGCTCACCTTCATGGGATCCGTCAGGTACAGTTTCTCTGCCGCGCGAGCGAACTCGTCCCACGTCTGGAAGACCGGCATGTTTCCGAACTACAGCTGGACTGAGGTTCGGTCCGAAAACGACTGGTCCAATGCGGAACACCACATCAGCGCGAGGGCGGCCAATCAGGAGGGACAAGACTTCAACTTCCGTTTCATCTTTTCAAAATAAAAACAGAAAAGGTTTTTAAAATTGTTTTGTTCAAATGAATTTTATTTTACATTTAAAACCAATCGGATTTGAGGGTTTGTAGACGGTTTTTGGTGGGTAAATAGTTCCAAAAGTTTTGTTTTAAACCTTTCAGGCCACTCAAAACTTTACTTGAAAATAGAGTAGACTAGTAACCCGGAAGTAAAAGTTCTAACTAAGAAATAAGGTTGTTTTATTGTATGTATTTGTTTATTTTATTTGATAACATGAATTGCAGTTTAAAAAAAACAACTTTGATTAAAAAAATATATAAAACATTTAATGCTGTAGTACATATTTTCTATGTTATTACTATTATGAGCTTCGACACAGTAGTTATTATTCATACTTTTACATAGACGCTTTAAAACTGTATAAACTGGGTTTCTTTAAAACTTTTTTGTGTTGTAAAGAGTATTCCTTTTTAATTAGAAACGTTCTCTCTCGTTTTACCAGGGAGGACGTTCAGTAAACTCTGGCGGTCTCTGAGACCCAGCTGCAGGACAACATGGCGGATGTCATGGCGTGTAGACCCACACCGTTAGCGTTACAGCTCCGATGTGAGCGCCACAGTCTTTAACTTTAAAAATCCCGCCTCAGGCGTTCACTCTGCGTCTGCGGTCAGGCTCTGCGTCGCTGCGAATCCCTTTCGTTTGGTTCACATTTCGGCGGACGACGCAGCTGAACCGCATCGATCAAAGGGGAGTTTAGCGTGAACACGTGTGAGTTTGGAGTGTTCGAGGTCGGCAGCAGAGCCTGTGGCTGCAGCCGACCAGCAGCCAGTATGACCGTCAGTGGTAGCTCGACCGCTCCCACAATGCATCGGAGCTTTAACGCTAGCGGTGTGAGCCCGGGGTAACAATGGCGGATGGACGTTTTCATTTTGTAACGGGAGGCACCAGTAGGTGTCGCTGTCTCCACAGCACAGAGCGGATACAAGGAAGTTGATGTGTGGTTGCTCGGTGCTAGCTTCCTGTTGTGGGACGGGGCGGCTGACGAAGCTGCATCAGCTGATGCGAGTCTGAGTTTGGTGAGACGGTTTTCATCGTCACCTGCAGTAAATGTTTTCAAATGAGAAGTTGATTTTATTATATCTTATAGCAACATCACGGCGGCGGTAGATCCGGACTGACCGGGGGTTTTAAAGACTCGCTGTGAGGTTTCGTGACGCATCAGGTATGAAGCTCATGTTTTTATCAATTACACTAGAAGTTCATTTTAAATAAATATAAAATTATTTTTTTAAGAAAATGTCTTTTTAATACGGTGTTTTCTGTTTGAGTGTTGGATACTGTGCCCGGCCGTCCTCTTATTAAGTTTCTGGTTTTGTGTTTTTGTTTGTCCGCTCATTTTTTATTATTGTATTAATAAAACTCTGTAACCAGAGGTCCGTTTCAAGAAGCAGGTTAAGCTGAACTCAGAATCAGTCACCATGGCAACCGAGTCGGTGGAGCAGGTTTTCTTCAGGAAACTTAGAGTTCTCTGCGGTCTCCGCCCCTTTTTAAAGTGAAAGATGTTCAAATCTGAGTTCTTCATTAATATTTAGAGAACATTCACATGAGAGACGTCACGTTTCCACCAGCAGAAACCAAACATGACATGTCCATTCATAGAGGATCATTCTTAGATTTCTTCTCGTCTTCATGTGTGCATCAGAGACATGGTTGTCTGTGGTGACTCCAGTGTATTTTCAGAACTTTTACCTCCTGATTGCAGCTATTTTAAACACCAAGAACATCGGGTCGAGGAGGAGGATTACTGACTGTCTTCCAGAACTGCTATGAATGCAAACAGCTCCCTCTATCCTTGTCCTTGGGCTTCACCAGCTTTGAACTTAGCTTATTTGAATTTCTTGGACACCCTCACAAAGTGCTCTGCGCTGTGGTACATCGGCCACCGAGACACAGCAAAGTATTTCACAGTGAATTTTTCCATTTTTTGAGTGAAATTATGTCAAATTATGATCATATACTTATAATGGGAGACTTTAATATTCATGTGTGTTGCCCTGAAAAGCCAGTGGTGAAGGACTTTCTGAATCTTATTGATTCTTTTAATCTTCAGTGTCGGGCCCCACCCATGAGCGTGGTCACTGTCTAGATATACTGAAGACTTTTGCTTGTTAACATTCGTGTTAACTTCTTCAGTCTTTTCAGATCACATGCCTGTTTTATTTGAAAGTCGTTTTGTGTCCAGACTTGTCCAGAAACCTCCTCCTTCAGTTACATTTTCATCTGTAATCTATGAAAATAAATGAAAAAGCAAACAGAGAACTAAAGCATTACCTCCTCTCAGTCGTCTCAGCACCAACTGAGAGGGTGGGGGCGGTACACCGAAACCCAGAAAGTTCTCCTAAAGCAACAGTACAGATATTACCACTCATGTCTCAAATAAAACATATATCTTGATAATGAACAAAATGAACATTTTGTAATAAAAATATTAACAAAAATTTCAGGATTTGGTGAAATTCTAAACAAATACACACACAAATAAAACTGTCAGTTTACCCTTGTTACACTTAAAGAGCCTGCATTGGATCCAACAGTTTTAGAAAATTTTAGGCCGATTTCTAAAGTGTCTTTTATCTCCAAAGTACTTGAAAGGGTGGTCTCCACTCAGAAGAACACTCCATCCTTGAGGTCTTCCAGTCAGGGTTCAAAGCAGCATTAGAGGCAAACCATGCTTGGCTCAACTATTGTTTTTAAACACATTTTGACAATATACATTTTATTCAAAACAACAGGAAAATTACATTTTTAAAAAAGTATTTACCCTGAAAATTAGTGGAGTATGATCAGATTCAGTTAATCAAACAAGACAATTGTGAGGATCCTCCTTCTCTGGGACAGTTCTTCACTGAAATAAAGACATTCAATCATTTAAAAAAGTTATAATCGTGCACTAAAATGTTTGGTTTTATGTTATCTATTCTTGAATATAAAGTTATCATACTATTTAAAAATGTATTTGTAAATTTAATGCACTAAATCACATGCAAGTTCTGTGACCTAAACTTGTTAGATAATAATAAACACCCGTTTATGAATGATTTCATTTGTTCTTCAGACCACTGCGTCGCTCAGACCCACAGGTTCCTGAGGCGGGAGTCTCTGCAGCTCCACCACACAGTGACACATTTAGGAGCGGGACAGGTAATGGGAATTTAACTTTAAATGCAGGCGGTCAACAAAAGCATCCAGCCTTGGACACTTAAAAGCAGCGATGAGATCTTAGCTGCACGGATTACATCTGTTCAATGTGAATTTGCATCATTTTCAACGCTGGTCGCGTGTAAACACGTGGGAATAACATCAGCCTGTCACAATTTTAGGAAAGTTTGCAGCTTTCCATCAAAAATCAGCATATTTGAAATTAAAAATCTTAGACATTTTGCTAAGTTTAATACTAATTTAATCCTAATTTGCTGCTGAAGTTATTATGTGGACAAAGGCTGTTCTTAGTTTGGACACCAGAGGGCGCTCTTACTCTGTTTTACTCGATTCTCATCCTCAGGTTTTGGGATCATCCTGTCATTTGTGACTGGCCTGTGTGTGTGTGTGCGTGCGTGTGCGCGTGCACCCCTGATCTGAGCCTGTTGTCGTCATCCTGATGCGTGTTGCACTCAGCAGGTCATCTGGATCCTTTACTGTTTGTTGAAACCACGGCGTGCGTGCGTGCGTGCACGAGTCAGGGTGGGGGTGAGGAGGCCTTCAGCAGCCCCGGACCGCCCCCAGCCCCCCAGCCCCCCTCTGTTTGTCTAAAACCTCTGAACAGATCAGAAGCTGCTAAACTCTGAGTTTATTCTGTTCTGGATCTCCAGAATGACTCACAAGCCGCACGGAACCGTTTCCCGGTCCAGATAAGAACGACCCGAAACAACAGATCCTCCTGGTGTGACCTGTCTTCCATGGTTGCTGGAGCCTATCCTGTCTTCTGTTGGGTGATGGGGTTGGGGGTGGGGGTTACCTATAGAACATATTAGAGGCTCTGGAGTTTGTTTATAGACGGGAGGAACCGGAAAACCCAGTCAAGAACCTGGAGAACATGCTGGGATTCGAACCAGAACCTTAGCTGTGAGGTGCTGACCGCTACACCAGTGTGTCAACTATTATCATTTAAAAAATACATGATTGACATTTGGATGATAAAAGAAACTTTCATAAAAAAACGTAATTTTCCTGGAAACGAATATAAAACATTTGGATTCTACTTCCGCTCTAGAATCGAAGCAACTAGAAACGCCGCAGATCTGACAGCCGCTCCTGTTTTAAAATCCCACTAAAGAGCAGCGGAACCCGAACCCAAAAATGTTCTAAATGTTCTGGGTCCAGAAGGAGGGGAAGGGGGGTGGAGGAGGAGTTTCCTGAGCGCCTGAACGCAGCACGCGCGCCGCAGCTGCGCGTCACGCCGTCTGTGCGTCAGGAGCTGCGGGTCCAGACTTTCCCTGTGAGTCATCAGCGGAGCTCCGCGGACTCGAACCATGTAGGAGCGGACCCCCCAGCCCGGACTGACGACGGTTTTGGTTTTTTTTCTTTTTTTTTTTTTTTTTTTTCTTTTCGGGACCCGGACTGAGTGCGCGCGCGCGCGAGCTCCCCCGTTATTCCAGCTCCCTCGGCGCGAACTTTGGGGTCAAACTGCAGCGGAGCCCCCCATCCCCTGACCCGCTCCCCCAGGAGAGACGTCAACTCCAAACATGAGGTAAGAGGCGCGTGCGCGAGCCGGCGCCAGCACGCTGATGGACATCAGCTGGACACTCCGCGCGCGCACGAAACTTCTCTTTCTCAAGAGCAACGTGTGCGCCCGCGGGGGTTTCTTTAGTAATTACGGGGGGGCAATACACCCCCCCCTCCTTTCGTGTCATCGGGGTTCAGAGGTCAGAGGTGAAGAAAATATTTTATTTAAACGTTTCTGTTGGAACACAAAATCCAGACTCTTCATCATCATCATCACAGACAGAGAACATGACCCCCCTCCCCCCTTCAGAAAGATTTTTACATGGAGTACCTGAACGCAGCACATGCGCTGCAGTGAGCCCATCGCTGTTCTCAAACTCCTGTTGGTCTGTTATCCTGATCTGCAGATGTTAGCTGGTGTTTCAGAACCATACTCCTCCCACACTCCTCTGATGTTACTTTGACGTTACTCTGTTGCTCATCCAACGTTACCCTAAAGTTACTCAGATTCTCCATGATGTTACTCTGGAGTTCATACGAAGTTTCTCCGTCGTTACTCTTACATTCCTCCGTTGTTACTCTCACATTCCTCTTTCGTTACTCTTACATTCCTCTGTCGTTACTCTTATTCTCCTCTTTCGTTACTCTCACATTCCTCTGTCGTTACTCTTACATTCTTCCGTCGTTACTCTTACATTCCTCTTTCGTTACTCTTACATTCCTCTGTCGTTATTCTTATTCTCCTCTTTTGTTACTCTTACATTCCTCCGTCGTTACTCTTACATTCCTCTGTCGTTATTCTTATTCTCCTCTTTTGTTACTCTTACATTCCTCCGTCGTTACTCTTACATTCCTCTGTCGTTATTCTTATTCTCCTCTTTTGTTACTCTTACATTCCTCTGTCGTTATTCTTATTCTCCTCTTTTGTTACTCTTACATTCCTCCGTCGTTACTCTTACATTCCTCTGTCGTTATTCTTATTCTCCTCTTTCGTTACTCTCACATTCCTCTTTCGTTACTCTTACATTCCTCTGTCGTTATTCTTATTCTCCTCTTTTGTTACTCTTACATTCCTCCGTCGTTACTCTTACATTCCTCTGTCGTTATTCTTATTCTCCTCTTTTGTTACTCTTACATTCCTCCGTCGTTACTCTTACATTCCTCCGTTGTTACTCTTATTCTCCTCTTTCGTTACTCTTACATTCCTCTGTCGTTATTCTTATTATCCTCTTTCGTTACTCTTACATTCCTCCATCGTTACTCTTACATTCCTCCATCGTTACTCTTACATTCCTCTTTCGTTACTCTTACATTCCTCTTTCGTTACTCTTACATTCCTCTGTCGTTACTCTTATTCTCCTCTTTCGTTACTCTTACATTCCTCTGTCGTTACTCTTATTCTCCTCTTTCGTTACTCTTACATTCCTCTTTCGTTACTCTTACATTCCTCCATTGTTACTCTTACATTCCTCCGTCGTTACTCTTACATTCCTCCGTTGTTACTCTTATTCTCCTCTTTCTTTACTCTTACATTCCTCCATCGTTACTCTTACATTCCTCCGTTGTTACTCTTACATTCCTCCGTTGTTACTCTTACATTCCTCCGTTGTTACTCTTATTCTCCTCTTTCGTTACTCTTACATTCCTCTGTCGTTACTCTTATTCTCCTCTTTCGTTACTCTTACATTCCTCCGTTGTTACTCTTACATTCCTCCGTTGTTACTCTTATTCTCCTCTTTCGTTACTCTCACATTCCTCCGTTGTTACTCTTACATTCCTCCGTCGTTACTCTTACATTCCTCCGTTGTTACTCTTATTCTCCTCTTTCTTTACTCTTAAATTCCTCCATCGTTACTCTTACATTCCTCCGTTGTTACTCTTACATTCCTCCATCATTACTCTTACATTCCCCCATCGTTACTCTTATTCTCCTCTTTCGTTACTCTTACATTCCTCTGTCGTTACTCTTATTCTCCTCTTTCGTTACTCTCACATTCCTCCGTTGTTACTCTTACATTCCTCCGTTGTTACTCTTATTCTCCTCTTTCGTTACTCTTACATTCCTCTGTATTACTCTTATTCTCCTCTTTCGTTACTCTCACATTCCTCCATTGTTACTCTTACATTCCTCCGTCGTACTCTACATTCCTTCCGTTGTTACTCTTATTCTCCTCTTTCTTTACTCTTACATTCCTCCATCGTTACTCTTACATTCCTCCGTTGTTACTCTTATTCTCCTCTTTCTTTACTCTTACATTCCTCCATCGTTACTCTTACATTCCTCCGTTGTTACTCTTACATTCCTCTTTCGTTACTCTCACATTCCTCCATTGTTACTCTTACATTC
This sequence comes from Oryzias javanicus, assembly GCA_003999625.1. Taxonomy (NCBI): domain Eukaryota; kingdom Metazoa; phylum Chordata; class Actinopteri; order Beloniformes; family Adrianichthyidae; genus Oryzias; species Oryzias javanicus. The sequence continues at coordinate 51,204 of CM012460.1, read as the reverse complement.
CTCCGTCGTTACTCTTACATTCCTCCATCGTTACTCTTACATTCCTCCGTTGTTACTCTTACATTCCTCCATCGTTACTCTTACATTCCTCCATTGTTACTCTTACATTCCTCTGTCGTTACTCTTCCATTCCTCCGTCGTTACTCTTACATTCCTCCGTTGTTACTCTTATTCTCCTCTTTCTTACTCTTACATTCCTCCATCGTTACTCTTACATTCCTCCGTTGTTACTCTTACATTCCTCCATCGTTACTCTTACATTCCTCCATCATTACTCTTACATTCCTCCATCGTTACTCTTATTCTCCTCTTTCGTTACTCTTACATTCCTCTGTCGTTACTCTTATTCTCCTCTTTCGCTACTCTCACATTCCTCCATTGTCTTATTCTCCTCTTTCTTTACTCTTACATTCCTCCATCGTTACTCTTACATTCCTCCGTTGTTACTCTTACATTCCTCCATCATTACTCTTACATTCCTCCATCGTTACTCTTATTCTCCTCTTTCGTTACTCTTACATTCCTCTGTCGTTACTCTTATTCTCCTCTTTCTTTACTCTTAAATTCCTCCATCGTTACTCTTACATTCCTCCGTTGTTACTCTTACATTCCTCTTTCGTTACTCTTACATTCCTCTGTCGTTACTCTTATTCTCCTCTTTCGTTACTCTCACATTCCTCCATTGTTACTCTTACATTCCTCCGTCGTTACTCTTACATTCCTCCATCGTTACTCTTACATTCCTCCATTGTTACTCTTACATTCCTCTGTCGTTACTCTTCCATTCCTCCGTCGTTACTCTTACATTCCTCCGTTGTTACTCTTATTCTCCTCTTTCTTTACTCTTACATTCCTCCATCGTTACTCTTACATTCCTCCGTTGTTACTCTTACATTCCTCCATCGTTACTCTTACATTCCTCCATCATTACTCTTACATTCCTCCATCGTTACTCTTATTCTCCTCTTTCGTTACTCTTACATTCCTCTGTCGTTACTCTTATTCTCCTCTTTCGCTACTCTCACATTCCTCCATTGTCTTATTCTCCTCTTTCTTTACTCTTACATTCCTCCATCGTTACTCTTACATTCCTCCGTTGTTACTCTTACATTCCTCCATCATTACTCTTACATTCCTCCATCGTTACTCTTATTCTCCTCTTTCGTTACTCTTACATTCCTCTGTCGTTACTCTTATTCTCCTCTTTCTTTACTCTTAAATTCCTCCATCGTTACTCTTACATTCCTCCGTTGTTACTCTTACATTCCTCTTTCGTTACTCTTACATTCCTCTGTCGTTACTCTTATTCTCCTCTTTCGTTACTCTCACATTCCTCCATTGTTACTCTTACATTCCTCCGTCGTTACTCTTACATTCCTCCATCGTTACTCTTACATTCCTCCGTTGTTACTCTTACATTCCTCCATCGTTACTCTTACATTCCTCCATTGTTACTCTTACATTCCTCCGTCGTTACTCTTACATTCCTCCATCGTTACTTTTACATTCCTCCGTTGTTACTCTTATTCTCCTCTTTCTTTACTCTTACATTCCTCCATCGTTACTCTTACATTCCTCCGTTGTTACTCTTACATTCCTCCATCGTTACTCTTACATTCCTCCATCATTACTCTTACATTCCTCCATCGTTACTCTTATTCTCCTCTTTCGTTACTCTTACATTCCTCTGTCGTTACTCTTATTCTCCTTTTTCGCTACTCTCACATTCCTCCATTGTTACTCTTACATTCCTCCATCATTACTCTTACATTCCCCCATCGTTACTCTTACATTCCTCCATCGTTACTCTTATTCTCCTCTTTCGTTACTCTTACATTCCTCTGTCGTTACTCTTATTCTCCTCTTTCGTTACTCTCACATTCCTCCGTTGTTACTCTTACATTCCTCCGTTGTTACTCTTATTCTCCTCTTTCGTTACTCTTACATTCCTCCGTCGTTACTCTTACATTCCTCCGTTGTTACTCTTATTCTCCTCTTTCGTTACTCTTACATTCCTCCGTCGTTACTCTTACATTCCTCCGTTGTTACTCTTATTCTCCTCTTTCTTTACTCTTACATTCCTCCATCGTTACTCTTACATTCCTCCGTTGTTACTCTTATTCTCCTCTTTCTTTACTCTTACATTCCTCCATCGTTACTCTTACATTCCTCCGTTGTTACTCTTACATTCCTCCATCGTTACTCTTATTCTCCTCTTTCGTTACTCTTACATTCCTCCATCGTTACTCTTATTCTCCTCTTTCGTTACTCTTACATTCCTCTGTCGTTACTCTTATTCTCCTCTTTCGTTACTCTTACATTCCTCCATCATTACTCTTACATTCCTCCATCGTTACTCTTATTCTCCTCTTTCGTTACTCTTACATTCCTCTGTCGTTACTCTTATTCTCCTCTTTCGTTACTCTTACATTCCTCCATCATTACTCTTACATTCCTCCATCGTTACTCTTATTCTCCTCTTTCGTTACTCTCACATTCCTCCATTGTTACTCTTACATTCCTCCATCATTACTCTTACATTCCTCCATCGTTACTCTTACATTCCTCCGTTGTTACTTTGATGTTTTCCTGTTGCCCCTCCCATGCTCCATCAATGTTACTCTGACGGTCCTCCCACGTTCCTCTGACACCTTCTGAAGCTCCTCTGAGACTCCTCTGTTGCTCCTCTGTTGCTCCTCCGATGCTCCTCCTTTGAGGAGCAGATACAAAGACTGGACCTGCAGCTGTAACCTGCAGAGGTTTCTGGTAAACAGTCTTTGATGTTTGTGTAACGTGCTGGACGGGTTCTGTGGTTCTGCTGCGTGTGGATCAGTCCTGGAGGACATGATTGAGGTTTCTGTGGCTGCAGATCTCAGCCATGATGGTTAGAGATGGAGGGAACTGTTCTCCCTCTTTCTACTGTCAGAATGCAGACAAACTGTGGTGCACAGGCACCGAGGAAAGGTTTCATGAGGTTCTAGGGGTTCTGCCGCCGTTCTGCCGTCGTTCTGCCGCCGTTCTGCCGCCGTTCTGCCGCCGTTCTGCCGCCGTTCTGCCGCCGTTCGTGTTCTGCCGCCGTTCTGCCGCCGTTCTGCCATCGTTCTGCCGCCGTTCTGCCGTCGTTCTGCCGCCGTTCTGCCGCCGTTCTGCCGCCGTTCTGCCGCCGTTCTGCCGCTCTTCAACCTGTTGAAGCTCTATCCGCTGCAGCCTGAGAGTCCTGAGTCAGGAAAACCAAAAACCACAGAGGGAGGGGGATCTGCTCCCCACACAGACTCTTTCAGAAGCAACAAACCTTCCATCTTTGTTCCCTGGTGGGGGGGGAAGGAGATCATGTGACCTTCAGGGAGACAGCTGACAGGAGACAAAGAGGACCCTGTCCTCCTTCATCGCACTCACACGTGCACTCACACGTGCACTCACACAAGTCCAGACTGACGGCTGAGTCTCTGCTGTCGGTGCTGAATAATTCAGCTGCTGGGGGGAGGGGGGGGGGTCCTCACCGTCACCTGTTGACACCTGAGAGCTCCTGCGCTCACACTTCTGGTTGGTCTGTGATCCTTGATCCAGAACATAGAACAGCAGGTTCCTCCCTGGGTCAGGGTCTCCAGCAGCACCTCCTGCTGCTCCTGCTGCTCCTCCTGTGAGCTCGGCGGTTCCTCAGCAGAACAGGAAGTGGTTCATCCCGCTCAGACCTTCCTCCTGCTCAGAAACTCCTCATCCTCACCTGTTTAGGTTTCTAGACTTTAATCTGGGAGAAGTTTCTGGTTTTGTCGAGTCATCTTGATGACTCAGCATTTTCAGATTCTCTGGTTCTACTGGACCTCACGTCTCCAAAACTGGTTCTGGTTCTGTTCAGACTGGACTGTCTCTGTTTATCTGGCGTCCCTCAAGGCTCTGTTCGTGGTCCACTCCTGGTGTCGTCGTTCAGAACGGACCCTGGGGTTCTGCTGACGTTCAGGTTCTCCAGCAGGTTCTGGTTCGGATCTCTGACGGGTCCGGCTCGGGTCGGCCCGCCCCCTGATCTGAATCTGAACGAAGAACGCAGACCAAACCTCATGACCAACCAGAACCTGTCAAAGTATTATGGGATGGCCACAGGACCTGCAGCTGGGTGGCATTCCTGCTTCCTCTGACCTTTGACCTCAGAAGGAGGCAGCCATCTTGAATGAAAACATCTGCTTTAGCAGCAGCTGGACGTGAACTTGTGTCGTCTGCATTCTTTGTAGAGGCTGAACGGCGTGAGAGCGGCGAGCGCAGAAGTGGCGCTCTCCTGTCGAATGAATGCGACATCATCAAAATGTCATTCCTGAATGAATGAGGAATGTGGGCGGGGCTAACAAAACCCCTCAGCTGGTGAGGAAATACAAATCTCTACGTTTGGTTCTTCTGAAGAGGACGGAGACGGAAACCCAACGGTTGCTATGGAGACCAAACCGACAGAGAAGCCGCCATGTTTGTTTACATATGTAACTGAGGTGGGGGGGCAGCCGATCCTCCCCCAGACCTCTCTCCCTCTCCTCCTCCTCCTCCTCCCTTCCTCCCCTCTCCCCCTCTCCCTCCTCCCCCTCTCCCCTCCTACCCTCTCCTCCTCCTCCTCCTCCTCCTCCTCCTCTCCCCTCTCCCTCCTCCCCCTCTCCCTCCTCCTCCTCCTCCACCTCTCCCCTCCTCCTCCTTCTCCTCCTCCACCTCCTCCTCCTCCTCCTCTCCTCTCCTTCTCCTCCTCCTCCTCCTCTTCTCCTCCCTCCTCCTCTCCTCCTCCCCCTCTCCCCTTCTCCCCTTCTCCCCTCCACCTCCTCCTCCCTCTCTCCTCCTCCTCCCTTCCTCTCCTCCACCTTCTCCTCCCCTCTCCTCCCTCCTCCCCCTCTCCCCTCTCTCCTCTCCCTCCTCTCCTCCTTCCCTCCCCTTCCCCTCCTCCCTCTCCTCCTCCTCCTCTCCTCCTCCTTCCTCCTCCTCCTCCTCCTCCTCCCTCCTCCTCCCCCTCTCCCCTCCTCCTCTTCTCCTCCTCCTCCTCCTCCCCTCTCCCTCCTCCTCCTTCTCCTCCCTCTCCTCTCCTCCCCTCTCCCCTCTCTCCCCTCCTACTCCCCTCCGTCCCCCTCCTCCCTCCTCCTCCTCCTCCCCCTCTCCCTCCTCCACCTGTAGAGCTGGCTGTTGGTCAGAGGTCACTGAAGGTCACTGAGGTCACAGGAGGGGGGGGGTGTCATCATGTTTTCTGGCATCTCTCTGAAGTTCTGAGCATGCTCAGACGCTCTCAGGTTCTGACCCAGATAAGGGAGCGTGCACGTGAAGTGCTGGAGGTGCGTTCCCAGACTCAGGTTTTGGGTTTTGCCGTGGGGTTGTGCCGTTACCTAACAGTGAGAACGGAGTCTTACGTAACGCTCTGTAATCCGCTCTGGAAAACATTCCTGCAGATGCTTTTGTCAGCGCTCTGCTGCTGGAACCCCCCCCAGGAAGATGACTACAAACTTCACAATCTTCTGAGGGGGGTCAGATCAGGACACGTGTGATGACTGGTTGATCCGGTTATCCCCCCCCCCATGCTCGTCTGTTTGTCATCAACACACATCTATCAAGGCTTTTCTTTAACACAAACACACACTTGCAGCCCCCCCCCCCCGTGTTACTGTTTTACACGTTGATTTGAGATGTTACGTGTATTGAATCAAATCCTGAGTTTCAGCTCTTAGACCCCCCCCCCCCAGGTCACAGCATCTATTCTAGGACAGTAAAGAGAGATGACCCCCCCACACACACACACACACACACACACTGCTGTCGACTCATGCCCCCTCCTTCTGTTTTTAGCCCGGCTCCAGGAAGTATGGGGGGGCTCCCCAACAGCTGTGGGGTCAGGTGTGTGACTCCTTCCTGTTGCTGTCCGTCTCAGTGCCCCCTCCCTGGGTGTTCAGTCAGTGAGGCAGCAGTCTTTGAAGGAGGGGGCACTAGAAGAACTCCATGAAACTCTGAGGACGTTTGGTTCAGGATGACTCGAGACTCGTGAGTTCCAGCTCCTGTTCTCCATTCTGATGGGGGTGGGGGCGGGTGGGGTGTTTGCAGTGGTGTTTGAGGCCCCCCCCCATGTTTTGGTCAGTGCTTGAAGCTTCACTGAGCTGTTTGTACAGTCTTTGGATCAGAACGTCACGGGGGGGGGGGGGGGGGGCTGATCCGGTTTGGTCCAGAATGTTCTGAGACAGTCATTGTGTTTATACTGTCACCTCAGCGGTCGTCGTCATGGCGCTTTAGACGGTCATGTGACCTCCGAGCGTCTCCAGCTGATGATGCCGTCCTCTGAACTTCCTGTCCTGGGGGGCAGCAGACCGTCTGACCGGACGCTTTTGGTTATTTGAACCCAAATCAGGAGCACCTGATCCCCCGCCCCCGCCCCCGCCCCCGCCGTCAGCAGCCTTTATTTTGGGTGGAGCGTGAGCCGCTGGTGGTGGGCGGAAGTGGAATTGGAAAGGAAGCGGCGTGGGAGGAGAGAGAGGAGGAGGCTGGCCGGCGCAGAAAAGACGGAGAGCCGTGAAAGAGAAGGATTACCCCCCACCGCAGATCATCCCGCATTAATCTGGCCGCTACGCCGCGATCCCCCCCAGCGGCGGCGCAGAGCGGGAGGAGAGGCTGCGGCGGGAGCCTGTTGCCTGGATACCCGCGCTGTTGCCACGGCGCCGAGGAAGCAGGACTGTCGGTAGTTGGCTCGGGTCTGAGCCGAAGCCGCGGGACGCTCCCGATGGCCCCGTCGCCGACCCGCTGACTGACGGGTCTGCATGGAGGAGGGGGGGCGGAACCCAGACCTGGATGTACCAGAGGGCGGCCGCCCTGATCGGGGTGAGGAGGCGGCGACGCCGTCGGTAGGAAGCGCAAACCGACATCAGAGAGAGCCGAGGAACAGGCTGTGGGGGCGCAGCATCCGGGGGGGGTCGATCCACTCCAACCTAAACAGAGATGAGCCTCAGCCTCCAAGATGGAAGCCCATCGGTACGTAAACGTCTGCGCCGCGGCACAGAACGTCAGAAGAGTCCGCTCCAACCGAGGGTTTGATCCCAGAGCCACTGGTCGACCGCTCTCACAGCCGGTACTGATGAGGGACAGCCTGCAGCAGTGCATGCTGGGTAGGATCCAGCAACAGGGTCGCTGACCTGGAGCTTCTCCGGTTCTGCTGCAGTTTCTGGTCGATCCGTCGTCTCCTCCCTGCAGTCATGTGACCAAAAACAAACATGGAGGGGGGTGGGGGTGGGGGCTTCTGACTGTATGTTGTGGGGGGGGGGGGGCATCAAGGACCACTTGGTAGTAAGTGGAGTTAGAACTGCAAACAGATGTACTCAGAGAATTCTGGGTAAGGGCGGCACGGTGGAGTAGTGGTTAGCAAGGAGTCCCTGGTTCAAGTCCCAGCTGAGTTTGCACGCTTGGGTTTTCTCCTGGCTCCTCCCACAGTTCAAAAACATGCTGCACAGGTCCAGTCGTTACTGTCTCTGGGCGTGCACGTGTGTGTGCATGAGGTGAACCTGCCCCCCCGCAGCTCACCGCTCTGTGAGGGGAGGGGTCGGGCGCTCAGGATCGTCTGTGGGGGGGACCGTTTCTGTCGTAAATGTAGCTTCTGGTGCTGTTTTGGTGAAACGCTGGTAACGATGGCGCCCGTCTGCCCCCCAGTGAACAGAGCATCTGCCAGGCGCGAGCCGCTGTCATGGTGTATGACGACGCCAACAAGAAGTGGGTCCCAGCCGGCGGCTCCACCGGTTTCAGCAGAGTCCACATTTACCACCACACCGGGAACAACGCCTTCCGCGTGGTGGGGCGCAAGATTCAGGATCACCAGGTGAGTGGGCGGGGCCACACGACCTGTGACATACGTACACGCACGTGTTACTCACAGTCACACATTCCTATCCCGGGGGGGAGGGCGCAAATGGATATAATGTCAATTAGACCCCCACCCCTGTGTAGCTTCCATTAGTCTAGTCAACAAGCAGAATAGAGAATAGAGATGAATAGGAGAAGCACCCCCCCCCCCCCCCCCCCACGTGCTGCCTCAGCACTCCCTCCACTCCATAGATTTACATTTCAGAAACAGACTATTTATAGAACGTTCCTGATGAAAGCTGCTGGTGCCATCATGACAACGAGAACCGCATCCTGAAAAACCTCATCTATCCTGAAAAACATCGTCTGTCCTGAAAAACCTCGTCTGTCCTGAAAAACCTCATCTATCCTGAAAAACCTCATCTATCCTGAAAAACCTCGTCTATCCTGAAAAACCTCATCTATCCTGAAAAACCTGATCTGTCCTGAAAAACCTCATCTATCCTGAAAAACCTCATCTATCCTGAAAAACCTCATCTATCCTAAAAAACCTCATCTATCCTAAAAAACCTTGTCTATCCTGAAAAACCTCATCTATCCTGAAAAACATAATCTATCCTGAAAAACCTCATCTATCCTGAAAATCCTCATCTGTCCTGAAAAACCTCATCTATCCTGAAAAACCTCGTCTATCCTGAAAAACCTCATCTATCCTGAAAAACATCGTCTGTCCTGAAAAACCTCGTCTGTCCTGAAAAACCTCGTCTGTCCTGAAAAACCTCATCTATCCTGAAAAACCTGATCTATCCTGAAAAACCTCATCTATCCTGAAAAACCTCGTCTGTCCTGAAAAACCTCATCTATCCTGAAAAACCTCATCTATCCTGAAAAACCTGATCTATCCTGAAAAACCTCATCTATCCTGAAAAACCTCATCTATCCTGAAAAACCTCGTCTATCCTGAAAAACCTCATCTATCCTGAAAAACATCGTCTGTCCTGAAAAACCTCGTCTGTCCTGAAAAACCTCATCTATCCTGAAAAACCTCATCTATCCTGAAAAACATCGTCTGTCCTGAAAAACCTTGTCTATCCTGAAAAACCTCATCTGTCCTGAAAAACCTCATCTATCCTGAAAAACCTCATCTATCCTGAAAAACCTCATCTATCCTGAAAAACCTCGTCTATCCTGAAAAACCTCGTCTGTCCTGAAAAACCTCGTCTATCCTGAAAAACCTCGTCTGTCCTGAAAAACCTCATCTATCCTGAAAAACATAATCTATCCTGAAAAACATAATCTATCCTGAAAAACATAATCTATCCTGAAAAACCTCATCTATCCTAAAAAACCTCGTCTATCCTGAAAAACCTCATCTATCCTGAAAAACCTCATCTGTCCTGAAAAACCTCATCTATCCTGAAAAACCTCATCTATCCTGAAAAACCTCATCTGTCCTGAAAAACCTCGTCTATCCTGAAAAACCTCATCTATCCTGAAAAACCTCGTCTATCCTGAAAAACCTCATCTATCCTGAAAAACATAATCTATCCTGAAAAACATAATCTATCCTGAAAAACATAATCTATCCTGAAAAACCTCATCTATCCTGAAAAACCTCATCTATCCTGAAAAACCTCATCTATCCTGAAAAACCTCATCTATCCTAAAAAACCTCATCTATCCTAAAAAACCTCGTCTATCCTGAAAAACCTCATCTATCCTGAAAATCCTCATCTGTCCTGAAAAACCTTGTCTGTCCTGAAAAACCTCATCTATCCTGAAAAACCTCATCTATCCTGAAAAACCTCATCTATCCTGAAAAACCTCGTCTGTCCTGAAAAACCTCGTCTATCCTGAAAAACCTCGTCTATCCTGAAAAACCTCATCTATCCTGAAAAACATAATCTATCCTGAAAAACATAATCTATCCTGAAAAACCTCATCTATCCTAAAAAACCTCGTCTATCCTGAAAAACCTCATCTATCCTGAAAAACCTCATCTGTCCTGAAAAACCTCGTCTATCCTGAAAAACCTCATCTATCCTGAAAACCTCATCTGTCCTGAAAAACCTCGTCTGTCCTGAAAAACCTCATCTATCCTGAAAAACCTCATCTGTCCTGAAAAACCTCGTCTGTCCTGAAAAACCTCATCTGTCCTGAAAAACCTCGTTTGTCCTGAAAACCTCGTCTATCCTGAAAAACCTCGTCTGTCCTGAAAAACCTCATCTACCCTGAAAAACCTCGTCTGTCCTGAAAAACCTCGTCTGTCCTGAAAAACCTCATCTATCCTGAAAAACCTCGTCTGTCCTGAAAAACCTCATCTATCCTGAAAAACATCATTTACCCTGAAAAACCTCGGGTCAGTCACGACACCACAATGTTGTTATAGAGGGTGTAAAGGAGTCTGAATGTGAAGACAAAGTGAGAAAACCTTTCATGGAGAAACTACAACTGGACCATCTCAAACTGGAGCTGGAAAGCCGTAATCTGGAAACTCTGAGAGACCTCGTCCTATTGTGGTGAGGTTTCTGAGGCTGAAGGACAGTTTTGGATGGACCAAGAGGCTCAAAGGCCCCGGATCTTCATCAATGAGGATTTTCCTGAGACTATCCGGCAGAAAAGAAGAGACCTTCTCCCAGCTGTGAATGCGGTGATGTGGCTTATTTAAAGTATGATAAGCTTATTAGTTTATGTCAGCAATCGAACGCTTGATGTTTTATGTGATCCTCCTGCACTCTGAGAAGAATGTTTAGTTTTGTTCTGCATGAAGATTCCTTCCTGTCCTCTATTTTAACATTTGTAAACAGTCAGTGTGATTCTATGAAACTGACCCTGATGTCCTCTTTCCTTCTACTCACAGGGATTCAGATCCTTCTGACTATCTGTTCTAAATATGACATCTAATGATTTTTCTACTTTCCACCTGAAGATTCTGAGCTTTTCTAAACATTAGGATGAATTCTTACATTTTCATCACTCTTTTAACATTGCTTAACAACCATACGTATGATCTTTTTAAGTTGACTGATTATCAATCATGCCATTCTGTTAGAACAGTCCAGGGGGTGGTCTCTCTCTCTTTATACAAAAAAAAAGAATTCAAATTAAGGAATGATCTAAAGCTTACCTGTGATAAAGATGATATAGAATCTCTGTTTGTGGAACTTTCTGGTTTGGAATGAAAGAATATTGTTGTTGGAGTCATTTACCGTCCACCAGATTTAGGTGTTAAAGATTTTATGGAAAGTTTTTCTAAAATCCTTGATTCTCTCAGTTCAGGAGATAAGCTCTGTTATATTTTAATATAAATATTTTGAAAGACAAAAGTTTTGCAAAATGATGAATTTATAAATATTCTTTACTCAAATGACTTCTTCCCTCTAATTAATAAACCATCAGATCATCAACTTTAAATAGACAATATATTTACAAATAATTTAGCAATATATATAAATCTGGAATTATTTATCCAGACATGTCAGATCATTTTCCAATTTTTCACATTTGCTCCTTAAGAGGAAAGAGTCGTAAATATTCAAAGCCAACAGAATCTAAATGAGCAAACATGATTTGGAAAAGTTTAAACTTAAGTTGAGCATCACCTCATGGCAGAAAGTGTATATAGAGTCACATCCAAAAATTGAATATAAATATTTCATGGAACAAATAGAAAAACAATAACTCTTTTCCAGTTAACATCGTCAGAGAAAACCAAAGTAAAAAACCTAACAATCCTTGGTATACGCCGGATTTATTGAGAATGCTAAGGAGAAAAAAATAAACTTTATAAAAAATATATATTAAGTCCATCTCCTCTTAGTTCTCAGTTGTTTTAAAAATCCAGAAATAATTATGTTCATGCAAAAAAGAAGTATTAATCCGACAAAATTAACCTAAACTCTAACAACATTCAAAGTGCTTGGAAGGTCATCAACCAATTATTCCAACTCTGGTATTCCTTCAGTCCTTATTGAAGGAACAACAACATATGAACATTCTGTTGATTTAGCCGAAACATTTGATACTTTCTTTTTTAATTCTGGTTTGGAAATGGTAAAAAATATACCAATACCAGCATTCAATCAAACTGCCCAAAAATGTTGTTTTTCAGCCCCCCAGCATCAGAATTAAAACTATCTGCTACTGGGTAAGATGGTATCTCTGCTATACTAAAACCATGCAGTCATATTGTTTCTTTGTCTCTCAGCACAGGTGTGGTACCAGAGCAGCTAAAGGTAACCAAGGTCGTTCTCTTATGTAAATCAGGTGATAGAGCGTGTTTCAATAACTACAGACCCATTTCTGTTTTACCTTGCTTTTCAAAAATATTGGAAAAAGTTGTTAATAAAAGACTATCCATGAATGTAAATAATAATTAAATTCTTTATAATATGGTTTTCATTAACATCATAGCACTGACATGGCTTTAGTTCACTTGATTAACAGTATCACTTCTGCATTAGACAAAATACATTCACTTATACTGCTTTTCTTTGACTTATCAAAAGCTTTTGATACAGTCAATCATACAGAAATACGGTTTTCATGAAGCTGTTTGTAAGTGGCTACAGAACAATATTTGCAATAGATCAGTTTGTTTCTGTGAATGGTTGCAATTCCAACAAAGCTGATATACAGTGTGGAGTCCCACAGGGATCTACATCAGGGCCAATATTGTTTCTATTATATATAAACGACTTGTTTCATGGATCTAATGATCTTACTCCAATTATGTTTGCAGATGACACTACTTTATTTAAATCCAATTCAAATTTTAGCTCCCTCATAAAACACACCAATGAAGAATTAGCTGCTTATGACAAATGGTTCAGGATGAACAAACTTTCTGTCAATATAAAAAAACAAATTACACGATTTTCAGTTGTAAAAAAACATTTCCAAGCAATTTCAAAATGAAAATGAATTCAACTGAAATTGCAGGCGTTCCATCTACAACATTTATGGAAGTCACTGTGGATGAGAGCCTGAAGTGGAAAGATGTTGAGTGGATGACCAGAAAAATAAGTACATCTCTTGGTTTTATAGGAAGACTCAATCAATTATTGAATTCAAAATCTATACTTACTTTAATTACAGTTTAATCTGCCTCTATCTTTCATATAGTAATATCGTGTGGCCGAGCACCTTCCCATCTACTTTAAACAAAATACTGATTGTCCACAAAAGTTTTGCTGGGATTTCATCTCATTTAACGCCACTAACTCTCTCTGATCATTTATTTCTCAGGCTTGATGTTCTCAATATTTATAACATTAATATGTACCAGATTTATATTTTATGTATAAAATTGTGTTTAATAGAAATGCTATCCATGAACATTTTATATGCTATTTTAAAACAAGCGCTGAGATCATCAACATAACACCCGTCAAAATGGTCATTTTCATCTAAATCTGTCACATCAAGGTCACAGTTTAGAGGACGCTAAATTATGAATCCATTTTCTGGCCACAGATGGCCGATCAGACACTTCTTTTAAAAAAGTTTAAGCCTATCAGACACTTCTTTTAAAAAAGTTTAAGTCTATCAGACACTTCTTTTAAAAAAGTTTAAGCCAATCAGACACTTCTTTTAAAAAAGTTTAAGCCGATCAGACACTTCTTTTAAAAAAGTTTAAGTCTATCAGACACTTCTTTTAAAAAGTTTAAGCCTATCAGACACTTCTTTTAAAAAAGTTTAAGTCTATCAGACACTTCTTTTAAAAAAGTTTAAGTCTATCAGACACTTCTTTTAAAAAAGTTTAAGTCTATCAGACACTTCTTTTGAAAAAGTTTAAGTCTATCAGACACTTCTTTTAAAAAAGTTTAAGCCTATCAACACTTCTTTTAAAAAAGTTTAAGCCTATCAGACACTTCTTTTAAAAAAGTTTAAGTCTATCAGACACTTCTTTTGAAAAAGTTTAAGCCGATCAGACACTTCTTTTGAAAAAGTTTAAGCCGATCAGACACTTCTTTTAAAAAAGTTTAAGCCGATCAGACACTTCTTTTAAAAAAGTTTAAGTCTATCAGACACTTCTTTTAAAAAAGTTTAAGCCTATCAGACACTTCTTTTAAAAAAGTTTAAGTCTATCAGACACTTCTTTTGAAAAAGTTTAAGTCTATCAGACACTTCTTTTAAAAAAGTTTAAGTCTATCAGACACTTCTTTTAAAAAAGTTTAAGCCGATCAGACACTTCTTTTAAAAAAGTTTAAGCCGATCAGACACTTCTTTTGAAAAAGTTTAAGTCTATCAGACACTTCTTTTGAAAAAGTTTAAGTCTATCAGACACTTCTTTTGAAAAAGTTTAAGTCTATCAGACACTTCTTTTAAAAAAGTTTAAGTCTATCAGACACTTCTTTTAAAAAGTTTAAGCCGATCAGACACTTCTTTTAAAAAAGTTAAAGCCGATCAGACACTTCTTTTAAAAAAGTTTAAGCCGATCAGACACTTCTTTTAAAAAAGTTTAAGCCGATCAGACACTTCTTTTAAAAAAGTTTAAGTCTATCAGACACTTCTTTTAAAAAAGTTTAAGTCTATCAGACACTTCTTTTAAAAAAGTTTAAGTCTATCAGACACTTGTTTTAAAAAAGTTTAAGCCTATCAGACACTTCTTTTAAAAAAGTTTAAGCCGATCAGACACTTCTTTTAAAAAAGTTTAAGTCTATCAGACACTTCTTTTAAAAAAGTTTAAGCCGATCAGACACTTCTTTTAAAAAAGTTTAAGCCGATCAGACACTTCTTTTAAAAAAGTTTAAGCCGATCAGACACTTTTTTTAAAAAGTTTAAGCCTATCAGACACTTCTTTTAAAAAAGTTTAAGCCGATCAGACACTTCTTTTAAAAAAGTTTAAGCCGATCAGACACTTCTTTTAAAAAAGTTTAAGTCTATCAGACACTTCTTTTAAAAAAGTTTAAGCCGATCAGACACTTCTTTTAAAAAGTTTAAGCCTATCAGACACTTCTTTTAAAAAGTTTAAGCCTATCAGACACTTCTTTTAAAAAAGTTTAAGCTGATCAGACACTTCTTTTAAAAAAGTTTAAGCCGATCAGACACTTCTTTTTAAAAAGTTTAAGCCGATCAGACACTTCTTTTAAAAAAGTTTAAGTCTATCAGACACTTCTTTTAAAAAAGTTTAAGCCGATCAGACACTTCTTTTAAAAAAGTTTAAGTCTATCAGACACTTCTTTTAAAAAGTTTAAGCCTATCAGACACTTCTTTTTAAAAAGTTTAAGCCGATCAGACACTTCTTTTTAAAAAGTTTAAGCCGATCAGACACTTCTTTTAAAAAAGTTTAAGCCTATCAGACACTTCTTTTAAAAAAGTTTAAGCCGATCAGACACTTCTTTTAAAAAAGTTTAAGTCTATCAGACACTTCTTTTAAAAAAGTTTAAGCCGATCAGACACTTCTTTTAAAAAGTTTAAGTCTATCAGACACTTCTTTTAAAAAGTTTAAGCCTATCAGACACTTCTTTTAAAAAAGTTTAAGCCGATCAGACACTTCTTTTAAAAAAGTTTAAGCCGATCAGACACTTCTTTTTAAAAAGTTTAAGCCGATCAGACACTTCTTTTTAAAAAGTTTAAGCCGATCAGACACTTCTTTTAAAAAAGTTTAAGTCTATCAGACACTTCTTTTAAAAAAGTTTAAGCCGATCAGACACTTCTTTTAAAAAAGTTTAAGTCTATCAGACACTTCTTTTAAAAAAGTTTAAGCCGATCAGACACTTCTTTTAAAGAAGTTTAAGCCGATCAGACACTTCTTTTAAAAAAGTTTAAGCCGATCAGACACTTCTTTTAAAAAAGTTTAAGCCGATCAGACACTTCTTTTAAAAAAGTTTAAGTCTATCAGACACTTCTTTTAAAAAAGTTTAAGTCTATCAGACACTTCTTTTAAAAAAGTTTAAGCCGATCAGACACTTCTTTTAAAAAAGTTTAAGCCTATCAGACACTTCTTTTAAAAAAGTTTAAGCCTATCAGACACTTCTTTTAAAAAAGTTTAAGCTGATCAGACACTTCTTTTAAAAAAGTTTAAGCCGATCAGACACTTCTTTTTAAAAAGTTTAAGCCGATCAGACACTTCTTTTAAAAAAGTTTAAGTCTATCAGACACTTCTTTTAAAAAAGTTTAAGCCGATCAGACACTTCTTTTAAAAAAGTTTAAGTCTATCAGACACTTCTTTTAAAAAAGTTTAAGTCTATCAGACACTTCTTTTAAAAAGTTTAAGCCTATCAGACACTTCTTTTTAAAAAGTTTAAGCCGATCAGACACTTCTTTTAAAAAAGTTTAAGCCGATCAGACACTTCTTTTAAAAAAGTTTAAGCCTATCAGACACTTCTTTTAAAAAAGTTTAAGCCGATCAGACACTTCTTTTAAAAAAGTTTAAGTCTATCAGACACTTCTTTTAAAAAAGTTTAAGCCGATCAGACACTTCTTTTAAAAAGTTTAAGTCTATCAGACACTTCTTTTAAAAAGTTTAAGCCTATCAGACACTTCTTTTAAAAAAGTTTAAGCCGATCAGACACTTCTTTTAAAAAAGTTTAAGCCGATCAGACACTTCTTTTTAAAAAGTTTAAGCCGATCAGACACTTCTTTTAAAAAAGTTTAAGTCTATCAGACACTTCTTTTAAAAAAGTTTAAGCCGATCAGACACTTCTTTTAAAAAAGTTTAAGTCTATCAGACACTTCTTTTAAAAAAGTTTAAGCCGATCAGACACTTCTTTTAAAGAAGTTTAAGCCGATCAGACACTTCTTTTAAAAAAGTTTAAACCTATCAGACACTTCTTTTAAAAAAGTTTAAGCCGATCAGACACTTCTTTTAAAAAGTTTAAGCCTATCAGACACTTCTTTTAAAAAAGTTTAAGTCTATCAGACACTTCTTTTTAAAAAGTTTAAGCCGATCAGACACTTCTTTTAAAAAAGTTTAAGCCGATCAGACACTTCTTTTAAAAAAGTTTAAGCCGATCAGACACTTCTTTTAAAAAAGTTTAAGCCGATCAGACACTTCTTTTAAAAAAGTTTAAGTCTATCAGACACTTCTTTTAAAAAAGTTTAAATCTATCAGACACTTCTTTTAAAAAAGTTTAAATCTATCAGACACTTCTTTTAAAAAGTTTAAATCTATCAGACACTTCTTTTAAAAAAGTTTAAGCCGATCAGACACTTCTTTTAAAAAAGTTTAAGCCGATCAGACACTTCTTTTAAAAAAGTTTAAGCCGATCAGACACTTCTTTTAAAAAAGTTTAAGTCTATCAGACACTTCTTTTAAAAAAGTTTAAGTCTATCAGACACTTCTTTTAAAAAAGTTTAAGCCGATCAGACACTTCTTTTAAAAAAGTTTAAGCCTATCAGACACTTCTTTTAAAAAAGTTTAAGCCTATCAGACACTTCTTTTAAAAAAGTTTAAGCTGATCAGACACTTCTTTTAAAAAAGTTTAAGCCGATCAGACACTTTTTTTAAAAAGTTTAAGCCGATCAGACACTTCTTTTAAAAAAGTTTAAGTCTATCAGACACTTCTTTTAAAAAAGTTTAAGCCGATCAGACACTTCTTTTAAAAAAGTTTAAGTCTATCAGACACTTCTTTTAAAAAAGTTTAAGTCTATCAGACACTTCTTTTAAAAAGTTTAAGCCTATCAGACACTTCTTTTTAAAAAGTTTAAGCCGATCAGACACTTCTTTTTAAAAAGTTTAAGCCGATCAGACACTTCTTTTAAAAAAGTTTAAGCCTATCAGACACTTCTTTTAAAAAAGTTTAAGCCGATCAGACACTTCTTTTAAAAAAGTTTAAGTCTATCAGACACTTCTTTTAAAAAAGTTTAAGCCGATCAGACACTTCTTTTAAAAAAGTTTAAGTCTATCAGACACTTCTTTTAAAAAGTTTAAGCCTATCAGACACTTCTTTTAAAAAAGTTTAAGCCGATCAGACACTTCTTTTAAAAAAGTTTAAGCCGATCAGACACTTCTTTTTAAAAAGTTTAAGCCGATCAGACACTTCTTTTAAAAAAGTTTAAGTCTATCAGACACTTCTTTTAAAAAAGTTTAAGCCGATCAGACACTTCTTTTAAAAAAGTTTAAGTCTATCAGACACTTCTTTTAAAAAAGTTTAAGCCGATCAGACACTTCTTTTAAAGAAGTTTAAGCCGATCAGACACTTCTTTTAAAAAAGTTTAAACCTATCAGACACTTCTTTTAAAAAAGTTTAAGCCGATCAGACACTTCTTTTAAAAAAGTTTAAGCCTATCAGACACTTCTTTTAAAAAAGTTTAAGTCTATCAGACACTTCTTTTTAAAAAGTTTAAGCCGATCAGACACTTCTTTTAAAAAAGTTTAAGCCGATCAGACACTTCTTTTAAAAAAGTTTAAGCCGATCAGACACTTCTTTTAAAAAAGTTTAAGCCGATCAGACACTTCTTTTAAAAAAGTTTAAGTCTATCAGACACTTCTTTTAAAAAAGTTTAAATCTATCAGACACTTCTTTTAAAAAAGTTTAAATCTATCAGACACTTCTTTTAAAAAAGTTTAAATCTATCAGACACTTCTTTTAAAAAAGTTTAAGCCGATCAGACACTTCTTTAAAAAAGTTTAAGCCGATCAGACACTTCTTTTAAAAAAGTTTAAGCCGATCAGACACTTCTTTTAAAAAAGTTTAAGTCGATCAGACACTTCTTTTAAAAAAGTTTAAGCCGATCCCTGATGATAACTTGATTGTGTTATGAAATACAAAAGAAGTCTATCATTGTGAATGTATAGAACGGTGTTCTATGTTAGGTAGAGGCTTTGACATAAGCCCACGTGGGTGTTTGCCCCCCCCCCCCCCCCCCCCCCCCCTGCACCTTCTTTTTTAATGTATATTTTATATCTGTTTTTTGTAATATCTTGTATAAGTGCAAATAAATGACTTAAACAACCGCGTTCATCCTGAACACGCGGTTTCCCGCCGCTGCCAGCCGGTCGCTCTTCTCTCCTCTGGATCGGTTCATCTCTGAATGCTGCGCAGCAGAAACCGGATCTCTGGAACCGAATCCTCTGATGAAAGACGTGAATGTCAGAAACAGCAGAAGGTTTCTGAGCGGACCTGTGCAGGTGACGTGTTCTGGAGAACCCGGTCCGGAACCCCGTCCAGTCTGGTTTGTTTGTGTAGCGCTTCTTCTCAACCGTCTGAAACAGGATTAAAGTGAAGCTTCAGCAATAAAAGAGAAAGCTCCAAAGGTTCTAAACGGACCCAAACCCGACCCGGATGGATGGAACCCGTCTTTGTCCCTTTCGGGGACGCGGGGGTGCCGGAGCCTAACCCGGCTGCTGCTGGGCGAAGGCGGGGTTCACCTGGACAGGTCGCCAGTCTGTCGCAGGGCCACCATCACACACAATCATACCTAGAGGAACTGTAGAGTCACCAAGTCACCTGTAGAGTCACCAAGTCACCTGTAGAGTCACCAAGTCACCTGTGAAGCAAACATCTGAAGAAGTTCCACCTCAGTTCAGCTTGGAGTTCCCAGTAGAGGAAAAGGGAAATGTGTTTCCCAGTCTGGACACCAGGAACATGCCGGAACGTCATGGAGCAGAGGCAGCATGACAGGTTCTGATCCAATAATCTGGTTCTAATATATGATCATTTTAATAATTGGAGTGTGGATGGACCAGGTACCAGCCGTGGAAGCGGTACCGGTTAGAGGGTAGGTGTACCGCTCTGGGTTGGGGACCCCTGACGCATTCTTTACCCCGTCTGCGGCCCGGTACCACGCGGCTGTCGGACCGGTACCGGTTCACGGCTCGGAGGTCGGGGCCTCCAGGTGAAGCGGAGTGAGCGTGTGCAGCTGTTCTGGTGGGCGGGTCGACCTTCTGAACTGGGTCTGCTCCGACCTCCTCCAGGTGGTCATCAACTGCGCCATTCCCAAAGGCTTGAAGTACAACCAGGCCACGCAGACGTTCCACCAGTGGCGGGACGCCCGGCAGGTCTACGGCCTCAACTTCGGCAGCAAGGAGGACGCCAATGTGTTCGCCAGCGCCATGATGCACGCGCTGGAGGTGCTGAACTCCCAGGAAGCAGGTACGGGGGGGTCAAATGTAGAATCTGAACGTTTGGGGGGGGGGGGGGGGGGGGGTGTCAAATGTAGAATCTGAACGTTTGAGGGGGGGGGGGGGTCAAATGTAGAATCTGAACGTTTGAGGGATGTCAGCAGTGATGACTGAATACTTTCTGTCGGATGTAAACTGAAGAGATGCGCTGTAAAGGTTAAAAATGAAGCTCCTCCCCTCGCTGCCCCCCACCCCCCAAAAAACCTTTAAGCTTCAGGAAATGGGGGGGGGGGGGGGGAGGTGTAACTCCGTCCTCCACACCAGCATCAAGTCTGACTGAAACTGTGTCCAGAACCGGGGATCAGTCCAGAACCAGGGATCAGTCCAGAACTGGAGATCAGTCCAGAACCAGGGGTCAGTCCAGAACCAGGGATCAGTCCAGAACTGGGGATCAGTCCAGAACCAGGGATCAGTCCAGAACTGGGGATCAGTCCAACCAGGGATCAGTCCAGAACCGGGGGTCAGTCCAGAACGGGGGTCAGTCCAGAACCAGGGATCAGTCCAGAACCAGGGATCAGTCCAGAACCGGGGGTCAGTCCAGAACCGGGGTTCAGTCCAGAACCAGGGATCAGTCCAGAACCAAGAGTCAGTCCAGAACCAGGGTTCAGTCCAGAACTGGGGATCAGTCCAGAACCAGGGATCAGTCCAGAACCAGGGATCAGTCCAGAACCAAGAGTCAGTCCAGAACCAAGAGTCAGTCCAGAACCAAGAGTCAGTCCAGAACTCGGGATCAGTCCAGAACCAGGGATCAGTCCAGAACCAGGGATCAGTCCAGAACCGGGGTTCAGTCCAGAACCAGGGATCAGTCCAGAACCAGGGATCAGTCCAGAACCTGGGATCAGTCCAGAACCAAGAGTCAGTCCAGAACCAAGAGTCAGTCCAGAACTCGGGATCAGTCCAGAACCAGGGATCAGTCCAGAACCTGGGTTTAGTCCAGAACCGAGGTTCAGTCCAGAACTCGGGATCAGTCCAGAACTGGGGATCAGTCTAGAACTGGGGATCAGTCCAGAACCGGGGTCAGTCCAGAACCAGGGGTCAGTCCAGAACCAGGGATCAGTCCAGAACCGGGGGTCAGTCCAGAACCAGGGATCAGTCCAGAACTGGGGATCAGTCCAGAACCAAGAGTCAGTCCAGAACTGGGGTTCAGTCCAGAACCGGGGGTCAGTACAGAACCGGGGGTCAATCCAGAAACAGGGTTCAGTCCAGAACCGGGGGTCAGTCCAGAACCAGGGATCAGTCCAGAACCAAGCTCTATGTCGGCTCAGTGGTTTCAGCCCCCTCTCAGTGATGATGATCAGATCCAGACCACCACTTTTGTCCACGAGGAGACGCGGGGTGGGTGGGGGTGGGGTGTAAAAAATGCAGACAGACATATTCTCCCCCCCCCCCCCCCCCCCCCCCCCCAGCACCCCAGGAACAACTGAGAAAGCCCCCACTTGTTGCTGGGTAGATCAGGAGCTATTCTGAGCGTGTTTCCAGGTGGTGATGAAGCCCGGTTCAGCTCTGGTTCCTGTCTGATGGGGGGGTCAGAGTTCAGCCGTCATGACTGAAGTCTTCAGACTCTGAAAAATCCAACCCCCCCAGAACACTGAGGCAGAGGCGGGTTCACCTGGAGATCTGATCGGAGACCATGAACCGCTAACAGGAAATGTGACCGTCTTCCTCTGCAGGCCCCGCCCAGCCCAGACAGAACCCCCCCATCCAGAACGGCCCCACGCAAGAGGAGCTGGACCTGCAGAAAAGGTGAGAGGCTCCGCCCCCTGTGGGGGAGCATCTATTCCCCAGACTGAGCATGCCCCGCCCTCTCCATGTAAGGACATGCTTCATCCCAGGCTTTGATTGGACCAGAGTTATTCTACTGAGGGGGGGGGGTCAGACTCCCGTGGAATCAAACCTACAGTCTTCCCATCAGAGGTCGACCGCTCTTCCTCTGCACCATGCGGACCTGTTGGTCCGGACCATTATGTTCTTTGAAATGAGCTTCAGACTGGAAGTGGATCCTGAGGTTCTGATGAGGCGGTCTGAGCGCGGTGGGGGTCCGGCGGTTCTGGCAGGATGAGGTCATGTTGCAGGTCTCTCCACGTTCACGTCTGGATTCCTGCAGGTGAAGTCACCAGAGCTGCATTCTTCATCTGTGACTCGGGTTCTAATTCTGGCCCGGCTCATATCGGATCTGCCTCGAGCCCCCCACGTCTCTCTGCTCTATATTTAATGTTGCAGACAGTGGATTGGTTTCAATGGGTGTGGGGGGGGGGGTCATGTGTATAAATCATAACCCCCCCCCTCATGAAGGGAGATCATGACTCACCTGTTCAGAGATGGGGGGGGGAGCTCTGAGGCCTCAGGTCAGGGTCTGTGTGGGCGGAGCCTCCATCTGAGCTCCAAATCGCCCAGGGGGGGGGGGGGGGGGGGGGTATTTTAGTGAGAACCGAATTCCCAAATGAACTGGGGGGGGGCTTACATTTTAATTGAAAAATGTAATTACATTTTTTAAGTTTGAACTTTCAACAGAACGTTTGTTTGTTTGTTTGTTTGTTTTTCAGTCACATGAATTCCAACATTTGATACTAAACGATTAGATCAGATTAGATCAGGATCAGCATCTTAATCATGTGAACGCTTCGACGTTCTTCCTCCTGGTTTCTAACGTTTCTCCTGAATCTTGATGGACTTTTCCATTCAGGAGAGAAACCAGTGAGAGCGTGCACGTTCATGGACGGTTTGGGTCAGCCCACGCTCCCCCAGCAACGGTTTCCCTGGCAACTCTTGTCAAGAGACGCAGCCCAGTTGGTGCAGCGGGAATGCCGCACTTCAACAGGCTCGTGTTTCCCTGAAGCAGAGAAGAAGAATCTGATCTCCGAGGAGACAGGCCACGCCCACTCACTCACGCAGACACACATGCTTTTATACACGCACACATCCGTGTGAGTAGAATCAAGTCTTCATCTATGTCCAACCAGCAGAGAGAGCCACTGATGGAATCTCCATCAGATCCTGACAGTAGAGAGCTTCACCAGAGATCTGTGGGATCTGATGGATCCTCATGGATCCTCTATCTGGATCTGATGGAACCTCATGGATCCTCTATCTGGATCTGATGGAACCTCATGGATCCTCTATCTGGATCTGATGGAACCTCATGGATCCTCTATCTGGATCTGATGGATCCTCATGGATCCTCTATCTGGATCTGATGGAACCTCATGGATCCTCTATCCAGTCATTTAAGAGCTGAATCAGCTCAAAGTGCTTGGGGGCGGGGCTGGGACCTGTCCCGGGGACTGGCTCCTTCTTGGCTCCTCCCTCCTGGCGGGGTGGGGGGTGCGGGGCCAATGGGCTGTGGGATTTTGGTCCCAATGCTTGGGGGGGGGGGGCAGGGGGGGGGGGGGGCGCGTCCACCATCGGGGTCGGTCTGCCGACTGCCCCTAACCTACCCTCTTCCTCATACAAGCATGTATTAGAGGGTGGTGGTCGTACTGCAGCGCGCTACGGGGGGGGGGACTACTTGCCAGTGGCCCCGCCTCCGGTGGCCGCTGCATGAGTTTGCCCCTCCCCTTAGTTTTATTTGTACCTTAGACATGTAGGACCTTGGTGGGGGGGTGCTTGGACATCACAGCCAGCAAACAGTAGATGTCATCTGGTAGATGATGTCATCTGGTAGATGCAAGTCTGTATGGAACCATACAGACTTGTAAGGATCCAGACAGACTTGGATGGATCCAGACAGACTTGTAAGGATCCATACAGACTTGTAAGGATCCAGACAGACTTGTATGGATCCAGACAGACTTGGATGGATCCAGACAGACTTGGATGGATCCAGACAGACTTGTAAGGATCCAGACAGACTTGTATGGATCCAGACAGACTTGGATGGATCCAGACAGACTTGTAAGGATCCAGATAGACATGGATGGATCCAGACAGACTTGGATGGATCCAGACAGACTTGTAAGGATCCAGACAGACTTGGATGGATCCAGACAGACTTGGATGGATCCAGACAGACTTGTAAGGATCCAGACAGACTTGGATGGATCCAGACAGACTTGTAAGGATCCAGACAGACTTGTAAGGATCCAGACAGACTTGTATGGATCCAGACAGACTTGTATGGATCCAGACAGACTTGTATGGATCCAGACAGACTTGGATGGATCCAGACAGACTTGTAAGGATCCAGATAGACATGGATGGATCCAGACAGACTTGGATGGATCCAGACAGACTTGTAAGGATCCAGACAGACTTGTAAGGATCCAGACAGACTTGGATGGATCCAGACAAACTTGTAAGGATCCAGACAGACATGGATGGATCCAGACAGACTTGGATGGATCCAGACAGACTTGGATGGATCCAGACAGACTTGTAAGGATCCAGACAGACTTGGATGGATCCAGACAGACTTGTAAGGATCCAGACAGACTTGTAAGGATCCAGACAGACTTGTATGGATCCAGACAGACTTGTATGGATCCAGACAGACTTGTATGGATCCAGACAGACTGGATGGATCCAGACAGACTTGTATGGATCCAGACAGACTTGTAAGGATCCAGACAGACTTGTATGGATCCAGACAGACTTGGATGGATCCAGACAGACTTGGATGGATCTGGACAGACTTGGATGGATCCGGACAGACTTGGATGGATCCAGACAGACTTGGATGGATCCAGACAGACTTGGATGGATCCAGACAGACTTGGATGGATCCAGACAGACTTGGATGGATCTGGACAGGTGTAGTAGTCTCGGACCGTCGCGAAGCAGCATTTTCAAACCCCATGTGCTTACCTGGCGCTACACTAGTCCTTCCAGGTGTGTGTCGGTCTTCTGTGGGCCAAGAATCCAGGTTAACCCACAGCTCCAGTAATTACATCCCAGAGCTGTGAGGCAGCGTGAGAACTGGGGCATCTCCTCTGGAGGGGGGAGGGGGGTCTCTCTGGATACCAGAGACTTTCCCTGTTTTTCCTTTCCTTCATTTTAAATGGAGGTGAGGTGGATTCCCCCCCCCGTGTTCCAGCTCCTGTGGGAACCAGCTGACTCATCTCACCTGTGATCTCATCGTGTCCTGAGATGATTCCCTCTGCAGGCGTGTGAAAACATCTGAGATGATGTCATCCAGGTTTCATAGAATCATTCAAACCAACCTGAATATAGATAACCCTACATGTATGTAGACGTACCGTCATGGTTTGGTCAGACTTCATGTTCTGCTGATGATGATCCCTTCTGGTCTAATGGGTTGGGATCTACCTGAGATCTAGTCGTAGCTTGTTCTAATTATGGTTTCATAGTTGAACCCTTCAAGGTCACTCACAGAGACGGGCGGTCTAACCTCACCGCTCGATCCTCCACCAGCCTCATTTCCCAGCTGACTGAGGTGTCTCCTCATTCTGACGACCTGAACCTCCTGGTGCAGGTAACCAGGAGCAGGAGGTGCAGAAAGATCTGGAGAACGTTCTGACCTCCTGCTGCAGACCCTCAGTGTGTCTTTGTGAGTCAGAGCAGCTGTTGTGTTGTCTTTGTGTGCGTTTGCCTCACAAATGGCTTCAGCTTACGTTCCAGCAGCAACTGCAGCCAATCAAACGCTCTGATGCACAACACTGTCACCGCTCTCTGCTGACACCTGCTGGCCAGAGCCGGACGTACACCAACACTCTGAGGAAGACTGTGAAACTGTAGAAACACCTGAATGTAGACTCACCTGAATGTAGACTCACCTGAATGTAGACTCACCTGAATTTAGAAACACCTGAATGTAGAAACACCTGAATGTAGAAACATCTGAATGTAGAAACATCTGAATGTAGACTCACCTGAATGTAGACTCACCTGAATGTAGAAACACCTGAATGTAGACTCACCTGAATGTAGAAACATCTGAATGTAGACTCACCTGAATGTAGAAACACCTGAATGTAGACTCACCTGAATGTAGACTCACCTGAATGTAGACTCACCTGAATTTAGCCTCACCTGAATGTAGAAACACCTGAATGTAGACTCACCTGAATGTAGACTCACCTGAATGTAGACTCACCTGAATGTAGAAACATCTGAATGTAGACTCACCTGAATGTAGACTCACCTGAATGTAGAAACACCTGAATGTAGACTCACCTGAATGTAGACTCACCTGAATGTAGACTCACCTGAATGTAGACTCACCTGAATTTAGCCTCACCTGAATGTAGAAACACCTGAATGTAGAAACACCTGAATGTAGACTCACCTGAATTTAGCCTCACCTGAATGTAGACTCACCTGAATTTAGCCTCACCTGAATTTAGCCTCACCTGAATGTAGAAACACCTGAATGTAGAAACACCTGAATGTAGAAACACCTGAATGTAGAAACATCTGAATGTAGACTCACCTGAATGTAGACTCACCTGAATGTAGACTCACCTGAATGTAGACTCACCTGAATGTAGACTCACCTGAATGTAGACTCACCTGAATGTAGACTCACCTGAATTTAGCCTCACCTGAATGTAGAAACACCTGAATGTAGAAACATCTGAATGTAGAAACATCTGAATGTAGACTCACCTGAATGTAGAAACACCTGAATGTAGACTCACCTGAATGTAGACTCACCTGAATGTAGACTCACCTGAATGTAGACTCACCTGAATTTAGCCTCACCTGAATGTAGAAACACCTGAATGTAGACTCACCTGAATGTAGACTCACCTGAATGTAGACTCACCTGAATGTAGAAACATCTGAATGTAGACTCACCTGAATGTAGACTCACCTGAATGTAGAAACACCTGAATGTAGACTCACCTGAATGTAGACTCACCTGAATGTAGACTCACCTGAATGTAGACTCACCTGAATTTAGCCTCACCTGAATGTAGAAACACCTGAATGTAGAAACACCTGAATGTAGACTCACCTGAATTTAGCCTCACCTGAATGTAGACTCACCTGAATTTAGCCTCACCTGAATTTAGCCTCACCTGAATGTAGAAACACCTGAATGTAGAAACACCTGAATGTAGAAACACCTGAATGTAGAAACATCTGAATGTAGACTCACCTGAATGTAGACTCACCTGAATGTAGACTCACCTGAATGTAGACTCACCTGAATGTAGACTCACCTGAATGTAGACTCACCTGAATGTAGACTCACCTGAATTTAGCCTCACCTGAATGTAGAAACACCTGAATGTAGAAACATCTGAATGTAGACTCACCTGAATGTAGACTCACCTGAATGTAGAAACACCTGAATGTAGACTCACCTGAATGTAGACTCACCTGAATGTAGACTCACCTGAATGTAGAAACACCTGAATGTAGACTCACCTGAATGTAGACTCACCTGAATGTAGACTCACCTGAATGTAGACTCACCTGAATGTAGCCTCTGCTGAGAAGCTGCATCAGTCCGGACCGATCAGTCTTAACAGAACACGGCTTTGATCAGGTCAACAGATCCGGTTACAAATTCCTCATTTCCTCCATCGTTTCTAAACTGTCAGGTCATCAGAATCAGAACCAGAATCAGAATCAGCTTTATTAGCCAAGTATAGGATATATACAAGGAATTTGGTTCCAGTGACTGTGCCTCTATGCAAAAGAAGATTTAAAAAAATAATATATATATAGTAATATATATATATTATACTATTATATAATCATAACAACATCTGAAAATGACAAGGGGGATAAAGAATATACAGCAGAGTCTGTTAAAAAGATCCAGTAGTGTGTTCCGTAGTCTGAGAGCTCGTTCAAGTTCATCAGAGTGACGACTCGTGGAAGAAGCTGTCTTTGTGGTTTTTGTGCACGAGGTCCTGAACCGCCGTCCTGAGGGGAGGAGTCTGAAGAGACCGTGTCCTGGATGTGAAGGGTCTGTTGAGGTTCTTCCAGCCCTCTTCCTGACCCTGGACCGGTACAGGTCCAGAATGGAGGGAAGGTTGGAGCCATAATCCCTCTCAGCAGACCTGATTGGTTCTCTGCAGTCTGACCCTGTCTGCTCTGGTTGCAGGTCCAACCAGACTGTGATGGATGTGGTCAGGACAGACTGATTATTGCTGTGTAGAAGTGGTCAGCAGCTCCTGAGGCAGGTTGAACTTCTTCAGTTGTAAGAAGTCCAACCTCTGCTGGGCCTTCTTCTGGAGTGTGTTTATGTGCTGGGTCCATTTGAGGTCCCGTGAGATCGTGGACCCTAGGAACCTGTAGGAGACCGTCGGGGGGGACTGATCTGCTGAGAACTGTGAGTGGAGGGGTGGAGTGGAGGGTTCTTCCTGAAGTCCACTGTCTTCTCCACAGTCTTTAGTGGGTTCAGCTCCAGATGGTTCTGGCTGCACCAGAGGACCAGCCGCTCCACTTCTCCATATGCACTCATCACCATCCCGGATGAGTCCGATGACTGTGGTGTCGTCTGCAAACTTCAGGAGCTTCACCGAAGGTGCTCCTGAGGTACAGTCGTTGGTTAGAGCAGGGCTGCTCATTCCTGGTCCTCGAGATCTACACCCTGACTGTTTTCCAGATCTCCAAGCCCTGCAGCTGTTGATTGCTCAGTCAGATGTCTCCACAATCTGAGTTTGAAAGAACACACCTGGTGAAGACCTTTTGGGAACTGGATGATGGTGGAGTGGACCACACACGTCTCCAGAGAGCTGTTGAAGATTCTGGTGAAGATGGGAGCCAGCTGGTCAGCACAGACTTTCAGGCAGGACGGGGACTCCATCAGGTCCTGGAGCCTTCCTGATCTTCTGCTTCTGAAACTGCTGACGCACATCTGGTTCACAGATCCTCAGTGCAGACGAGTGGTCAGGAGTGGGGGAGGTGGTGGGGGAGGGGGGAGGTGTAGTCCTTTCAAACCTGGAGTAGAAGTTGTTGAGGTCTTCAGCCAGGCGGTAGCTCTGGATGGTCTCCTGTAGTTGGTGAGGGTCTGCAGACCTTTCCAAAAACTGGTCCGTCAACTTTGCAGAATAGTCCTCAAGATCATGGAGATATTCTGGAGATCAATCCAGGATGGAGCAGGAATGGATCCATCAGAGGATCAGGTCATGGAGATGTTCCTGAGAAGGAACAGTGATGATGAGGTTGATGGATGAAGGAGAGGGTCCGATGGAGACGATGACTCGCTCCGGCGCCTCCCGTAGGGAGCAGAACCACTACCTCCTGCATCTGCTCCTCTTCCAGGCAGCTTCAGGAGTTGCAGCGGCAGAAGGATGTGGAACGTGAGCGCCAAGAACGGGAGCGGCAGGAGATGCTGGAGCAGCAGGAGATGCTGGAACGGCAGGAGAAGGAGTCAGAAGCAGAGAAGGAGCGGCTGGCGCGGGAGCAGCAGCAGGAGCACGAAGGCATGGAAAAGGAGCAGCAGGAGCAGCAGGAGCAGCAGGACTGGGAGAGAGGGAGGCGCATGTCCAATGCAGGTGAGTGCCCCCCCCACGTGCACGCTCCCAGGAGTGCGCACGGTTCCCACTAATGTGCACGAGAACAGAAGGTTCCCCGACGGTTCTGACAGGTCGGTTCTGATTCTGGAGTCGAGGGTGGGATGCACTGGTGGGTTCTTCAGAACCGAGCCAGGGTGGATTCTGGGACGTCCCGCAGCGTCCTACATTAGATTGTTGGACAGTCATAAACAGTGAATCAGCTTTTGGAAGTTTGAAACGAAGAGGAAGTTCTGATGTTCTGGACCATCTGAGTCAGAATTCACTGATCTCCAGACGGGTTTAGACAACAGCAGAACCAAGATTGGATTTTTTCTCAGTTCTAATGGGTCAGAACATCAGGTTCTCAGATGGGGTGGGGGAGTGGGGAGACTACTGATGCCGGATCAGGATCAGGAAGTGGATCAGCTGAAGAACTGAGCTTAGATCCGAGCTGCCTGAGGTAGAAAACCCTGAATGTGAAGAACTTCCGGGTCTGGACCTCCTTATGGTCTGAAGGTCTGAAGGTCTCCTTCATGATGGTGACACCGGTCCAGAACACTCAGCTCTGGCTCTGTTTGGATCTCCACTGAATGTCTAGGCGGTTCTGAGGATGACGAGAGAACATTATGCCTCGTTTCCACTCAGCGGTCCGGCCCAGACTGGACCGGGTCGTTCAGAACGTTTTCTTGAATGGATTCTTGACGAATATTAAATTCAGGACTCCTCCTTCTTCTTGGAGGTGAGGCAGCAGAGAAGCAGTGAAGACCAAGAATGTCCACTGCAGGTCCAGACTCATCAACGGGGGGGGGGGGGGGGCAGGACTAAGATACAAACCCAAATATTAAATAAAAATCTATTGTTGCTCCTCCCATTGGCTGTGGTGGTTATCATGCAGATCTTGATGGTCCAACTCTCAATGGAAACGCTCGCTTGAATCGCCCGGACCGTTCTAAACCAGCCATTACCAGACTGGACCAGTCTGGACCAGTCTGGACCAGTCTGGACCAGTCTGGACCAGACTGGACCAGTCTGGTCCAGACTTGCAGCTCGCTGCTGTAAGGAGCGCCGTTGAAACTCGCCACTCCTTACAGCAGCTCGCCGCTGAAGCTCGCCGCTGAAACTCGCCGCTCCTTACAGCAGCTCGCCGCTGAAGCTCGCCGCTGAAGCTCGCCGCTGAAGCTCGCCGCTGAAACTCGCCGCTCCTCACAGCAGCTCGCCGCTGAAGCTCGCCGCTGAAACTCGCCGCTCCTTACAGGAGCTCGCCGCTGAAGCTCGCCGTTGAAGCTCGCCGCTCCTTACAGGAGCTCGCCGCTGAAGCTCGCCGCTGAAGCTCGCCGCTGAAGCTCGCCGCTGAAGCTCGCCGCTGAAGCTCGCCGTTGAAGCTCGCCGCTGAAGCTCGCCGCTCCTTACAGGAGCTCGCCGCTGAAGCTCGCCGCTGAAGCTCGCCGCTGAAGCTCGCCGCTCCTCATAGCAGCTCGCCGCTGAAGCTCGCCGCTCCTCACAGCAGCTCGCCGCTGAAGCTCGCCGCTCCTTTAGCGGTCGACTCCTCTCTAGTCGTCTACACCACGATCTCACCTTGAAAACAAACCTCTCATTGGATACGCGGCTGAACTGTTTTGGTCAGATTTGACGGAACCATACCGTACTACTTCTCACCGGACCGGACCGGACCGGACCGCTCGGTGGAGACGAGGCTTTAGAGAACCATCCGGAGCGTCTGTTGAGCTTTTGCTGTTTTTCTTCTTCTCTCTCCTCCATCTCTTCTTCATCTGTCGTTCCTCTCTCGTCCTCCTTTCCCTCCGTTTGCTCATTGGCTCGCTTACCCCCTCCCTGCCGCCCCCCCTCCCCCAGCCTTCGAAAGCACACTCTGTAGTCCGACCCCCCAGGAGTACAGCAGGACCTTCTCCACTCTTGTCTCTCCGACCACGCCCTCTTACCCCGCCCCAGGAGGGCCGCTGTCCTCAACGACCCCACCAACCCCCCCACAGAGGCACTTGGCGTCCCGCTTCGCCACTTCCCTTAGCTCCGCCTTCCACCCAGTGCTGCCCCACTACGCCACGGTTCCCAGGCGGCAGCAGACCTCTCCTCAAGCCCCGCCCCTGGCGCCTGCCCCGTCCACTCCCCCCAAGTCTGTGGTGTGGTCAGCCAGCAACTTCACGCCGCTGCCCCCCTCCCCTCCCGTAATGATAAGCAGCCCCCCAGGGAAAGCGGCCGGCCCCCGGCCTCTCATCCCCATTGCCGCCCCCTCCCCCCTCTGTCAAAAGCCCCCCTCGCCCTCCCCGAATGGACCTCCAACTTTCCCCGCCCCTTCCCCAGTGACCATCCCGTATAACCACACCCCTCTGAGCATCAGCTGCCACCCCGCCTCCCCCACCCACGCTCCCCCCCTTCCCTCCCCATGGCTCCCCACCCTCCCTTCCCTGCGTTTCGTCCCCCCCTCCTCCTCCACAGCGCCCCCCGCCGCTGCTGCCTCTGCTGAGCACCTCTCTCTCCCCGTGGGTCAGAACCAGCCGGGCCAGCGGGACCCGGCTGCAGGTCCGGAACTGCCTCCGGCTCCTGGGGGGTCGCCCTGCCAACCCCAGGGTAAGCCCTGGATTCTCTTGTACTCCCTCTGTGTTTCTACAGCTCTGATCCAAACGGACCATCCAGAACCGGCTGCATGATGGGCTTTGGTCTGCTCAGTTCTGAGTTCTGCCCTCAGCCGGCCTTTCCCTGCAGCATGGCTCTGTTCTGGTTCTGTTCTGGTTCCAGCTGGACTCTTATGGCTCCTCGTAGTTCAGAATTCTGGTTCGGCCCGTTTACCTGAAACACCCTAAGAGTGTTTAAA
Organism: Oryzias javanicus; assembly: GCA_003999625.1. Classification (NCBI taxonomy): domain Eukaryota; kingdom Metazoa; phylum Chordata; class Actinopteri; order Beloniformes; family Adrianichthyidae; genus Oryzias; species Oryzias javanicus. The sequence goes on along the minus strand of CM012460.1, from coordinate 19,103 downwards.
TTTCACGTGTTTACGTGTTTCAGATGAATGTTCTGCTCCGATCTGCCACCATTACCCAGAATCCTCTTCACCTAAGTTCCCTTCAGGAAAACCTGTTAGTTAATCTAATGTTCTGGTCCATCTGATGGTACAGTCCGGATCAGGGGGACTCAAGCTCAGCTGACAATGGGCCTTCCAGAACATTTTCCACTGAGCTGATGCCAGTTTGGATCAGAACCAGAGCCTGACTCAGTGTAAGTTTCTTGGTTTTTCTCCATAAAGTTCTGGGTTGTGGCCCAGTGAACCGGTTCCTGACAGGAAGCAAGTCTTTGTTGGGTTGGAGTACAGATTCTACAAACAAACAGAACCGCTTTGAGGAGAAGACCCGGTTCTTTATGACAGAAACCCTGAAGTTCTTGTTCAACAATGAAACACAGACAGATGATTGTTTGTCTGTAGAACCCGAACAAGAACTTCAGAGGTTCTACATGTTCTGTGACATGCAGAGTCCACATGAAGAGGTTCTGCTCAGACTCGGACCGGTTCTTTGGTGAAACTGGACCAATAAACGGCGTAAACCTGTACAGTGGGTTTCTGCAGCGGCACCAGAAGCAATGTGAGGGAAAGGTGGGAATCGAACCCGCCCTCTTCTGATCAAAGGTCGACCGCTGGTCCACCTGTTCAATTCTAATAGAAAAGGATGGATTGAAAGAGAGAAGCATGAAGACCAGCCTGTGACCTGACGGCGGCGGCGAGGTTTAACCTCTAAAGGTTACCCAGAGGTCACTGCTCTGAAGCAGGAACAGACTCCGCCCACCTCTGCTTACATTGTTGTTGTGGGCGGAGTTATTGGCGTTCCCGTCAGGATTCGTGTGTCCTCCTGGAAATGACGGCCTGTCGGTCCGGCGTTTGTAGCGGAGACGTGGTTAGGGGGCGGGGTTTGATGACGTATCTGTCCTGTTGGGGGCGGGGCTGTGACCTTCGAGTTTGTTGTTCTGCATCCATGTAAAAATGTTTTAATGCCCCGCCTCCTCCCCCGCGCAGACTTGCCGCACAGCCAGGTGGTGACCACCCCTCCCCCACCTCCACCATTACCGCCCAACTCTTCTGTTACGTCTACCCCAGCGGCCACGCCCACTACCCCTGCCGGCCTCCAGCCTCCACCCCCTCCTCCACTTCCACCAACACTGTGTGCAGGTGGAGCCGCCGCCCCGTCGTCGGGTCCAGCTCCTCCCCCTGGAGCCCCGCCGCCGCCGCCACCCCCCCCGCTCCCCTCCGGTCTGTTTTCTCCATCAGAGGACCGCCCACTCTCTGGACTGGCCGCCGCCCTGGCTGGAGCCAAGCTGCGCAAAGTGCAGAAGGTACCACCCCCCACGCACACTCTGCCCCCCCACACAAAAACTGTGCACATTCTCATGCACATTCTCATGCACAGTCTCATGCACATTCTCATGCACAGATTCATGCACAGTCTCGTGCACATTCTCATGCACAGTCTCATGCACATTCTCGTGCACATTCTCATGCACAGTCTCATGCACATTCTCATGCACAGTCTCATGCACATTCTCATGCACAGATTCATGCACATTCTCGTGCACATTCTCATGCACAGTCTCATGCACATTCTCATGCACATTCTCATGCACATTCTCATGCACATTCTCATGCACAGTCTCATGCACATTCTCATGCACATTCTCATGCACATTTTCATGCACATTCTCATGCACAGATTCATGCACATTCTCATGCACATTCTCATGCACAGTCTCGTGCACATTCTCATGCACATTTTCATGCACATTCTCATGCACAGATTCATGCACATTCTCATGCACAGATTCATGCACATTCTCATGCACATTCTCATGCACAGTCTCATGCACATTCTCATGCATAGTCTCGTGCACATTCTCGTGCACATTCTCATGCACAGTCTCGTGCACATTCTCATGCATATTCTGGTGCACATTCTCATGCACAGATTCGTGCACATTCTCGTGCACATTCTCATACATATTCTCATGCATATTCTGGTGCACATTCTCATGCACAGATTCGTGCACATTCTCGTGCACATTCTCATACATATTCTCATGCATATTCTGGTGCACATTCTCATGCACATTCTCATGCACAGTCTCATGCACATTCTCATGCACATTCTCATGCACATTTTCATGCACATTCTCATGCACAGATTCATGCACATTCTCATGCACATTCTCATGCACAGTCTCGTGCACATTCTCATGCACATTTTCATGCACATTCTCATGCACATTTTCATGCACATTCTCATGCACAGATTCATGCACATTCTCATGCACATTCTCATGCACAGTCTCGTGCACATTCTCATGCATATTCTGGTGCACATTCTCGTGCACATTCTCATGCACAGTCTCGTGCACATTCTCATGCACATTTTCATGCACATTCTCATGCACAGATTCATGCACATTCTCATGCACATTCTCATGCACATTCTCATACATATTCTCATGCATATTCTGGTGCACATTCTCATGCACATTCTCATGCACATTCTCATACATATTCTCATGCATATTCTCGTGCACATTCTCATGCACATTCTCATGCATATTCTGGTGCACATTCTCATGCATATTCTCGTGCACATTCTCATGCACAGTCCGGTGCACATTCTCGTGCACATTCTCGTGCACAGATTCGTGCGCGCCTCCTTCAGCTACTGAGGTCGTTACGTGTCTGACGTTGTAAACAATAACCCGAGGAACGTTCTCCGGGTTCTCCTCCAGGGGGAGGATCCAGGAGCAGCTTTGGCCTCTGCTCTATCCGGGTCTGCGGGGGCTAAACCAGACGCCAGAGGAAACGGGGTTCTATCAGGAGGAGGAGGAGCAGGAGGAGGAGGGCTCATGGAGGAAATGAGCGCCTTACTAGCCAGGAGGTACCTGAGCTGCTACATTTTTATAATTGTTGTAGATTGAATAGTTTGTCCTAAATGTCTTTAATCATCAAACTAAAATCTACTTTTGGTTCTTTTTTCTTCTGTTTAGTTTTTACTGTTTAATCTGCTTTCATCAGAGTTTAGCTTTAGACATCCTCAGATCATTTATGAAGGAGAATACTTGATGTTTCTTTAGATCTTTTTATTCATTCTGTCAAGGTTTGATCCTTCTTTCCTTGTTACACGTTAGACACACGGATGAATTTCTGTTTCTGATTACAGAAGAAGAATCGCAGAGAAGGGCTCTTCACCGGAACCTGAGCAGAGATCAGTGAGTAGAATCCTTCAGAATCCTCTCCGATCATCTTCTGATCCAATTACAAAGAGGAATTTTAACCATGAGAACGGTCTTGGACACAATGTAATAACTGTCCTTTTCTAGGACGTAATTTCTGCAGAGTGGCAGGAGTTCAGTAGAACTCAGGAGTTGGGGGGCGGGACTGTTGGCACAGAGCAACCCCGTCCCCTCTTCCCCTCCTCATTTCTGAGAGTTATTTGTTTAAAAACACAGTTTTCTTGTGGGGGGGGGGCTCAAACGCTTTGATGATTGATGAAGGGTACCTGCTCTTCCTCTCATGTTTGTGTCTCTCTGCAGGAGGAGGCTGACATAAGCTCCACCCCTAAAGTGCCATCATGTAGCACGCCAGGTGAGTGTTAGATGGGGTCATGCAGACAGACCCCCCCTTCATAATTCTATGCATTTATATGCCCCCCCCTCGCAGACATGCCCAGGAAACCGTGGGAGAGAACCAACACCATGAACGGCAGCAAGTCTCCTGTCATCGGAAGGTACGCAAACATGCAGGTGTGACTGACGTGAACAGGAAGCCTCGCTGGGAGGGTGCCAGGATTTCCAACACCGCTTCATTTTTCACCCTGGAGGGGCTTTTATTGAAGCCCCCATTAGACAAATGAAATCTGAGCAGTTTTAGGCAACAGAAGAGGGTCCTGCAATACCACTTAGTGGTCACATGGAGGCGATATTTCTGTAGCAGGAAAGAAAGTCTGCTGTCGTCTAAGGTGGAACTTCTCAGGAGTTAAACCTTCAACCACTTTTCCTAATTTCCTCCACGTGTCCTCCTTGTTTCCTCCATGAATCCTTTATGTTTTGTCCTTTTTTTTTCCTCATTTCCTCCTCGTTTCCTCCTCATTTCCTCCTCATTTCCTCCTCGTTTCCTCCTCATTTCCTCCTCATTTCCTCCTCGTTTCCTCCTCGTTTCCTCCTCATTTATTCCTCGTTTCTTCCTCATTTCCTCCTCGTTTCCTCCTCATTTCCTCCTCATTTCCCCCTCATTTCTTCCTCGTTTCCTCCTCGTTTCCTCCTCGTTTCTTCCTCGTTTCCTCCACATTTCCTCCTTGTTTCCTCCTTATTTCCTCCTCATTTCCTCCTCATTTCTCCTCATTTCCTCCTCATTTCCTCCTCATTTCCTCCTCATTTCTCCCTCGTTTCCTCCACTTTTCCTCCATGTTTCCTCCTCATTTCCTTCTCATTTCCCCCTCATTTCCTCCTCGTTTCCTCCTCATTTCCTCCTCATTTCCTCCTCATTTTCTCCTCATTTCCTCCTCATTTCCTCTTCATTTCTCCCTCGTTTCCTCCACTTTTCCTCCATGTTTCCTTCTCATTTCCTCCTCGTTTCCTCCTCATTTCCTTCTCATTTCCCCCTCATTTCCTCCTCATTTCCTCCTCGTTTCCTCCTCATTTCCTCCTCATTTCCTCCTCATTTTCTCCTCATTTCTCCCTCATTTCCCCCTCATTTCTCCCTCATTTCCTCCTCGTTTCCTCCTCGTTTCCTCCACTTTTCCTCCATGTTTCCTCCTCATTTCCCCCTCATTTCTCCCTCATTTCCTCCTCATTTCTCCCTCGTTTCCTCCACTTTTCCTCCATGTTTCCTCCTAATTTCCCCCTCATTTCTCCCTCATTTCCTCCTCATTTCCTCCTCATTTCTCCCTCGTTTCCTCCTCGTTTCCTCCAGTTTTCCTCCATGTTTCCTTCTCATTTCCTCCTCGTTTCCCCCTTGTTTCCTCCTCATTTCCTTCTCATTTCCCCCTCATTTCCTCCTCGTTTCCTCCACTTTTCCTCCACTTTTCCTCCTCGTTTCCTCCTCGTTTCCTCCTCATTTCCTCCTCGTTTCCCCTCATTTCCTCCTCATGTCCTCCTCATTTCCTCCTCGTTTCCCCCTTGTTTCCTCCTCATTTCCTCCTCATTTCTCCCTCGTTTCCTCCTCGTTTCCTCCAGTTTTCCTCCATGTTTCCTCCTCATTTCCTTCTCATTTCCCCCTCATGTACTCCTCATTTCCTCCTCATTTCCTCCTCGTTTCCTCCTCATTTCCTCCTCATTTCCTCCTCATTTTCTCGTCTTTTCTCCCTCATTTCCCCCTCATTTCTCCCTCATTTCCTCCTCGTTTCCTCCTCATTTCCTCCACTTTTCCTCCATGTTTCCTACTCATTTCCCCCTCATTTCTCCCTCATTTCCTTCTCATTTCCTCCTCATTTCTCCCTCGTTTCCTCCACTTTTCCTCCATGTTTCCTCCTCATTTCCCCCTCATTACTCCCTCATTTCCTCCTCATTTCCTCCTCATTTCCTCCTCATTTCTCCCTCGTTTCCTCCTCGTTTCCTCCAGTTTTCCTCCATGTTTCCTCCTCATTTCCTCCTCGTTTCCCCCTTGTTTCCTCCACTTTTCCTCCTCGTTTCCTCCTCGTTTCCTCCTCATTTCTTCTTCATTTCCCCCTCATTTCCTCCTCGTTTCCTCCACTTTTCCTCCTCGTTTCCTCCTCGTTTCCTCCTGTTTTCCTCCATGTTTCCTCCTCATTTCCTCCTCGTTTCCCCCTTGTTTCCTCCTCATTTCCTCCTCATTTCCCCTCATTTCCTCCTCGTTTCCTCCACTTTTCCTCCACTTTTCCTCCTCGTTTCCTCCTCGTTTCCTCCTCATTTCCTCCTCGTTTCCCCCTCATTTCCTCCTCATGTCCTCTTCATTTCCTCCTCGTTTCCCCCTCATTTCCTCCTCATGTCCTCCTCATTTCCACCTCGTTTCCCCCTTGTTTCCTCCTCATTTCCTTCTCATTTCCTCCTCATGTCCTCCTCATGTCCTCCTCATTTCCTCCTCATTTCCCCCTCATTTCCCCCTCATTTCCCCCTCGTTTCCTCCTCGTTTCCTCCACGATTCCTTCTCATTTCCCCCTCATTTCTTCCTCGTTTCCTCCACATTTCCTCCTTGTTTCCTCGTCATTTCCTCCTCATTTCCCCCTCATTTCTTCCTTGTTTCCTCCTCATGTCCTCCTCATGTCCTCCTCATTTCCCCCTCGTTTCCCCCTTGTTTCCTCCTCATTTCTCCCTCGTTTCCTCCAGTTTTCCTCCATGTTTCCTCCTCATTTCCTTCTCATTTCCTCCTGATGTCCTCCTCATTTCCTCCTCATTTCCCCCTCATTTCCCCTCATTTCCCCCTCGTTTCCTCCTCGTTTCCTCCACGATTCCTTCTCATTTCCCCCTCATTTCTTCCTCGTTTCCTCCACATTTCCTCCTTGTTTCCTCCTCATTTCCTCCTCATTTCCCCCTCATTTCTTCCTCGTTTCTTCCTCATTTTTTCCTCGTTTCCTCCTCGTTTCCTCCACGATTCCTCCTCATTTCCCCCTCATTTCCTCCTCATTTCCTCCTCATTTCCTCCTCATTTCCCCCTCATTACTCCCTCATTTCCTCCTCATTTCCCCCTCATTTCTCCCTCATTTCTTCCTCGTTTCCTCCTCATGTCCTCCTCATTTCCTCCTCATTTCCCCCTCATTTCTCCCTCATTTCCTCCTCATTTCCCCTCATTTCTCCCTCATTTCCTCCTCATTTCACCCTCATTTCTCCCTCATTTCCCCCTCGTTTCCTCCTCATTTCCCCTCATTTCCTCCTCATTTCCCCCTCATTTCTCCCTCATTTCCTCCTCATTTCCCCCTCATTTTTCCCTCATTTCCTCCTCATTTCACCCTCATTTCTCCCTCATTTCCTCCTCGTTTCCTCCTCATTTCCCCCTCATTTCCTCCTCATTTCCCCCTCATTTCTCCCTCATTTCCTCCTCATTTCCTCCTCATTTCCCCTCATTTCTCTCTCATTTCCTCCTCGTTTCCTCCTCATGTCCTCCTCATTTCCTCCTCATTTCCCCCTCATTTCCCCCTCGTTTCCTCCTCGTTTCCTCCTCGTTTCCTCCATGTTTCCATGATGAACCGCCCCGTGCTGATGCAGTCTCTGTGCTGTTTCTTCAGGCTAAAGTCCACGCCGACGCCCACCTCCTCTCTAAGTGCCAATGGTGTTTCAGCTGAAGCTCTGGACTACGACCGACTGAAACAAGTGAGTCAAACTCAGCAGCAGGTTTCTGGAGTCCATCTGGTTCCATGTGGATCCAGAGTCTCCCAGTCTTCTCAGTCCGTGGTCATTATTGGGGGACCTCAGTATGTGCTGATCTAGAAGGAAAAGATTTCTGGGGTGTTTCCTTGTGGAACTCCCTGTGAACAGACAGCTCTCATCCATTCAGCTCCCGGTCTTAACCAGGAGGAGATGAAGTTCTTGAACTCCAGAGTCTGTCTGACTGATTCTGTGGATGTTTGCTTGTTTGTAGGACATTCTTGATGAAATGAGGAAGGAGCTGTCCAAACTCAAAGAAGAGCTGATAGATGGTAATGACCCAACATCTCCATCTTTCCCAGATCATGTGATCACGTGATCATGTGACTCTCTGCTTTCAGCAATCAGGGAGGAGCTGGGGAAGTCCAGCACCGCATGAGGGATCCCGACATCCATGTGACGAGAACAACGCCACGGCCCACCGTCAGCGGAGGAAGCACGGACAGATCGGGCGGCGGCGAGGACGGCGAGGACGGAGGAGCTCTATGCAAACATGACGAACTCTGCTCCTGCAGGACCTGAACGTTCTCAGCTCCATCAGCAGAGCTGCACGAAAGGAAGCTGGGGCTTATCTGTTTTTCCATGATGCCATAGGGGTAGCGAGCGCATGTGTGGGCGTGTGAGAGGAGCTGACGTGCACGTCGAACTTGTCTTCCTCACATTGAACCTGAAAAACCTTCAAAAATCCGAGTTTCTAACGACCACGTCTGCTCAAAACCTCCTGTCTGCTCCTCCTGTCTGCTCCTCCTGTCTCCTCCTCTTGTCTGCTCCTCCTGTCTGCTCCTCCTGTCTCCTCCTCCTGTCTCCTCCTCTTGTCTCCTCCTCCTGTCTCCTCCTGTCTTCACAAGCAATAAGTGTAGCATTTTCCTGAAACGTCGGTTCTCTCTGACGGAACCAGAATCACAGAGATTGGACCGTTCCATCTGCGGACGCCGTTCGACCGTCTCATTGAGCTGCTTCATCAGAAATGTGATTCATGTGGCCACGCCCCGTGGGTGTGGCTGAAACCACGGTTTTTCCTCTGGGTTCCCCGTCTCTTTCGGGTCCTCGTCGGTGGTCGGGGCCTCCCGGTCCGTGCCTTGTTTTTTGTGTTGAAGGGGTCAAACTCGCCATCGCCGTCCGGACCCTCGTCACATTCATGGGGGGGGGGGTGGTGCTGTTCTCTAAAGGACTTTCATGGATGAGGAGGGATGAAGGTGGCGTCCTCCTCATCCACGCAGTCGGCTGACGGGGGGGGGAGGGGCTGCAGAGGTCTGATTGTACCATACTGTATTCATGTTAAGCAATCTTTTCTTACATGCTAGCATACTGTTCTCCTGAAATAAATAAAAGTTGATATTCAAGATGTTGTCTGTGATGAAGACCGAGGAGGAGGAGGAGGAGGAGGAGGAGGAGGAGGAGGCGGTCAGATGGAGGGAGGTGATTTGCTGTAGCAACAAAAGATTTATCTGTGGATGAAGAGCTCAGGTCAGCTTTTATTTTGAAAAGCCACAGTGAGGAAGCTCAAACTTCTACAGAACTGACAGAGCTGAGTGTGGAGCAGATGGTGTCCAGACAGGGAGACCTCACAAGCTCCTCCTCCTCCTGCGGCGGCGCTCTCTGTGGGCGGAGCGGAAACGGCTGCAGAGCGTCTGCACTTCCGCTGGAGTTTGGTTTGCAGCAGAAGAGTTGCAGGAAACCAGAGAGGAGGAAGCTGAGCTGAAGCTGAGCTGAGCTGAAGCTGAGCTGAGCTGAAGCTGAGCTGAAGCTGAAGCTGGAGCTGGAGCTGAGCTGAAGCTGAAGCTGAAGCTGAGCTGAAGCTGAGCTGAAGCTGAGCTGAGCTGAAGCTGAGCTGAGCTGAAGCTGAAGCTGGAGCTGGAGCTGGAGCTGCGCCGTGATTGGACAGTTTGAATTTCCAAAATCTCTTCCTTGTGTTTTCCTGTACGCAGGTGAATCGGGTCAGTGGAGGTTTCCGGCTCTGGTTCTGGGGATAAATTACCCTGTTTAGTTTAGATGATGATATTTAATCAGAACTAAAAGAACATTTGTTACCGACTGAATCTGACCTTTGACCTTTGACACAGCTCCTCAACAGGCTAAGACTTCCCATCCGGACGCTAAATCCTCACTTGTGTGTGAAAACATTTGACCAGCGGAGAACTCAGACTCCCATGATGCACCTCTTCCACTGCTTAGCCACAACACTGAAGACGACATCTTTGGATCTTCAAGTACTGCAGTTCATCAGCAGGCTGTGACAAGTCCGTAGGGAAGGACTCGACTTGTTGATAGATTTAGATAAGATAAGATGCAGCAGCACTGAGTACAGACTCATTAGAACGCAAACAGACAATCAAAACACAACAGTAAATAGTAAAAATAAACTAGAAAAGTGCATTTACCTGCCGATAATGCATGTGTAATGCATATTGCGCGAATGTGTTGCTGAAGATGCCGAAGATTCTTGCTAAAACTGCCAAAATGGCTTAAAAAAACTAAAATAATGCTTAAATTAGCTGAAATATTAGCTAAACTGCAAAATGGCTTAAAAAACTGAAATAATGCTTAAATTAGCTGAAATATTAGCTAAACTGCAAAATGGCTTAAAAAAACTGAAATAATGCTTAAATTAGCTTAAATATTAGCTAAACTGCAAAATGGCTTAAAAAAACTAAAATAATGCTTAAATTAGCTGAAATATTAGCTAAACTGCAAAATGGCTTAAAAAAACTGAAATAATGCTTAAATTAGCTGAAATATTGGCTAAACTGCAGAATGGCTTAAAAAACTGAAATAATGCTTAAATTAGCTTAAATATTAGCTAAACTGCAAAATGGCTTAAAAAACTGAAATAATGCTTAAATTAGCTTAAATATTAGCTAAACTGCAAAATGGCTTAAAAAACTGAAATAATGCTTAAAATTAGCTTAAATATTAGCTAAACTGCAAAATGGCTTAAAAAACTGAAATAATGCTTAAATTAGCTGAAATATTAGCTAAACTGCAAAAATGGCTTAAAAAACTGAAATAATGCTTAAATTAGCTGAAATATTAGCTAAACTGCAAAATGGCTTAAAAAAACTGAAATAATGCTTAAATTAGCTGAAATATTAGCTAAACTGCAAAATGGCTTAAAAAAACTGAAAATAATGCTTAAATTAGCTTAAATATTGGCTAAACTGCAAAATGGCTTAAAAAAACTGAAATAATGCTTAAATTAGCTTAAATATTGGTTAAACTGCAAAATGGCTTAAAAAAACTGAAATAATGCTTAAATTAGCTGAAATATTGCTAAACTGCAAAATGGCTTAAAAAAACTGAAATAATGCTTAAATTAAGCTTTAAAATGATTGCTTAAACTGCAAAATGGCTTAAAAAAACTGAAATAATGCTTAAATTAGCTTAAAATATTGCTTAAACTGCAAAAATGGCTTAAAAAAACTGAAATAATGCTTAAAATTAGCTTAAATATTGCTTAAACTGCAAAATGGCTTAAAAAAACTGAAATAATGCTTAAATTAGCTAAAATATTGCTTAAACTGCAAAAATGGCTTAAAAAAAAACTGAAATAATGCTTAAATTAGCTTAAAAAATATGCTTAAACTGCAAAATGGCTTAAAAAAACTGAAATAATGCTTAAATTAGCTTAAATATTGCTTAAACTGCAAAATGGCTTAAAAAAAACTGAAATAATGCTTAAATTAGCTTAAATATTGGCTTAAAACCTGCAAATGGCTTAAAAAAAAACTGAAATAAATGCTTAAATTAGCTGAAATATTGCTTTAAACTGGCTTAAATTAGAAAATTTGGGCTTAAAAAAACTGAAATAATGCTTAAATTAGCTTAAATATTGCTTAAACTGCAAAATGGCTTTAAAAAAACTGAAATAATGCTTAAATTAGCTGAAATATTGGCTAAACTGCAAAATGGCTTAAAAAAACTGAAATAATGCTTAAATTAGCTTTTAAAATATTAGCTAAGCTGGCAAAATGGCTTAAAAAAACTGAAATAATGCTTAAATTAGCTTAAATATTGCTTAAACTGCAAAATGGCTTAAAAAAACTGAAATAATGCTTAAATTAGCTTAAATATTAGCTAAACTGCAAATATGGAAATTAAAAAACTGAAATAATGCTTAAATTAGCTTAAATATTAGCTAAACTGCAAAATGGCTTAAAAAAACTGAAATAATGCTTAAATTAAGCTGAAAATGATTAATGCTGAAATATTGGCTAAAATGGCTTAAAAAAAACTGAAATTAATGCTTAAATTAGCTGAAATATTAGGCTAAATGCAAAATGGCTTAAAAAAACTGAAATAATGCTTAAATTAGCTTAAATATTGGCTTAAACTGCAAAATGGCTTAAAAAAACTGAAATAATGCTTAAATTAGCTAAAATATTAGAAATAAACTGCAAAATTGCTTAAAAAACTGAAATAATGCTTAAATTAGCTTAAATATTGCTTAAATGCAAATATGGCTTAAAAAAACTGAAATAATGCTTAAATTAGCTGAAATATTGCTTAAACTGCAAATGGCTTAAAAAAAACTGAAATAATGCTTAAATTAGCTTAAATATTGCTTAAACTGCAAAATGGCTTAAAAAAAACTGAAATAATGCTTAAATTAGCTTAAATATTGCTTAAACTGCAAAATGGCTTAAAAAAACTGAAATAATGCTTAAATTAGCTTAAATATTAGCTAAACTGCAAAATGGCTTAAAAAAACTGAAATAATGCTTAAATTAGCTTAAATATTGCTTAAACTGCAAAATGGCTTAAAAAACTGAAATAATGCTTAAATTAGCTTAAATGTTAGCTAAACTGCAAAATGGCTTAAAAAACTGAAATAATGTTTAAATTAGCTGAAATATTGGCTAAACTGCAAAATGGCTTAAAAAAACTGAAATAATGCTTAAATTAGCTGAAATATTAGCTAAACTGCAAAATGGCTTAAAAAAACTGAAATAATGCTTAAATTAGCTGAAATATTGGCTAAACTGCAGAATGGCTTAAAAAAACTGAAATAATGCTTAATTAGCTTAAATATTAGCTAAAATGCAAAATGGCTTAAAAAACTGAAATAATGCTTAAATTAGCTTAAATATTAGCTAAACTGCAAAATGGCTTAAAAACTGAAATAATGCTTAAATTAGCTAAAATATTAGCTAAACTGCAAAATGGCTTAAAAAACTGAAATAATGCTTAAATTAGCTAAAATATTAGCTAAACTGTTAAGTAACCCAAAAAACTGAGAATCGGCCTAAATCAGCCTAAATTTCCCAAAAAAGCTCAAATGTTGCTAAATATAACCTAAATCCACAATGACCTTAAAAAACCTAGAAATATGTCAAATTCAAGCTTATTCAAGGTGTCAAATGAGCTCTGAAAGCTGCAGGGTCTGTATATTGCATCTATTTTAATGGTAAAAGCCTGCAGGCAGCCAGAACGGGACAGAAAGCTTCAAAACCCCCTCTAAAACTCTTTTCCAATGTATTTTAATAGGCTGCCTGGAGCCAACCGCCGAGAATTCCGTGAGTGGGGGCTGCTTTTCCCCTTTTTCTCTGTCCTGAGTGGACAAACCGACGAAAAGGTTCTGGTCGTCATAGCAGCGGCCTCAGCAGAGGCACGAGGAGGGGCTTTCACCCCTTTTTATGCCTGTGGCTGAGACCAACAGACGTCAGTTGCCCCATAGACACCCATTCAAAACTGATTCTCGCTCAAAGGGGACATTTCGACTGTTACCTGGGATATCTTAAAAACCGTAAGGAGCTTCAAAAAAAAAAATACAAGTTCAAAAGTCCTGAAGAGGCTGAAGAGTTTAAAAGTTGAACGGCTTCTGTAGCTCAACGTTTACTTGAATTCTATTACTTTAAAAAGTTCAAATTTTGAATGGAAAAAAGGTGTACTTGAAGATTCCGCAGCTTGTTCAATGGGCTTAAAAAAGTGGAAGTTGGTTGAATACTTTAAAAAGTTCAAAAGGTTTAATGCTTAAACTTTCGAGCAGTAATCTACTTAAAGAGCTGAACACTTTAATGCTTAAATGACCTGAATTGCTTAAAGGGTTAAAGAGTTAAAGAGCTTCAAAAAACGTACGGAAGAAAAATAATAATAAAAATAACTAGAAAAGTGCATTACCTCCGATAATGCATGTGTGAATGCATTTTTGCTGGAAATGCTAGCTGTAATTAGCATTAATTGCGTTAATTTGCAATAATTGTATGAATTTGTATGAATTGTGTAAATTGTATAAGGTGCATAAAGTGTTTAAATTCTGTAAAGAGCTTAAGTTGTGTAAAGTGCATTAAAAGTTGTAAATTAGCCAAAAAAGCTAACACATTGCTAATTTGCTTGCTTAACCCTGAATTAGCACACAAACCAAAAAAGTTGCCAAATTAGCCAAAAAAGCTAACACGTTGCTAATTTGCTAGCTTAAACCTGAATTAGCCGAAAAAACAAAAAAGTTGCCAAATTAGCCAAAATAGCTAACACGTTACTAATATGCTAGCTTAACTCCAAATTAGCCCAAAAAACCCAAAAATTGCCAAATTACCAAAAAACTAACACGCTAACTACGTTGCTAATATGCTAGCTTATCCCTAAATTAGCCCAAAAACCAAAAAAGTTCCCAAATTAGCCAAAAAAGCTAACACGTTGCTAATATGCTAGCTTAAACCTGAATTAGCCCAAAAAACCTCAAAAGTTGTCAAATTAGCCAAAAAAGCTAACACGTTTGCTAATATGCTAGCTTAAACCTGATTAGCCCAAAAAAACCAAAAAGTTGCCAAATTAGCCAAAAAAGCTAACACGTTGCTAATATGTTAGCTTAACTCCAAATTAGCCCAAAAAAAACAAAAAAGTTGCCAAATTAGCCAAAAGCTAACAAGTTGCTAATCATTGCTAATATGTTAGCTTAACCCAAATTAGCCCAAAAACCAAAAAAGTTGCTAAATTAGCCAAAAAAGCTAACACGTTGCTAATATGCTAGCTTAAACCTGAATTAGCCCAAAAAACCTCAAAAGTTGTCAAATTAGCCAAAAAAGCTAACACGTTGCTAATATGCTAGCTTAAACCTGAATTAGCCCAAAAAAACCCAAAAAGTTGCCAAATTAGCCAAAAAAGCTAACACGTTGCTAATATGTTAGCTTAACTCCAAATTAGCCCAAAAAAAAACAAAAAGTTGCCAAATTAGCCAAAAAAGCTAACACGTTGCTAATATGTTAGCTTAACTACAAATTAGCCAAAAACCAAAAAAGTTGCTAAATTAGCCAAAAAAGCTAACACGTTGCTAATTTCTAGCTAAAACCTGAATTAGCCCAAAAAAACAACAAAGTTGCTAAATTAGCCAAAAAGCTAACACGTTTGCTAATTTGCTAGCTTAAACCTGAATTAGCACAAAAAAACCTAAAAAGTTGCTAAATTAGCCAAAAAAGCTAACACGTTGCTAATTGCTAGCTTAAACCTGAATTAGCCCAAAAAAACCTAAAAGTAGCCAAATTAGCCAAAAAAGCTAACACGTTGCTAATATGTTAGCTTAACTCCAAATTAGCCCAAAAAACCAAAAAAGTAGCCAAATTAGCCAAAAAAGCTAACACGTTGCTAATATGTTAGCTTAACTCTGAATTAGCCCAAAAAAACCTAAAAAGTAGCCAAATTAGCCAAAAAAGCTAACACGTTGCTAATATGCTAGCTTAAACCTGAATTAGCCCAAAAAAAACAAAAAAGTTGCCAAATTAGCCAAAAAAGCTAACACGTTGCTAATTTGCTAGCTTAAACCTGAATTAGCCCAAAAAAACCTAAAAAGTTGCCAAATTAGCCAAAAAAGCTAAGACGTTGCTAATATGTTAGCTTAAGTCCAAAGTAGCCCAGAAAAACCTCAAAAGTTGCCAAAATTGCGCTAATTTGCCTTAATTAGCATTAATTAGCATTAATTGCGTTAATTTGCATTAATTGTATTATTTGTATGAATTGTGTAAATTGTGTAAGGTGCATAAAGTGTTTAAATTCTGTGAAGTGCTTAATTTGTGTAAAGTGCTTAATTTGTGTTAAAGTGCATTAATTGCTTTAATTGTAGTAATTAGCATTAATTAGTTAATTGCGTTAATTTGCATTAATTGTATTAATTTGTATGAATTGTGTAAATTGTGTAAGGTGCATAAAGTGTTTAAATTCTGTGAAGTGCTTAAGTTGTGTAAAGTTCTTAATTTGTGTAAAGTGCATTAATTGCTTTAATTGTAGTAATTAGCATTAATTAGCATAAATTGCGTTAATTTGCATTAATTGTATTAATTTGTATGAATTGTGTAAATTGTGTAAGGTGCATAAAGTGTTTAAATTCTGTGAAGTGCTTAATTTGTGTAAATTGCTTAAGTTGTGTGAAGTTTTAAATTTCCCCATTGACTTATAATGGGCTAATAATTAGCATAAATTGCGCTAAATCTCGAAAACTGTAAAATTTGTGAAAACCAAAAATACAAGCGGGAATGTCCTTAACGAGCTGAACGGACTGATACCAAGATTGTGATAATTGCTTAAAGTGTGATAAAGTTTTTACGTGCCGAAAAACGTACGGAAGATGACATAAACTATATAATAATAACTAGAAAAGTGCATTACCTCCGATAATGCATGTGTGAATGCATTTTTGCTGGAAATGCTAGCTGTAATTAGCATTAATTGCATTAATTTGCATTAATTGCATTAATTTGCATGAAATGTGTAAATTGTATAAGGTGCATGAAGTGTTTAAATTCTGTAAAGTGCTTAAGTTGTGTAAAGTGCATTAAAAGTTGTAAATTAGCCAAAAAAGCTAACATGTTGCTAATTTGCTAGCTTAACCCCGAATTAGCACAAAAAACCAAAAAAGTTGCCAAATTAGCCAAAAAAGCTAACACGTTGCTAATATGTTAGCTTAACTCCAAATTAGCCCAAAAAAACCAAAAAAGTTACCAAATTAGCCAAAAAAGCTAACACGTTGCTAATATGTTAGCTTAACTCCAAATTAGCCCAAATAAACCAAAAAAGTTGCCAAATTAGCCAAAAAAGCTAACACGTTGCTAATGTGCTAACTTAAAGCCTGAATTAGCACAAAAAAACCAAAAAAAGTTGCCAAAATTAGCCAAAAAAGCTAACACGTTGCTAATATGTTAGCTTAACTCCAAATTAGCCAAAAAAAACTAAAAAGTAGCCAAATTAGCCAAAAAAGCTAACACGTTGCTAATATGCTAGCTTAAACCTGGATAGCCCAAAAAAACCATAAAAGTTGCCAAATTAGCCAAAAAGCTAACACGTTGCTAATATGCTAGCTTAAACCTGAATTAGCCCAAAAAAAAAAAAAGTTGCCAAATTAGCCAAAAAAGCTAACACGTTGCTAATTTGCTAGCTTAAACCTGAATTAGCCCAAAAAAACCAAAACAAAAAAGTTGCTAAATTAGCCAAAAAGCTAAACCGTTGCTAAATATGTTAGCTTAACTCCAAATTAGCCAAAAAAACCTAAAAAGTAGCCAAATTAGCCAAAAAAAGCTACACGTTGCTAATATGCTAGCTTAAACCTGAATTTAGCCCAAAAACCTAAAAAGTAGCCAAATTAGCCAAAAAAAGCTAACACGTTGCTAATATGCTTAGCTTAACCTGAATTAGCCCAAAAATAAAAAGTTGCCAAATTAGCCAAAAAAGCTAAGACGTTGCTAATATGTTAGCTTAAGTCCAGTAGCCAGAAAAACCTCAAAAGTTGCCAAATTGCGCTAATTTACCTTAATTAGCATTAATTACTGTTAATTACCGTTAATATGGCTTATATTAGTATATATTGTATTTATTACTTTAAATTGCATTAATTGTATGAAGTGTTAAATTCATTAAAGTGCTTAAGTTGTGTAAAGTGCTTAATTTGTGTAATGTGCATTAATTGCTTTAATTGCAGTAATTAGCATTAATTAGCATTAATTAACGTTAATTTGTATGAATTGTATTATTTTTGATTGTATTATTTGTATGAAATGTTGTAAATTGTGTAAGGTGCATAAAGTGTTAAATTCTGTGAAGTGCTTAATTTTGTGTAAAGTGCTTATTTTTAAAGAGTTAGCTTAATTGGCATTATTGTGTTATTGCGTTAATTGTATTAATTTGTATGAATTGTGTAAATTGTGTAAGGTCATGAAGTGTTTAAATTGTGTGAGTGCTTAATTTGTGTAAATTGCTTAAGTTCTGTGAAGTTTTAAATTTCTTGACTTATAATGGGCTAATATTAGCATAAATTGGCGCTAAAGTCTCGAAAAACTGTAAAATTTGTGCAAACCAAAAATACAAAGGGATGTCCTTAAGCTGAACGGACTGATACAAGTTGTGATAATTGCTTAAAGTGATAAAGTTTTTACGTGCCGAAAAACGTACGGAAGATGAATAAACTATAATAATATATAGAAAAAGTTGCAATTACCTCGATTAATGCATGTTGTGGAATAGCTAGGAATATATTATTTATTGCTGGAAATTTGTAGCTGCAATTGTAGCATTAATTGTGTTTATTGCATTATTGAGAATTGTTTAGAATTGTAAGGTAATTGTTAAGGTTAGCATAAGTTGCTTACTGTAACTAAATTAGCCCAAAAAAACTTGCCTTCTGCTAAGTTGCTATTATGTATGCCCAAGTAGCCAAATTAAAGTTGTAAAACCTGAATTAGCACAAAAACCAAAAAAGTTGCCAAATTAGCCAAAAAAGCTAACACGTTGCTAATATGTTAGCTTAAACCTGAATTAGCCCAAAAAAACCAAAAAAGTTGCCAAATTAGCCAAAAAAGCTAACACGTTGCTAATATGCTATCTTAACTCCAAATTAGCCCAAAAAAACCTAAAAAGTAGCCAAATTAGCCAAAAAAGCTAACACGTTGCTAATATGCTAGCTTAACCCTTAATTAGCACAAAAAAACCAAAAAAGTTGCCAAATTAGCCAAAAAAAGCTAACACGTTGCTAATATGTTAGCTTAAAACTGAATTAGCCCAAAAAAAACAAAAAAGTTGCCAAATTAGCCAAAAAAGCTAACACGTTGCTAATATGCTATCTTAACTCCAAATTAGCCCAAAAAAACCTAAAAAGTAGCCAAATTAGCCCAAAAAAGCTAACACGTTGCTAATATGTTAGCTAACTCCAAATTAGCCCAAAAAAAAACCTAAAAAGTAGCCAAACTAGCCAAAAAAGCTAACACGTTGCTAATATGTTAGCTTAAACCTGAATTAGCCCAAAAAAACCAAAAAAGTTGCCAAATTAGCCAAAAAAGCTAACACGTTGCTAATATGCTATCTTAACTCCAAATTAGCCCAAAAAAACCTAAAAGAGTAGCCAAATTAGCCAAAAATAACACGTTGCTAATATGTTAGCTTAACTCCAAATTAGCCCAAAAAAAACCTAAAAAGTAGCCAAATAGCCAAAAAAGCTAACACGTTGCTAATATGTAGCTTAAACCTGAATTAGCCCAAAAAAACCAAAAAAGTTGCCAAATTAGCAAAAAAGCTAACACGTTGCTAATATGTTAGCTTAACTCCAAATTAGCCCAAAAAAACCTAAAAAGTACCAAATTAGCCAAAAAGCTAACACGTTGCTAATATGTTAGCTTAACTCCAAATTACCCAAAAAACCTAAAAAGTAGCTAAATATATCTCTATAATATTAAAAGCTAACACGTCTAATATATCTTAACTCCAAATTAGCCCAAAAAACCTATAAAAGTTGCCAAATTAGCCAAATAAGCTAACACGTTGCTAATTGCTAGC
>CM012459.1:25927404-26028244 GCA_003999625.1 Oryzias javanicus | reverse complement strand
TTTGGTGAACTGGGAAGGAGAAAGAATCAGATTTTGGGAGGAAGTTGGCTCCATGAAGATCGTCACTTCTCGTCACAGCTGACATCAGGATCACATTCTGTGTGCTTATGTTTTTAGACATCTTTATTTTATTCATTATAACATACTTTGAAAGTCATTTTATTTTTTTTGCTCTTAAAGTTTATATTTGGTTTAGCTTTTTTTTATATATTATTTTTTGCTTTTTATTTACTTATTTTAATGTTCTGGTTTGTGTACCCTCTGCGTTGTGTGCTTGTTTTTTTCTGCAATGCCAGAAATAAAGACAAAGGAACATCAGCTGATCTGTCACGAGCGTAGTAGTTTTTACTGGAGAAAGAAGTTAATGGTTAAACCGCTGCAACGGCCAATCTAAAGATCAGCAAGTAGCGATTAAATGCCACTAAAATGGCCAAAAATATTTAAGATTAAAAATAATTCCCATTTCTCCAGCAGCCAAACCAACATTACAATTAGTAATATAATTTTAATAAATCATGCTATTTTGCTTCATGGACGTAGAATTTATGCTGACGTTACGTTTCGCTGGGATTCATTCATCTAAAGATTTCCACAATCCTTTGTTTTTATACTGCAGTGCAGGTACATGGTTCACCACAAGGTGGTGCCAAATACACATTTTACAGAATTTAACAATATATATTTACACGTTACATTAAGATATTTATTCTTTTGAGTTTTTTGTTGTTTTAATTATTTATTGTGTATCTTTTGACACTTTTATGTATTTGGTTATGTAGTTCAGTTTATTAATTCCAAACTTTTTAAAATATTTAAACAGCCAACACGCTTTCTTAGTAATTTAAATAATTTAAATTTGATTTAAATTTGATCATTTAAAAAATGTCTTTTTGTAGTCTTAAATATACCAAACTAGCATGCTGTTGTGCTCAAACTCTTGATTCCTGTTTAAAGATTGTGAAAACTCCATAGATGAAGAAATCTTTAGTGATTGAGAATTGATTTGAATCAAAAGCAAATGGGTTCAATTCCAGTACCTGAAATCTTTCTGTGTGTTTTTGGTATTTAGTTGAATGTTTTTTTTTTTTTTGCTAAATACTCAATAAATCTGAATAAAAAGACATCAGGATAACTCTTTAAGCATGGTTGTAATGTATTTTCTTGATAGACATGAGTTTATTTTGTAGCAATACGTAGTTGTAATGAGTGTGTAACATGAAGAAGATTTGAAAATGATCTGTTGTGAGCGTAATTGTTGCCTTTAAAAGTAAAGTTTGATTTGAATTGTGTTTATTTCTCCGGGAGAGCGTAAATGAATTTGTGCCAGCGGCAATTTTTTTATCTGCTGTCCACAGATGAGGGCCTGTAAAGTGAGAAGACAGAAGGAGTGGTTGTTGACGTTTAAAAAATTTGAATGACATAGCAAACAGTCACCAAGCTGCGCGTGTGTGATTGAATGTGCTTGTAATAATAATTTCAGGTGCTTGTAATAATAATTTGGCGTGTTCAATACCTGCATTGAAGTGTTTTGGGATGAAATAAATGAAATGTAAGTTTTACCCAGGTTGGAATTGAACCTCTGACCTTCTGACTGGGAGGTCACTACTTATGCCACTGCGCCACCGAGGGACGGAATCCAGAACAGCACAATTAGTGCTATTTAATGCTGATGCATTGTCGGATCTAGCCAGCCCCGTCTGGGTGCAAACATAATGTCAGGAGGGGGGCAAGTTTGGGTATACTGAGAGACTGGGGTGGAAGATCCTCCCAAGTCCCTAAAATTTCTCTTCTCTCCATGAAAATACTCTTTTTACACTTTGTAACATGTCTGTGTGTCATTTTTATTCTAAAAGAGAACAAATACAATTAAAGCCGCAAGCGGCGTTGGATGGCCCGCAGTCGCTATCCGCCCTCTCCCTCGCCGCCCTCTCCCTCGTTACCCGTCCTTTCCCTCGCTGCACCCAACGCCGCGCCGCACGCCCGCCGCCGCCGCATGCACGCGCCGCCGCACGCACGCCGCCGACGCACGCGCGCGACGCACGCACGCGCCTCGCGCCTCCGCGGGCCGCAGCCGCCCTTGGTGGTGACTTTGACCCCGAACTCACTTGCTTAGCACTCACTGTGGAACCCTAAGTCCCTCCCTATGCTTTCTGTATAGCTGGTCTGAGATGAATGTGAGAAATTGATTAAAAAAGCACTTTTTTCAAAATGGCGGCTTTTCTGTTGGTTTTATCTCCATAGCAACCATTTTATGTTTTGTTCGTCTGAGGTCACCGAGCAGTTTGACGTCAAGATCATAAGGATCGGAAAAAGTACACTTTGGATTACCTTAGCAACGGGGGGTTATTCGCTAACCACGCCCACATTCCTTATATGGTCATATTCTATGTTATTATGCCAGTTACAGCTTAAGTCTGGGATCAACATATTAAAGTCCCATAGGAATACATTGAAATATGAGCGTGTATTAAGACTACGCCACTTTGCGAGCTCGCCACGCCCACGCCGTTCAAAATCTATAGCTTGTGATACCATTTTTCTTTTGCCAATGACTTCCCATTGATGCCAAAAGCGTTAGAAAACGATTGAAAAAAGTCCCTGCAAGTGAAATGTGATTGAAGCTAATACTAACGCTCGTTTTTTCGTAAATTAAAGATGTCGGCCACTTCCCAAGGTCAAAGGTCAACGAAACTTTGGGGGTTGTTGAAGACTCGTGCTAGCGGCGTGTGGGTCAAATTTCGTGACTATCGGACAAACCAAACGTTCGTTTCACCTCTCTGAAATCCCAAATTTTCAGATTTCGAAACAAAATGGCCGCCAAACCATAGGTCGTGGAGACATCCCATAATAATGTAAAAAATAGCCATGTGTATATCCAACAAAGGTATGTTGGTTTCGTTTGCGAAATGCGAAATAAAAAATTGAAATTGCTGAGTCAGCACTTTTTTTCACGACGGTTTTTTGCGTACCAGAGGCGCACCGTAACGCATTTCGGTTTCGTAAGTTATGTCATTTCGTGCAGCTTGGCCTCCGGACGCGTGAATACCACTTTTAGGCAAATCGGGCAAAATATGTTCGACCTAGCTAAAACCGTGTCGGTCGCGACCTCGCAACATGCACGCATTTCATATTATTCTACAACTTCTAATTGAACATTTTTTCACAGTAGGCTCCCATTAATGCACAACTAAGTTACAAAAGTCGATAAAACCCCTAGGAGGTATTTCTTTTTTTGTAGCTCGTAGCAAACGTGCTTTTTTCGTCAATTTCAAGATGGCGGCAACTTCCAAGGTCAAAGGTCAATCAAACTTCTTGGGTGTTTGTAGTCTCCGGCTATGGACATGCTTGTGAAGTTTCGTGAAATCGGACAAACAAAAGTGTCGTTTTCCCATATTGATGAAAACCGTGAAAAAACGCCATTTTTCAGTTTTCGGCGCCACATTGCCGCCAAGGCATGGATCGTCTGGCCATCCCATAATGATTTCAAATGTTCTTGGGCTTATCCCCAACACGTGTCATTGGCCGTTTTTTGCGTTTTCCGAAATATTGTTTTTGTCGTCCCATAAGCGAAAATCGACCCATTCATTTTTTTTGCGGGAACGCCCCCCGTGATGTCATCGTTTTGGGCGGGGTAACGCGCACTATGCCAAAAATTCATTTTCAATTTTCCCTACGTGTGGTGCAGATTTTGAGGTACTTTTCGTTCATGTGGCGGGGGTGTAATTTTCGTTCAAAGGCGCAGAAATTTTACGTTTTTTCACTCTAAGCAAAAACAATATGGTCCTTGCAGTCAGTAGACTGCTGCTGCGGGCCATAATAAGAAATCCTTTGCTTTTTATTTCTCCTTTTAAATCTCTCTCAACCAAACAGTCTTGGACACACTCTGTTTTCAATTAATCATCTACTTTCTGCTGCACATGCACTAAACCCTCATCTGGTCCGGCTAGCGTGTCTAGTTCAGCTTCTGGAGAAGAGAAGATGCTACCTTCGCATTGACTGCAGTCAAATCAGCCGCCGTTCACATTTCTGTGCTCCAGTCAGCCGTCACTGGATTTTTCCTTTGACTTTCATCCAATACTTACGCTAGCAATCCTGAGAACGCTATCCAGAGGAGGATTAGGAGAATGTCCTATGGTCAGATGAAACCAAACAGAACTTTTTGGTAAGAATTGTCGTGTTTGGAGGAGAAAGAATGCTGAGTTGCATCCAAAGAGCACCATACCTACTGTAAAACATGGGGGTGGAAGCATCATGTTTACGCAGAACGACTGATGTGTGTAAAGGAAAGAATGAATAGGGTCATGAATGGTCAGATTATGAGTGAAAACCTCGTTCTATTAGCATTGGAGATGAAACGTGGCTGAGTCTTTTAGCATGAGCGTGATCTCAAACACACTGTCCGGGTAGAAAAGAAGTGACTTCGTAAGAAGCATTTCAAGGTCCTGGAGTAGTCAGTCTCCAGATCTCAACCCCTAGAAAATCTCTGAAGGGAGTTGAAAGTCCCTGTTGCTCAGCGACAGTCCCACTTTGTAGTTTTTTCTGTACTTCCCCAAAACAGTTTTCCATCTTTTTTGGTATTGTCCTCAAGTTAAAGTTTTCTGGCAGGAAACTCATCATTTCATTCATGACTGAATCAAAGCTTGTTTGTTTTGTTCTGGAAGGATGTCTTGTTGGGTCACATATCAAAGAATATTCTGGTCTGTTCTTTAGAAATCTCTCTCCAAATATATATATATATATTGTTTTTCAAGCCTATTCCACAGTTTTGTCCCACACACTGATACACACTAACTCTTTCTCACTCTTTGAGTTTTTGGTTGTTTGAAAATACTATGTCCCTCAGTGCATAATCTCCATCCCTCTTTAAATGTTTAAATTGCTTCTGAATATTATGTGGTAGGAATTTATTGTTGGCTTTATAAATACGTTTTGCTGTATACAGATAAACTAAATCAAAAAAATGTTATTACCTTAGAACTTAGAAATAACATGTTAGTATGATCACAGTATCCGGCTTTATGAATTGTCCTAATTGGACGTTTTTGAAGGATGAAAAGACCATTTAGTCTTGTTTTATAGTTATTTCCCATACTGTATATTAAATGTGGGAATATTAATGAACAGTACAATGTATGCAAGGATTTGTACTTCAGAATATATTTAACTTTATGAATTATTGCAATAGTTTTAGATATTTTACTCTGGACATGTTTAATATGAGGCTTCCAAGTTAGTTTGTTATCAATGATTATGCCAAGGAATTTAATTTGGGGTACCTTTTCTATTATAGTATCATCTATATATATATTGGTAATTCAGAGTTATCTTTAGAATTACCAAACATAATTGCCTTCATTTTTTTTTAGGTTTAGAGATAGTTTTTTTTATGTCCGTCCATGATTTAATTTTTTAAGTTTATAATTGATTGTATTTATTAGAGTATTGTAGTTAACATTCGAATAAAATATGTTGGTATCATCTGCAAAAAGTTTATTTTTAATAAATTTGAAACATTGAAAATATTGTTTATATAAAAGTTGAATAAATTTAGGACCTAAAATTAAGCCTTGAGGGACACCACATACAATGCCCTCACATCTTGATTGATATTCCCCATTTTAACAAACCGTTGTCTATCAGTCAAATAACTTTTAATCCAGTTCCATGCTACCCCTGATGCCATAGCTATCTAATTTTTAAGTAAAACAGAATGGTTGATTGTGTCAAAAGCTTTCTGAAAATCAAATATTCCAACAGATTTGATTACAAATGTAAGTTAATGGCTTTAAATATAATCTATCTTTTTTAATTAACACATATCTATATCATTCCAGTCCGTAGATGCCTTGTTTTGGAATTTGCTTAAGATTGACTTAACTTCCATTTCACTAGCAGGTGAGAGAAAAATAGAATTTATGTTTGTCTCTGTTGGGTCCCACAGGGTGTTGACTTCATTCTTTGGAGTATTTATCGCTAACTGAGGCCCAACATTCACAAAAAATGAGTTCAAGTTATTTACTATGTTGTTCATATGATAATCTTCACCAGTATTATTTATAAATAATTAGGGTACACTTGATCTTTTGTTCCATCTTTGATCAATCGATTTAGGACCTTCCAAGTTCCTCTCGTATTGCTTTTATTATGATCAATTATTTTGTCATAGTACATTTGTTTGCATGTCCGTAATATATTAGTTAATTTATTCTTATATAATTTGTAATTTATTTCGGCTTCCACTGTTCTTACTTTGATAAATTTCTTATACGAAATATTTTCTTTTTCCAGGCATTTTCAAGTCCTTTTGTTAACCAAGGACATTTTATTGATTTATGGCTTTTTGAACTTTTTGATTGGACAATGTTTGTTATATAATGAACAGAATATTTTCAAAAAGTTGTTATAAGCTTGATTTACATCTTTTACATTATACACCACGTTCCAGTTTTGCACAATTAAATCATTTTTAAGTGAATTAATTGCGTTATCCGAGCTTAACTATTTGTATACATATTTTTGAGTTGGCATTTTGGGAATTTCATAATCATTCATTGTGAAGATAGGTAAGTGATCTGTTATGTCACAGATCAGCAGTCCACTTCTCTTATTAGATTTGATATTGTTTGTGAATATGTTATCAATAAGTGCAGCGCTGTGGGTTGTAATTCTGCTTGGTTAGTTAATAGTTGGATGGAAACTCATGTGGAAAATGTGAAAACCTAATGCAGATCATTCTGATATTTCTGGCTTTGCCCTGTAATCAGTTCTTTCTGGGAAGACATCCATCAGGTCATCATTACAATCTTGGTTACAATGTACTGAAAACAAGTATATTTTTTTACTTGGGCAATTTATCAAGTTATATTTTTTTAAATGACAAGTATTTAATTCAAATCGTCCTAGCTGCCTGTAAGAAAACAATTACAAAAAACTGGTACAAGACAGACCCACCGATACAACAGGAATGGGAGGAAATAGAACAAGAATAAATAAGATGGAAATGTTGAATCATAAGATACAAATGGAAGAAGAACTTTTCATAAAATGGACTATATACATGACAAAAAGAACATAAGAATATATATGGAGCAAATAAAAAACCTGTGGAGTCAAGTCAATCCATGTGTATGTTTTTTTTCATTTTTTTTCTTTGCTCTGTTGTTACGTTGTTTCCCAGTTGTTTCATTATTGCCTCTCTATCTTAATTTTTTTATTGTTTTGTTTGTTTGTTTTTCCCTATATTTTTCTTACATTGTCTGCCCTCTTCTGTATATTTACCCTAAATGTGTTTTAAAAAAAAACCCACAAAAAGTAAGTGTTAAATAAAATGTTAATAAAACGTGAATAAATGACTTCTAATAAAAAGGTTTCTGAACTGCTCTTAGTCTGGCTCGTCTCTCAGGACCTGTCTGCCTAGCAGGGGCAAAAGCCCAAAACAGCTGAGCTCCTGAGATCAATCGAGCACTCAAACCCGTCCGCCACGTTAAGGCGGCAGTTCACGGAGGGGGTGTGTGTGTGTGTGTGTGATGTGTGTGTGTGTGATGTGTGTGTGGGGTGTGTGTGATGTGTGTGTGATGTGTGTGTGGGGTGTGTGTGTGGTGTATGGGGTGTGTGTGTGTGTGTGTGTGTTGTGTATGTTTGTGTGTGTGTGTGTGGGGTGGGTGATTGTGTTTTTTTTTAGTTTTTAAAAAACCTTTTTTTTTGTTTTTAAATTTTTTTTTGTTTTGTTTTTTTTGTTTCTTTTTTAGTTTTTAAAAACTTTTTTTTAGTTTTTTTGTTTTTGTTTTTTTTTGTTTCTTTTTAGTTTTTAAAAAATTTTTTTTGTTTTACATTTTTTTTTGTTTTTTGTTTTATTTTTTTGTTTCTTTTTTAGTTTTTAAAAAACTTTTTTTTTAGTTTTTTAAATTTTTTTAGTTTTTTGTTTTTTTTTAGTTTTTAAAAAACCTTTTTTTTAGTTTTTAAATTTTTTTTGTTTTTTGTTTTTTTTTTTTCTTTTTTTTTTTTTTGTTATAATATATAAAATACAAATAAAAAATTACAACAAAATCATTTTAAAAAAGTATCTTAGACTTCAAAGAGGGATTATGAAAAGGACAATCAAGACGCCGTTATGCAGAAACATGTTAGCTTTACGGCCTAAAACCACTTTTCTCTGCTGTGGTCAGGCGTCCACTTTGGGTTTTTTTCCAGCCTTTCTAAATATGTTGAGAAACTTCTGACCAGCAGTTTTCTTCTTAGACTTCTGTTTCATCTCATTCACTGCTGCTGTACTTGATCAAGTTGGACCATCAAAGCGTCTTCCATAGAGCTGATGATGGTCTCTTTCTCCTGCACAGCTTCCTTCAGGTGAACAATTGTTTGTAAGAGGCTGGACTTTTCTGTTGCCCTCTGCTGCTTCTGGTCTTCTTGTTCTTCCTGGACTTTGACCAAAGCAGCTCTTAATTTCTTGGACTCTTCTGCCTCCAGCTCAAAGCTGAGCTTGGTTTGATTTGTTTGGATTTTCTCTTTTTCAACATTTTCTTCCAGTTGTTGTATTTTCAATTCCAGGTGGGAGTTTTTCTTGCAGAAGGTCTTTTTGACCTCCTCAAGCTGTTGCTCCTGTTGGTTCACCTTCTCTTTCAACATGATTCTTAGATTATTTATGGTCGAGTCTTTTCCTCTGATCGTTTCTTTGAGTTTGTCCATCTGCTTTTCGGCATTGGAAAACAATCCAAAGAAGTGTCTTTCTCTAACGTGAGACGCAGCAACCCTTTCCTATGAACTTTTCTTAATCGAGCCATTTCTTGTTGATGAAGGTGTTTCTTCTCTGCCATTCCTGTCTTTTTTTTCCAGCTGACATTGTGCGTTTTTTAATGCCAGCTGATGTTGATTCAGGAAATGGCTCCTCTGCATTTCTGATTCTTCCCTCTGTTTCTGTAATGTCACTCTTAAAGTGACAATTGAAGCATGTGTACTGGCAGTTTCTTGCTTCTGGTGGGCTAAGCGTGTCTCTGCATCATTGGCTCTGGCCGTCTCTTCTTTCAGGGATGTTTCCTGCTGAGACATTTTACTGGTGAGGTCCAGATGTTGCTGCTGTTGCTGCTCAAGAGCCGTCTTTAGCTGAGAGATTTCTCGGATAAAGGACGAACTCTTGCTCTCCAACTCTTGTCTTTCCTTTTCCAGCTGATTGACGTTCTCGACTAAGACTTCTTTTTGCTGCAGAGCCTCTTTTAACTGAGAGATTTCTTGTAAGAAAGAAGACTTTTCTTCCTGCAGTTGCCTCTTTTTTGCTTTGAGGTTCCTCAGAAAGGTGTTAGCTTTTGTGGCACGTTTGGCTCGTCTTCCATCCGTTCCATAAAGTGATCGACCTTCAGGGTAGCATCCTCCAGCTTCTTCTCTTTCTGCTGGAGAAGCTCCTTCAGGTGCTGAAGTTGACTTTTCAGAGCAGCGTTCTCCTCTTGAAGAGCTTCATCTGCCGCTGAGGTTGACTCAGAGGTGGAAGTCGGCTTATCAAGAGGAGTCACACTTTGTTTTTCCTTCTCCAAAGGTTTGATTTCCACAGGTTGGGATGATGCAGGGACAGAAACCGGCTTCACTGGAACGTTTGTTGCCAGGTGAAGGGTGGTGACTTGAGCAAAACTTAAACCTTTTCCAGCTGGAGTCTGCTTTAGCTGGAAGATTGCAGGTTTGAGTTTTTTCTGCATCTCCCGTCTTTGTGGTTTTGGACTTTTTGGAGTCTCAAAAAAGTCCTCATCATCACTTGCAAGTGGGGAGTAACTACTCTCCTCAGGGTCATTCCAGTCCATCCAACCTTCTGGTTTAGGGAACCTGTCCACGGGTCCACTACTTGTCTCATTCTGACTTCTGATCACAATGCAACAATAAAGGTTCTTTGTAACTGGAGGTTAATCTCGAGCTTCGTTCTTGATACTCTGATCGCTGAACGCTCTGTGAGAAACTGGATCTGAAGCTGAGCTTTTTATAGCTCTTCTGGTGACGTCATATGACGTCACTCTTTGATGTATCGGTGACGTCACTCTCAAAAACTGATTCAAGTCCCTCTTTAAGGTGACACATTAAGATTTAATTAATTTTTTAGTAATTAATTTAGTAGTTCGTTTGAAAATTATTTAGATGTCATTCATTTTAACTAAAATTATTTAATAGCAATG
Source organism: Oryzias javanicus (assembly GCA_003999625.1). NCBI lineage: Eukaryota > Metazoa > Chordata > Actinopteri > Beloniformes > Adrianichthyidae > Oryzias > Oryzias javanicus. The sequence goes on along the minus strand of CM012459.1, from coordinate 26,018,093 downwards.
AGCCTCTGATCCATGAATTCAAATTTATTTTTTTCTCGCCCCCTCCCCTTTGCGCATGCGCGTCAGTTTCGACCGTCTCCTTTCTCTTCCTCTACTTCTCCTTCCCGCACTACGAGAAGCTGCACGTCGGACTTCGGGTTTGAAAATAAAACTACTTCCTGGTAAGTTTCCTTTGATTTGACGTGTTTTATCATGTTCGTATTAGTTGTATCACTTCTGCACAGACCGCAAAGTTTCACGGTTTTACGTATTTTTACGGCAGTGTGTGAACGGCGAGTGTTTCTCGTTTTAATAAAAGGCGGACTAGCTTAACTAGCTTAACTAGCTTGGCTAACCGTGGCTGCTGTGGTTTAGAAAGAACGTCTCGTTAACAGAGGAAGAGATCGATCAGTTGATGTACTTTGAGAGGACTTGTTAAAAGAAAAAGAAAAGGAGCCATGATGCAAAATCAGCAGTTAAGCTGCGAAATAGCAGGACCGATGTTGCCAGGTAGTTTACGGTTTTCCAGCCAAAGTCATCTAAAAGCTAAAACCCCAAAATGGCTGTTATTCGCATACATTTTAAATGCGACCAAACACAAAAAATGATGGAAATGTATGTTATACCCGTGATCAAGATGCTCTTTGCTGCTTTGCCCGGATGCATTTTATGTGCGTTCAAGTCTGAGTGACCTATTATCATCAGCAGTTATTAATCTTTGATTTATTTTTCCGTTTAGATTGAAAGTTGAATTTGAGAAATTTAGAATTGTATTACATCCACTATTTAGTATAGTCAGTCAGAGCAAGATCTAAAATAAATGACTACAAATAAACTTGAACAACCATCAAGAGCAAATGTGAGTTTACTGATGTAACCCCCCAACATCAAGATTATAATACTGTTAAGTTACTTCATGACTAAAAATGAATTTAAATACAATAACCCTTTTACTACCCAATACTGACATTGATAAATGTAGTTTAGTTCTACCTCTAATTCCTTCTTTAGATCATGATGTTTTAATATTGGTTAAATATAATTTATTGTAATTTCATAAACTGTATTTGACAAATTCAACCTGCATGTTTTTCCTGTTAATGTAAAGATCATTTCTAGTTTTAAATGTCCTCATATGCAATTTTGACTTCTTTTCAATCAACTTCTGAATGACCAAGTATTCTGGTAAGTTTACTGCACATCTAATGCATTTGTCTGCATGTTTTTCAGAGTCATCGTCCCTGTTTCCACTTCCAGATAACTATCTGTGGCAACCTCCTACAAATAGGAAGTGAATATTAAGTTTTCTCTTAGCAGTTGATAATCAGTATTATATATATTTGTTGAAATGATAATTGTGTGTTTTTTTTCCTTTTTCAGGTTTATGTGTGGACATGCAGAGAATGCAGTTTGGAGTCATCCAGCAGGTATTTGTTGTTCAAACATTCTAGACAGACTGGTGGGTTTTTAGGGGGCAGTCATCTTAACCTCTGTGCTTTCCTGAGCATGTTTACATTAAAAGCAGGGTCATCTGGACCCCACAAGACAACGCTCTGAACATTTGTTTCCTAGGATTTTTGATCTTCACTGGTGTCTGTGGCAGACGTAAAATCCTGTCCACTTTTGTCATGGCCACCTCAATATAACAATGGGGTCATCTGGACCCATAAGAGAGCAAGAGGGTTAAATTCCTGCAACAATCCTCCTTTATCAGTGTGTCCTCTTCTCTAGCTTTGCTCTTTCTTCTTTCATCTTCTTCATCACCAGAGTCAGATAACTCCTCCTCCATTTCTATCTTCAGACTCATCACTCTGACTCTCTTTTTTACCTCCACACCAAACTCCTCCTTTGAGATAACTCCTCCTCCATTTCTCCTCCCATCTCCACCATGATAGAAACTTGAACCTGCTCCTGAGCTTCTAGCCTTGCTACCTTTCCACCTGCTCTCCTGGACACACAGTCTGTCCACCTTTCTCCTCTGCATCATGTCAACTAACTCTCTACCTTTTCCTGTCAGAGTTCCAACATTCAAGTGGGAGTGTAGAGGGATTTTGGTTATCGTATTTTCACGGCCATAGGGCGCACTGGGTGATAGGGCGCAGTTTGAGTTATTGGTGCTTTTTCTGTATTTAACAAATACTTAAGGCGCTCTTGACTATAAGGTGCGGGCATGGTAAAACTAGGGTTGGTCACTGAGGTTTGATTCCAAGCAGAAACGCGCGAACACGGAGTGCACTTTCTCCCTGTTTTCCGCAGTGAGGAAGTGAAAGTTTCCTCGTGCGCTCCTCCACCTGCTCCACTGACAGGTGAAAGCGTGCGCGGGAGGCAGAGCGACCGCGAGCAAAAAGATCCCAGCTAAAGTACCGATCCATATGCAGACAGAACCCTGCTTTTAATGTAACATAACATGGTTTGTGAGAGCGGTAACAGCAGTAACCGGTCCAAACACCGCACTAAAAGAAAAGTGCAGGACATTTTAATAAAAGGAGGGGAAATAAATCTGGACACAGGCGCTTTAAAGAACAATGATCATAAAATGAAGTGACTGAAAGTTCACAGGTTGCCTCAATAATAACAAATTAATCCGACATAAAATTCATTTTTCTTCATTTTTTTTTTTTTTTTGAAAATGAATGACATAAAATGTCAAATTAATTAGAACTAATTTGAACAGTATGGAGCGAGGGAGCACGGACACGCACAGACACGCGCTCCTCGCTCCGTCCCACACTTCACCATTCAATGTTCTTATGTAATCCGCCTGACAAAAAAAACAAAACAATACAGTAGGCGCATCGCTCTATAAGGCATGCCACACATTTTGGAGAAAATTTTAGACTTTTAGGTGCGCGCTATGGTGGTGAAAATACGGTACTTTTGCTTTGGAGAAGTCAAACACCTGTAGAATGATTAGTTTTGAATCCAGTTATTTGTTGTGTTTCAGACTCTTCCACTGAAGATGACGTCGTGGAAAGCATTGCAGCCACGGTCAGCCGTCTCAGAAGAGACGGGATTCAAAAGCCAGAGGATGGTGGCATTGCTGTTGAAGGAGTTCAAGTCTGGACCGACCTCAGGAGTGTCATGGATTCATATTGATCTACGCACTGGATCACAGTTTTCCAGAGGATCTCAAGTTCACTTTTGAGTTCTGTCAGAAGATCAAAATGAACCGAGATTGACACAAGCTGAATCCTAAAATCCAGCAGCTGATGATGAAGCTGTTTGCTTTGTGCTTGAGAACATGGACATCAGACTGAGAGACCCCAACACCCAATTTCTACACAAAGACCTCTGCAGTGGATTGGGTTTTTGTTCCACTTCAAATTGACTGTTTACCAGATTCTCCTCTTCCCCCTCCCTTAGCCTCCCCCTTGAGTTGAAGTGGAAGTCCTGTCCGGGATTATTATTTTTGAAGTTTCACACTCCAAACAGAGGGGTCCAGAGTCCACTATCGCCAGAGTAAACGGCGAGTAAAGCACTTTTCATCACGTTGGTGTTCTCTGAACCACAGAAGTTTCCATTTCAAACAGTCAGTGGTGGAGATCTTGAAGACCAGGAACGATCAGCTCTGGTTTACTTAGTCTGGCCTTCTTTCTATTGTGGATTTACTTTCGGTATCAAATTCATCAAAGCAGGGTCAGTTCTACGCATTTGAAGAACTCCTTTTCTACCAAACTAAACTGTAGTAATTGGCTGTGAGGTCTTTTGAAATCCCACCAATCAGACAGTTTTCCAGTTAATTTGTCAACTTTTTTTCTTTTATTTTCCTTTTTCAAGATCTGCTTAAAATCTTAGTGTAAAACTGGTTTAAGTTTAAAGTCCACGCTTTATATTTAGAAAAAAATTAAGTTTCTATATTACAAATAGATTTTGAAACTGTCAGGGTATGTATCTTCATGTATTGTGAGGACGGAGTTTTATCCTCAATTTATTTTTACATATTTTCATTTTTCAGAAATGTTTCTATTTTTATCTTTTATTTTAAAATATAAGTTTTATATCTAAAGTAAATCGTGTGTTGGCACACTGTTAAAAGGGTTTCCTTGAACATTTAATTATATTTTTTCAGAACTGCATTTCAGAGACCAAAGAATGTGTTTTTGCTGTAATCAAGTCTAAATAAAATTGAGTTAATCTATTTTTATTTGATGTCATTATTGTAACATTTTCACTTCCACTGAAATAAATTAAATTGAGTTGGTTGAACACAAAACACTTCTCATAAGACAAAGTAAATCATTTAAATTAATAGAATGACTTTATTTTGAGTTAAACTAACATGAATAATTTCTTTTTAATTTATGCAATTTTTCCATTTCCAGTAACTAAATAAAGGTTGGTTGGACTAACTCTCATACTTTGCATTGTGTAAATGTGTACAATTTGAGTTCAGACTCCACATATTTACTGGATGGAAAAACTGCCCTTAATGAAATAGAGTTGATCAATGAATCCTTTTTTTTTTCTTCTGCAGCAGGTTTCTTCCTCAATCCTCCGTTCACACGGCGTTCTCTCCACTTTGTCTCTCATTCCGGGGATTCCACTGAAACCCTTCATGTAGTCTGTCGCTGGTTTCAACTGTTTTAGATGACTGAAGTGGTTTTGTTAGAATAACGAGGACTGAATTGGAGAAAACATCAGTAATAAACGGACTCAGCAGAACTCCAGAGAGTTGACACGACCCTGCTAACATCTGCAACAGCAGCAGTCTTCAGGTGGATGGAAAGGATGCAGCGTCTAGCTGCTCCAAAACACCTGAAGAGGATCAAACTCAGCACCAGGACCGCTGTCTTCTGTCCTTCAGGGAAATCTCTTCTGTTAGTCGACAGAAGAACGTCTCAATCTGTGCTAAACATCCAGAAATCTTCATTTCAATAAAGAAACTTTCACTCATGAAATTCTTCTTAGCAGAAACACGTTTTCTCTGTTCAGAAAGTCACAGCAGAACTTTCTTCTCAGATGTTTCCTTCATCTAAAACAGGATTTGTTGGCTCAGTAAAGTCAGTACGGAAGCCTGTTGGGTTTTGAAGATCCTCCATCAAACTCTGCAGCTCCTGCTGTGATGTTTCTCTCTAAAACTGAGAACTCTTTTAGAGTTCAGTCACAGTTTCAGGAATGAATCAAAGAAGAGCAGAGAAAACTGCTGCCTCACTACACAGAACTGATTCCACTGATGAACAACAGCACATTGGACTGAACCATGAACATGAACCATCAAACCAGATGGTTTTGTGTTTACCCAGCATGAAAACAGACAAAAAGCTTGAACTTTAAAGGTGCTGGTAACATCACATGAGAGGTTAAAGGTCACTTTGACCTCAGATGCTGAAATCTGAGTTGTGGCGGGTTGTTGCCACTGGGTGGGAGTAAAATCCTGTTAGTTAACAGTGAACAGTTCTAGACGCTTGTTTAAATGAAACTCCAAAAGCTGAGCTCTGGTTACACAGTTTTGGATGAAGCTGAGCCAAAGATGCTTTAGTCTCTGTGTGATTCACTTATTCTGATTCCAGCAAGGATACAGAAATCTGATGATCTATCACAGGGGTCACCAACCTTTTTGAAACCGAGGGCTACTTCATGGGTACTGAGTCATACGAAGGGCTACCAAATTTAAATAATAAATTTGCTTAGTTTTCCTTTAGTTATACATTATTAATAATGAATAATGATACTCCTCTATGTGAAGACACTGATTTCTCATCGTAATTATCAATAACAACAACAAGCCAGGAAACAAATATGAATATTCAAAACTTGATTAATCTCAACAAATCTTGTCACATTTTGAGGTAATGACCAAATGCAATGTTTTTAACAAAATTACAACTGCTACGTGTTATGAACACACTTTTGAATTGAACAAATTTCAATACTATAACTTAACTTTGCCATGGCACTGCCATGTTACCACATACGTCTGTATCTGTTTCTTTGTTAGTGGGAAGACTGACATTGCATGCTGTTCACCAGTTTAGTGTAATCTGGTGTGTAGCTTGATACTGCAACTGTGAGCGAGTCTTTCAGATGTGCATCAGTGAGGCGTGTTCTGTGTTTGCACTTGATGAAGTTCATGTCAGAAAATGCTGATTCACAGAGATAGGTTGAACCAAACAGGCTGGCAGTCTTCATAGCTGCTGTGCATACTCCTCTGTACTTCTCTGAGTCAACAAGGCACCAAAAGTTTGCTGCACCCTGGTGGGCTTTGAGGTGGAGGTCATTTTGCAGTGTTATGATTTCAATCTCCACCTGTCCAGCATGCAAGTCAAACGTCACATTCATGATAGGGTTGGATATGAATGCCACACATGGCTCGAGCTGATCAATGTCACAAAACTTATTCTCAAACTCTTGCCCAAGTCTGTCGATGACATCACAGTATTTTTCTGCCACTCTGTCAAATGCCTGGGATGCAGAATCATTGTCTTTCAGCACCGACTGCATGGAGGCAAAGTGCAGCACTTTTTTTCTCTGTATATCCACTAGGTTCCAGGTCACCTAAGCTTATTTAAAGTTCATGTATAATGTAAGGAAGCCAAAAACGCCCTGCCCTACTTCTTCTTTTTAAATCTTTTTCTTCAGAAAAAACGAGATATTAAATCTTTATAAGGAAAAAGCGAGAAAACTGTTTCTTTTTTTATTCGTTAACAACAAAAACAGCTTAAGAAAACGTCAAAAAAGTTGTTCTTTAACTGTTTTTTTTTATTAGTGGATCTACGCTCCTCAAACGCTTTAATTTAGTCTCATGCACCCGTCCATTTATTCTCCTTAAATCTCCGCACAGATTGATTGACGGCAGACAAGAATCTGCACATGGTGCGTTCACTGGGCTTTGGAAATAAACCAACCCAAACAGCCGCTCAACTCAGTCCGCTACAAACTTTGTAATTTTTATACAATCGACACCAAAACAAATCCGTTCTTCAGAGAAAACGTCGACACTGTTTCATCAGTCGATTATATACGGATCAGTGCCGGTGTTCCATGTTTTCTCTGATAAACTGCTTCGTTTTGCTGCCGATATCCGAGGCTCCGTGAACGCACCACACAGAAAGACTCAGCAGCCCTGTGTTCTGTCTCCGATAAGCGTGAAACTTTAACCAAATTCTAGGAATTTCGAAAAAAAACGGTGTCGCAATGACACGGTTTTATAAAAATGGGACAAAACACAAACCAACGGCGACGTGTGTGCTTTTTTTATTTGATTCACTAACAAAGGGAGCATTTGGGTGACGTCATAGGAGTGTGGTGACTCGCTCAGTCCCAGGTGCAGGTGTCAGAAGTCTGTTCAGTGGTATTTAAAAGAATGTCCATAACAAGTAAGCAGCTGGAACATTTTTCTTTTTGAAAACACGACTAGGTCCATTGAAGTTTGTCACTAAAAATAAATTCCTGCGTTAATCTTGGCCATACAAATGTCCCAGACTTGAATGAAGATATGAATCCATCTTCTTTTAACTTCTTTATTGTTTTTGAGGTGAACATGATGGAAACAAACACAGTATTGCTGGTCTAGGTTGAAAAACAGACATGCAGATGACTACAAACGGTGCTGTAAATGTAATAACAATGAGTATCAAACAAAAATGTGTGATAGGATACTGTGAAACTTAAAGGTTGTTTGTTTAGGCAACATAACTACAAGTATGATAAAAATAAAAAAGCTAGAACTGATTCCAGAAAGCCTAAAGTCATCATAAGAAGAGCAGAACAAATGATGTTGTAACTTAAAAAACTGGTAGAAAAAACTTCACATTTTCACAATCAATCTGTAACATTTGGACTGAACATCAACATACATAGTTGTAATAACATTTTTGATTTTGTTAGAGGAAGTCATGTCTCCAGCATGGATCGTGTCCATAAGGTCTTCTGTCTGCAGCACAAACAGGAGTGTCCTGCTACACTTGGGATCTGTAAGGTGAAAGATGTAGTAACATGCCATGATATACGATCTGTTATAAGCTATCAGGTATGTCCTCCTTTGAGAAGATCAACACAGAAATGGTTCCAATGGTAGTTACACAGTTGGTGTCACAGACGATCACCACAAGACTGAAGAAAGGTCTTGATTGAAGAAAGATGTTGGGGTGTTCTGCCGACTGAAACACAAAAAGAAAAAAAGACGGCAAAAATGAAAAACTATGATCAAGTAAGATGAAAACCTGTCGTGTACGCACAAACATCTTGAATGAATGAAATGAATTAAATGCTTTATTTCAAGCAATCAGGTTATAATACATAACATATAATATAATCCCACCCCGACTCGACTAGTACCATTTTCTCTACATGAATAATCAATATCCGGTTCAGGACTTAAAATCAAATATCAATATAGTTTCAGGTGATAAAAGATCAATGATGTCAGTGATGTAATAGAATTTCAAAAACATCCATAGACAAATCATTTATAATATTCATCAACAGTAATCTAAACATTCTCATTAAAGATTCAAAAAAATATCAGTAGTAATCAACTTCATTTGTTACTGCAGGAAAATATATCAAAATATTCTTATTAAAAAAGACAATTTGAGCAGATTGCATTTATCAAAGAACGATTATTATAATGAAAAAGTGCTAAGTAAAAAATCATGATTTATTAATGGAAAACTTCAAAATATTCTCATTAAAAGACAGTTTGAGCAGATTGTATTCAGATCAGAGCTACATCTTTGTTTAGGAACAGGTTTAAGGCCACGTAAACCATCTTCATTGTTTTGACTGAGAGACTGTGAAGGTCTTCTTTCAAGGGAATTGTGCTCGAGTTCTTCAGAATTGGGTCAGAGTTCGTATTCAACGGTTCCGACGGTTTCATGAGTCCACAATTCACATTTTGCTAGAATTAGAGGTTCAAACTGGTTCGATCACAACCTGGTGCTCCTGCAGCCACAGTACACCCCCCTGGTCAAGAGGATGTCAGCCACAACACGCTCCATCAGGAAGTGGTCACCTGAGGTAGAGGATGCTCTGAAGGACTGCTTTGACACCACTGACTGGGATGTACTGCTGAAACAACACGGTGAGGACCTGGAGGAGCAGACTCACTGCCTGACAGATTATCTAAACTTCTGTTTGGATGTAGTTGCCCCACAAAAGACTGTACGCTGTTACCCCAACAACAAACCTTGGGTAACACAAGAGGTGAAAGCGGCCCTCAACAGGAAGAAGGTGGCTTTCATGAAGAAGGACAAAGAGGCGATGCTATCAGCACAACGGGAGGTGAAACATTTCCTGAAAGAGGGAAAGGACACCTTCAGGAGGAAGGTGGAGAAGAAACTGGGTGAGAACCGTATGAGGGAGGTCTGGGACGGTGTCAACACCATCACAGGCTTCAGAACAAAAGCAACATCAGCGGGGGGGACAGTGGAGGAGGCCAACAGGCTGAACAACTTTTTTAATCGTTACGACCAGCCCATTGTTATATTCTATTCTAAACATGCGTAATCCCACAGTTCTCAAAGTCTTTCATGGATTTTATTTCCAGAGGCTTCGTCAGGTCCGGTGGTCCGAGTGGTTTGATAAAGATTCTGGCGTTCGTAACCCACGTGGACTGGATCTGTCGTTTGGATCGTAAGATCCTTGCGTGCTTTGCCAGATCAGCGTAATATTTGCATAAGAAATGTCTTCGTATTTTTTAATTGTTTACGTTGTTTCATCAGAGCAGTCTTGTGCTTTCGATTCACGAACCTGATCAGGATCGCTGGTTTATCCGTGGTCTTTCTCCGAGGAAGCGGATGGCAGACTTCGATAGTTTCCAGGTCCAAGGAGATTCCTTTAGACGCTAGAAACTTTTTAATCTGATCCTCCACGGTCGCATCATCAGCTCCGTTAGCAATCCATGCTAGCGGGTAGCACCAGGCCGGGCGCCCTGGGCTGTAGTTGGAGTCCCGTGAGAATCACATTATTCATCCGTGCTTGTTGGTCCAAGTCATGCATCCTTCTTTCCATCAGATCTTGGCGATTGTCTCGTTGTTCGTTGCGTGCCTTTTCTTGGCGGAATTCTTCCACAAGATGCAGCAGCGGCGTTAGTTTAGCCTCCAGCTGAAGCACAGCTGTTAGCTTAGCTTCCTGTAGCAAAGCAGGAGCTAGCTGGGATTGGATAAGGGATAATGCGGTCTTCAGCTCAGCCAGATCGGCTTCAATTTTATTCTTCGGTGCCATGATCATCAGCTCTCCTCGTTGTGGTAGCTGTGTTGCAGCAGCCCGGTGATTAAAGTCGCTTGCAGACGACTTTAAAAGACTTGAAAAGTCAGAAAGTTACGGAGAGCTGAAGGCACACGTCTGCTTGTTGTGACCCGGAACCGGAAAAAAGGATCTTAACTGGAGGATGTGAAGCATCACCTCACTTGAATGTCTTAGCTTCTTGGGTGGAGCGACAGGCGATGGGATCATGTCTGGCAAAGGCTTCATCTAGGCAATTGTTTGCTTTACTGTGAAAAACAAAACAGCATCATTTCATTCACTGTAATATATACAGTTAATAAAATAATTTAAAAAATACGAAAACATTACAAGATTTAAGGATGTTACAGTACATACATTTAGCCACCACCAGTTAACCCATGTGCTCTCTTATGGGAGCCCCCTCCTCTTCATTACTTACCTCCTCCCCCTTGGCAATATTTTTCGTAAATTCAATATTGATTTTCATTGTTTCGCGGATGACACCCAGCTCTACCTGTCCAGTAAACCTAATTCCTCTCTTCCACCCCCGTCCTCTCTCCTCCTGTCTATCTGAAATAAAAAAACTGGTTCACGTCAAACTTTCCTTAAACTCAATAGCGACAAAACTGAAATACTTCTTGTAGGCTCTAAATCCACCCTCTCTCTAAAGTGCCAAGTATCACAATTCCTGTAGATTCTGTTTCTGTGTCCTCCTCTCCTCAGGTAAAGAGTCTGGGTGTCATCCTTGACAGCTCACTATCATTCCATAACCACATCAATAATGTTACCCGAGCTGCCTATTTCCACCTGCGCAACATAAATCGTCTCCGCCCCTCTCTTACGGTCCACTCCGCTTCGATTTTGGTTCACAGTTTAGTCCACCTCCCGTTGATTATTGTAATTCCCTTCTTATGGTCTCCCTAACAAAACCCTCAATAAATTAAACTGGTCCAGAACTCAGCTGCCCGTATAATCTCTAGGACTTCAACTTATGACCACATCACCCCTGTCCTCCTCCACAATTGCACTGGCTCCCAATTACAGCCAGAATTCAGTTCAAACTCTCCTTCTGACCTTTAAAGCCCTCCATAATCTGGCACCTCCTTACCTCTCTGATTCTCCTCCAAATGTACTCCCCTTGTCGTTCTCTCCGGTCATCTTCTTCTCTCCAGCTCTCTGTACCTCCTGCGCGCATGGTCTCTATGGGGAGCCGAGCCTTCAGTCGGTCGGCTCCCAAACTCTGGAACTCTCTACCACCCAAACTCCGCAATATTGTCTCCCTACCAATTTTCAAATCCCATCTTAAAACTTACCTGTTTAAATCTGCCTTCTCACTTTGATTTTCTGTGTACTCTTACTGATTTTTTTTATTTTTTATAATGCTCTGTTTTTATGTCTATTTATTCTGTTTTATCATGTACACTGTCCTTGGGTGACATGATGAAAGGCGCTTTAATAAAATGTATTAATTATTATTTATTATTATAACAAAAATGTATTAATGTACTACAAATTATTTTTGTTGTATTTAGTAGGGGTGTAACGGATCGCGAAACATACAGCTTGGATTGTGTCACGGCTTTAAGGTCACAGTTCGGATTATTTGTATAAGTAACAAGTGAAAAAAACAGCAAAAAAAAGAAGAGAAAAGACTAAAATTACATTTTTGAAAAGATAAAAATAAACATTTAAAAAAAAAAGTACTTAAAAGCATTAACTCACATAGATGGATAGATAGATAGATAGATGGATAGATGGATGGATAGATAGATAGATATTTTTTTATTATTTTTTATTTTTTTTAAATATTTTTTAACATGCTTCCTAGCTTTCTAACAAATCTAGCGTTTTAACAAATCTAGCTTTTTAACAAACCTAGCGTTCTATCTACGACGGGCAACTGTCCGGCGTTTGCGAACGGCGTGAGTCCTGCGGACTCGACGTCGTCTGCGGACAGGGACAGAAGCCTGTCTTCGCCTGCGAATTTGTCAAAAATGAAATGTAAACTCACCAGCAGGTTCTTTAAATTTAAATATATATTTCCTATCACATATCCGATTGAAATTACGGAACCTTTTTTCAATAACCAAGACTATATATATATATATAAATGAACAAAGCTGAAAATTAAAGCAAAAGCTTTCAAGTTTCAAAAGTTTATGAAATAGACTACTAAACTGTTTCTTCAGTTCCATTAAAAAACAAAGCATTAAGTCTACAAATACATTGTAATGTTTTCAGGGTTCACATAAAAAAAAATGTGTAAATGTACTACAAATTATTTTTGTTGTATTTAGTAGGGGTGTAACGGATCACAAAACATACAGCTTGGATTGTGTCACGGCTTTAAGGTCACAGTTCGGATTATTTTCGTATTAGTAACAAGTGAAAAAACCAACAAAAAAAAGAAGAGAAAAGACTAAAATTACATTTTTGAAAAGATAAAAATAAACATTTGAAAAAAAAAGTACTTAAAAGCATTAACTCACATCGATGGATAGATAGATAGATGGATGGATAGATAGATAGATGGATGGATGGATGGATAGATGGATAGATGGATGGATAGATAGAAAGATAGATAGATAGATAGATAGATAGATAGATAGATAGATAGATAGATAGATAGATAGATAGATAGATAGATAGATATTTTTTTATTTTTTTAAATTTTTTTTAAATATTTTTTAACATGCTTCCTAGCTTTCTAACAAATCTAGCGTTTTAAACAAATCTAGCTTTTTTAACAAACCTAGCTTTCTATCTACGACGGGCAACTGTCCGGCGTTTGCGAACGGCGTGAGTCCTGCGGACTCGACGTCGTCTGCGGACAGGGACAGAAGCCTGTCTTCGCCTGCGAATTTGTCTTCGTGAAGGTGGCATTTTAAAAAATATTACCCCAAATTAGGAAAAAGTTCAGCTTCAAAGACATTAAAGGCAAGATCTTAAGGACATCACAATAAATGTGTCTTTGATCTATGTTTTATTCTAACAGATGCACACAAAATGTATTTCTAAGAGATTAGGGCTGGGCGATATGGGATTTTTATATCACGATATCTTTTTACATATTGCGCGATAACGATTTGATCACGATAGAAACCAATTAACTATGAACACTTTGTGACTCAAAAATGAAATGTAAACTCACCAGCAGGTTGTTTAAATTTAAATATTTATTTCCTATCACTATCCGATTGAAATTACCAACTTTTTTTAATAACCAAGACTATATATATATTAATGAAAAAGCTGAAAATTAAAGCAAAAGCTTTTAAGTTTCAAAAGTTTATGAATAGACTACTAAACTGTTTCTTCAGTTCCATTAAAAAAACAAAGCATTAAGTTCTACAAATACATTGTAATGTTTTCAGGGTTCACATAAAAAAAAATGTGTTAATGTACTACAAATTATTTTTGTTGTATTAGTAGGGGTGTAACGGATCACAAAAACATACAGCTTGGATTGTGTCACGGCTTTAAGGTCACAGTTCGGATTATTTTTCGTATTAGTAACAAGTGAAAAAAACAACAAAAAAAGAAGAGAAAAGACTAAAATTACAATTTTTTGAAAAGAAAAAATAAAATAACATTTGAAAAAAAAAAAAAAAAAAAAAAAAAAAGTAACTTAAAAAAGATTAAATCACATCGATGGATAGATAGATAGATGGATGGATAGATTAGATGGATGGATGGATGGATAGATGGATAGATGATGGATTAGATAGATAGATAGATAGATAGATAGATAGATAGATAGATAGATAGATAGATAAGATAGATAGATAGATAGATAGATATTTTTTTTATTTTTTTTAAATTTTTTTTTAATATTTTTTAAACATGCTTCCTAGCTTTCTAACAAATCTAGCGTTTTAACAAATCTATGCTTTTAACAAAACCTAGCTTTCTATCTACGACGGGCAACTGTCCGGCGTTTGCGAACGGCGTGAGTCCTGCGGACTCGACGTCGTCTGCGGACAGGGACAGAAGCCTGTCTTCGCCGCCTGCGAATTTGTCTTCGTGAAGGTGGCATTTAAAAAATATTACCCCAAATTAGGAAAAGTTCAGCTTCAAAGACATTTAAAGGCAAGATCTTAAGGACATCAAAATAAATGTGTCTTTGATCTATGTTTTATCTCTAACAGATGCACACAAAATGTATTTCTAAGAGATTAGGGCTGGGCGATATGTGGATTTTTTATAACGATTAGCTTTTTAACATATTGCGCGATAACGATATTGATCACGATAGAAAACCAATTAACTATGAACACTTTGGTGACTCAAAAATGAAATGTAAACTCACCAGCAGGTTGTTTAAATTTAAATATTATTTCCTATCACTATCCGATTGAAATTACGCAACTTTTTTTAAATAACCAAGACTATATATATATATAAAATGAACAAAGCTGAAAATTAAAGCAAAAAGCTTTTAAGTTTCAAAAGTTTATGAAATAGACTACTAAACTGTTTCTTAGTTCCATTAAAAAACAAGCATTAAGTCAACAAATACATTGTAAATGTTTCAGGGTTCACATAAAAAAATGTGTTAATGTACTACAAATTATTTTTGTTGTATTAGTAGGTGGTGTAACGGATCACTAAAACATACAGCTTGGATTGTGTCACGGCTTTAAGGTCACAGTTCGGATTATTTTCGTATTAGTAACAAGTGAAAAAACAACAAAAAAAAAGAAGAGAAAAGACTAAAATTACATTTTTGAAAAAGATAAAATATAAACATTTGAAAAAAAAAGTACTTAAAGCATTAACTCACATAGATGGATGGATGGATGGATGGATGGATGGATGGATGGATGGATGGATGGATGGATGGATGGATCGATGGATAGATGGATATCTTTTTGTTTTTTTATTTTTTTTTAATATTTTTTAACATGCTTCCTAGCTTTCTAACAAATCTAGCGTTTTTAACAAATCTAGCTTTTTAACAAACCTAGCTTTCTATCTACGACGGGCAACTGTCCGGCGTTTGCGAACGGCGTGAGTCCTGCGGACTCGACGTCGTCTGCGGACAGGGACAGAAGCCTGTCTTCGCCTGCGAATTTGTCTTCGTGAAGGTGGCATTTTAAAAAAATATTACCCCAAATTAGGAAAAAGTTCAGCTTCAAAGACATTAAAGGCAAGATCTTAAGGACATCAAAATAAATGTGTCTTTGATCTATGTTTTATCTCTAACAGATGCACACAAAATGTATTTCTAAGAGATTAGGGCTGGGCGATATGGGATTTTTTATATCACGATATAGCTTTTTACATATTGCGCGATAACGATATTGATCACGATAGAAACCAATTAACTATGAACACTTTGTGACTCAAAAATGAAATGTAAACTCACCAGCAGGTTGTTTAAATTTAAATATTTATTTCCTATCACATATCCGATTGAAATTACGCAACTTTTTTTAATAACCAAGACTATATATATATATAAATGAACAAAGCTGAAAATTAAAGCAAAAGCTTTTAAGTTTCAAAAGTTTATGAAATAGACTACTAAACTGTTTCTTCAGTTCCATTAAAAAACAAAGCATTAAGTCTACAAATACATTGTAATGTTTTCAGGGTTCACATAAAAAAAATGTGTTAATGTACTACAAATTATTTTTGTTGTATTTAGTCGGGGTGTAACGGATCACAAAACATACAGCTTGGATTGTGTCACGGCTTTAAGGTCACAGTTCGGATTATTTTCGTATTAGTAACAAGTGAAAAAAAAACAACAAATAAAAGAAGAGAAAAGACTAAAATTACATTTTGAAAAGATAAAAATAAACATTTGAAAAAAAAAGTACTTAAAAGCATTAACTCACATAGATGGATAGATGGATGGATGGATGGATGGATGGATGGATGGATGGATGGATGGATGGATGGATAGATGGATATCTTTTTGTTTTTTTATTTTTTTTTTAATATTTTTTAACATGCTTCCTAGCTTTCTAACAAATCTAGCGTTTTAACAAATCTAGCTTTTTAACAAACCTAGCTTTCTATCTACGACGGGCAACTGTCCGGCGTTTGCGAACGGCGTGAGTCCTGCGGACTCGACGTCGTCTGCGGACAGGGACAGAAGCCTGTCTTCGCCTGCGAATTTGTCTTCGTGAAGGTGGCATTTTAAAAAATATTACCCCAAATTAGGAAAAAGTTCAGCTTCAAAGACATTAAAGGCAAGATCTTAAGGACATCAAAATAAATGTGTCTTTGATCTATGTTTTATCTCTAACAGATGCACACAAAATGTATTTCTAAGAGATTAGGGCTGGGCGATATGGGATTTTTTATATCACGATATAGCTTTTTACATATTGCGCGATAACGATATTGATCACGATAGAAACCAATTAACTATGAACACTTTGTGACTCAAAAATGAAATGTAAACTCACCAGCAGGTTGTTTAAATTTAAATATTTATTTCCTATCACATATCCGATTGAAATTACGCTACCTTTTTTAATAACCAAGACCATATATATATATATATATATATATATGAACAAAGCTGAAAATTAAAGCAAAAGCTTTCAAGTTTCAAAAGTTTATGAAATAGACTACTAAACTGTTTCTTCAGTTCCATTAAAAAACAAAGCATTAAGTCTACAAATACATTGTAATGTTTTCAGGGTTCACATAAAAAAAAATGTGTTAATGTACTACAAATTATTTTTGTTGTATTTAGTAGGGGTGTAACGGATCACAAAACATACAGCTTGGATTGTGTCACGGCTTTAAGGTCACAGTTTGGATTATTTTCGTATTAGTAACAAGTGAAAAAAACAACAAAAAAAAGAAGAGAAAAGACTAAAATTACATTTTTTGAAAAGATAAAAATAAACATTTGAAAAAAAAAAGTACTTAAAAGCATTAACTCACATAGATGGATAGAGATGGATGGATGGATGGAATGGATAGATGGATGGATGGATGGATGGATGGATGGATGGATAGATGGATATCTTTTTGTTTTTTTTTTATTTTTTTTTTAATATTTTTTAACATGCTTCCTAGCTTTCTAACAAATCTAGCGTTTTAACAAATCTAGCTTTTTAACAAACCTAGCTTTCTATCTACGACGGGCAACTGTCCGGCGTTTGCGAACGGCGTGAGTCCTGCGGACTCGACGTCGTCTGCGGACAGGGACAGAAGCCTGTCTTCGCCTGCGAATTTGTCTTCGTGAAGGTGGCATTTTAAAAAATATTACCCCAAATTAGGAAAAAGTTCAGCTTCAAAGACATTAAAGGCAAGATCTTAAGGACATCAAAATAAATGTGTCTTTGATCTATGTTTTATCTCTAACAGATGCACACAAAATGTATTTCTAAGAGATTAGGGCTGGGCGATATGGGATTTTTTATATCACGATATAGCTTTTTACATATTGCGCGATAACGATATTGATCACGATAGAAACCAATTAACTATGAACACTTTGTGACTCAAAAATGAAATGTAAACTCACCAGCAGGTTGTTTAAATTTAAATATTTATTTCCTATCACATATCCGATTGAAATTACGCAACTTTTTTTAATAACCAAGACTATATATATATATAAATGAACAAAGCTGAAAATTAAAGCAAAAGCTTTTAAGTTTCAAAAGTTTATGAAATAGACTACTAAACTGTTTCTTCAGTTCCATTAAAAAACAAAGCATTAAGTCTACAAATACATTGTAATGTTTTCAGGGTTCACATAAAAAAAATGTGTTAATGTACTACAAATTATTTTTGTTGTATTTAGTAGGGGTGTAACGGATCACAAAACATACAGCTTGGATTGTGTCACGGCTTTAAGGTCACAGTTCGGATTATTTTCGTATTAGTAACAAGTGAAAAAAACAACAAAAAAAAGAAGAGAAAAGACTAAAATTACATTTTTGAAAAGATAAAAATAAACATTTGAAAAAAAAAAGTACTTAAAAGCATTAACTCACATAGATGGATAGATGGATGGATGGATGGATGGAATGGATGGATGGATAGATGGATATCTTTTTGTTTTTTTTTTTTTTTTTTAATATTTTTTAACATGCTTCCTAGCTTTCTAACAAATCTAGCGTTTTAACAAATCTAGCTTTTTAACAAACCTAGCTTTCTATCTACGACGGGCAACTGTCCGGCGTTTGCGAACGGCGTGAGTCCTGCGGACTCGACGTCGTCTGCGGACAGGGACAGAAGCCTGTCTTCGCCTGCGAATTTGTCTTCGTGAAGGTGGCATTTTAAAAAATATTACCCCAAATTAGGAAAAAGTTCAGCTTCAAAGACATTAAAGGCAAGATCTTAAGGACATCAAAATAAATGTGTCTTTGATCTATGTTTTATCTCTAACAGATGCACACAAAATGTATTTCTAAGAGATTAGGGCTGGGCGATATGGGATTTTTTATATCACGATATAGCTTTTTACATATTGCGCGATAACGATATTGATCACGATAGAAACCAATTAACTATGAACACTTTGTGACTCAAAAATGAAATGTAAACTCACCAGCAGGTTGTTTAAATTTAAATATTTATTTCCTATCACATATCCGATTGAAATTACGCTACCTTTTTTAATAACCAAGACCATATATATATATATATAAATGAACAAAACTGAAAATTAAAGCAAAAGCTTTTAAGTTTCAAAAGTTTATGAAATAGACTACTAAACTGTTTCTTCAGTTCCATTAAAAAACAAAGCATTAAGTCTACAAATACATTGTAATGTTTTCAGGGTTCACATAAAAAAAATGTGTTAATGTACTACAAATTATTTTTGTTGTATTTAGTAGGGGTGTAACGGATCACAAAACATACAGCTTGGATTGTGTCACGGCTTTAAGGTCACAGTTCGGATTATTTTCGTATTAGTAACAAGTGAAAAAAAACAACAAAAAAAAGAAGAGAAAAGACTAAAATTACATTTTTGAAAAGATAAAAATAAACATTTGAAAAAAAAAAGTACTTAAAAGCATTAACTCACATAGATGGATAGATGGATGGATGGATGGATGGATGGATGGATGGATGGATGGATGGATGGATGGATGGATGGATGGATAGATAGATATTTTTTTATTTTTTTTATTTTTTTAATATTTTTTAACATGCTTCCTAGCTTTCTAACAAATCTAGCGTTTTAACAAATCTAGCTTTTTAACAAACCTAGCTTTCTATCTACGACGGGCAACTGTCCGGCGTTTGCGAACGGCGTGAGTCCTGCGGACTCGACGTCGTCTGCGGACAGGGACAGAAGCCTGTCTTCGCCTGCGAATTTGTCTTCGTGAAGGTGGCATTTTAAAAAATATTACCCCAAATTAGGAAAAAGTTCAGCTTCAAAGACATTAAAGGCAAGATCTTAAGGACATCAAAATAAATGTGTCTTTGATCTATGTTTTATCTCTAACAGATGCACACAAAATGTATTTCTAAGAGATTAGGGCTGGGCGATATGGGATTTTTTATATCACGATATAGCTTTTTACATATTGCGCGATAACGATATTGATCACGATAGAAACCAATTAACTATGAACACTTTGTGACTCAAAAATGAAATGTAAACTCACCAGCAGGTTGTTTAAATTTAAATATTTATTTCCTATCACATATCCGATTGAAATTACGCAACTTTTTTTAATAACCAAGACTATATATATATATAAATGAACAAAACTGAAAATTAAAGCAAAAGCTTTTAAGTTTCAAAAGTTTATGAAATAGACTACTAAACTGTTTCTTCAGTTCCATTAAAAAAACAAAGCATTAAGTCTACAAATACATTGTAATGTTTTCAGGGTTCACATAAAAAAAATGTGTTAATGTACTACAAATTATTTTTGTTGTATTTAGTAGGGGTGTAACGGATCACAAAACATACAGCTTGGATTGTGTCACGGCTTTAAGGTCACAGTTCGGATTATTTTCGTAGTAAACAAGTGAAAAAAACAACAAAAAAAAGAAGAGAAAAGACTAAAATTACATTTTTGAAAAGATAAAAATAAACATTTGAAAAAAAAAGTACTTAAAAGCATTAACTCACATAGATGGATGGATGGATGGATGGATGGATGGATGGATGGATGGATGGATGGATGGATGGATGGATAGATGGATATCTTTTTGTTTTTTTTTTATTTTTTTTTAATATTTTTTAACATGCTTCCTAGCTTTCTAACAAATCTAGCGTTTTAACAAATCTAGCTTTTTAACAAACCTAGCTTTCTATCTACGACGGGCAACTGTCCGGCGTTTGCGAACGGCGTGAGTCCTGCGGACTCGACGTCGTCTGCGGACAGGGACAGAAGCCTGTCTTCGCCTGCGAATTTGTCTTCGTGAAGGTGGCATTTTAAAAAATATTACCCCAAATTAGGAAAAAGTTCAGCTTCAAAGACATTAAAGGCAAGATCTTAAGGACATCAAAATAAATGTGTCTTTGATCTATGTTTTATCTCTAACAGATGCACACAAAATGTATTTCTAAGAGATTAGGGCTGGGCGATATGGGATTTTTTATATCACGATATAGCTTTTTACATATTGCGCGATAACGATATTGATCACGATAGAAACCAATTAACTATGAACACTTTGTGACTCAAAAATGAAATGTAAACTCACCAGCAGGTTGTTTAAATTTAAATATTTATTTCCTATCACATATCCGATTGAAATTACGCAACTTTTTTTAATAACCAAGACTATATATATATATATAAATGAACAAAGCTGAAAATTAAAGCAAAAGCTTTTAAGTTTCAAAAGTTTATGAAATAGACTACTAAACTGTTTCTTCAGTTCCATTAAAAACAAAGCATTAAGTCTACAAATACATTGTAATGTTTTCAGGGTTCACATAAAAAAAATGTGTTAATGTACTACAAATTATTTTTGTTGTATTTAGTAGGGGTGTAACGGATCACAAAACATACAGCTTGGATTGTGTCACGGCTTTAAGGTCACAGTTCGGATTATTTTCGTATTAGTAACAAGTGAAAAAAAACAACAAAAAAAAGAAGAGAAAAGACTAAAATTACATTTTTGAAGATAAAAATAAACATTTGAAAAAAAAAAGTACTTAAAAGCATTAACTCACATAGATGGATGGGATGGATGGATGGATGGATGGATGGATGATGATGGATGGATGGATGGATGGATGGTGGATGGATGATGGATAGATGGATATCTTTTTGTTTTTTTTTATTTTTTTTTAATATTTTTTAACATGCTTCCTAGCTTTCTAACAAATCTAGCGTTTTAACAAACCTAGCTTTCTATCTACGACGGGCAACTGTCCGGCGTTTGCGAACGGCGTGAGTCCTGCGGACTCGACGTCGTCTGCGGACAGGGACAGAAGCCTGTCTTCGCCTGCGAATTTGTCTTCGTGAAGGTGGCATTTTAAAAATATTACCCAAATTAGGAAAAAGTTCAGCTTCAAAGACATTAAAGGCAAGATCTTAAGACATCAAAATAAATGTGTCTTTGATCTATGTTTTATCTCTAACAGATGCACACAAAATGTATTTCTAAGAGATTAGGGCTGGGCGATATGGGATTTTTTATATCACGATATAGCTTTTTACATATTGCGCGATAACGATATTGATCACGATAGAAACCAATTAACTATGAACACTTTGTGACTCAAAAATGAAATGTAAACTCACCAGCAGGTTGTTTAAATTTAAATATTTATTTCCTATCACATATCCGATTGAAATTACGCAACTTTTTTTAATAACCAGACCATATATATTATATAAATGAACAAAGCTGAAAATTAAAGCAAAAGCTTTTAAGTTTCAAAAGTTTATGAAATAGACTACTAAACTGTTTCTTCAGTTCCATTTAAAAAACAAAGCATTAGTCTACAAATACATTGTAATGTTTTCAGGTTCACATAAAAAAAAATGTGTTAATGTACTACAAATTATTTTTGTTGTATTTAGTCGGGGTGTAACGGATCACAAAACATACAGCTTGGATTGTGTCACGGCTTTAAGGTCCACAGTTCGGATTATTTCGTATTTAGTAACAAGTGAAAAAAAAACACAAAAAAAGAAGAGAAAAGACTAAAATACATTTTTGAAAGATAAAAATAAACATTTGAAAAAAAAAAAGTACTTAAAGCATTAACTCACATAGATGGATAGATGGATGATGGATGGATGATGGATGGATGGATGGATGGATGGATGGATGGATGATGGATGGATGGATAGATGGATATCTTTTTTTTTTTTTTTATTTTTTTAATATTTTTTAACATGCTTCCTAGCTTTCTAACAAATCTAGCGTTTTAACAAATCTAGCTTTTTAACAAACCTAGCTTTCTATCTACGACGGGCAACTGTCCGGCGTTTGCGAACGGCGTGAGTCCTGCGGATCGACGTCGTCTGCGGACAGGGACAGAAGCCTGTCTTCGCCTGCGAATTTGTCTTCGTGAAGGTGGCATTTTAAAAAATATTACCCCAAATTAGGAAAAAGTTCAGCTTCAAAGACATTAAAGGCAAGATCTTAAGGACATCAAAATAAATGTGTCTTTGATCTATGTTTTATTCTCTAACAGATCACACAAAATGTATTTCTAAGAGATTAGGGGGGGGGGGCTGTGGCGATATGGGATTTTTTATATCACGATAATAGCTTTTTACATAATGCAGCGATAACGATATTGATCTCTCTTCAAACCAATTAACTATGAACACTTTGTGACTCAAAAATGAAATGTAAACTCACCAGCAGGTTGTTTAAATTTAAATATTTATTTCCTATCACATATCCGATTGAAATTAGCGCTACTTTTTTATAGACCATAATACAATAATTATATATAATATATAAACTGAAAAAGCTGAAAATTAAAGCAAAAGCTTTCAAGTTTCAAAAGTTTATGAAATAGACTACTAAACTGTTTTCAGTTCCATTAAAACAAAGCATTAAGTCTACAAATACATTGTAATGTTTTCAGGGTTCACATAATAAAAAAATGTGTAATGTACTACAAATTATTTTTGTTGTATTTAGTAAGGGGATAAAACGGGGCATTACAAACATACAGCTGTGATGTGTCACGGCTTTTAAGGTCACAGTTTTGGATTAAATTGATTAGTAAAAGTAACAATTTGAAAAACAAAAAAAAAAAGAAGAAAAAGAAGATAAATTACATTTTGAAAAGAAAAAATAAACATTTGAAAAAAGTACTTAAAAGCATTAACTCACATAGATGGATAGATGGATGGATGGATGGATGGATGGATAGATGGATGGATGGATGGATGGATGGATGGATGGATA
Source organism: Oryzias javanicus (assembly GCA_003999625.1). NCBI lineage: Eukaryota > Metazoa > Chordata > Actinopteri > Beloniformes > Adrianichthyidae > Oryzias > Oryzias javanicus. The sequence continues at coordinate 25,994,627 of CM012459.1, read as the reverse complement.
GATGGATATCTTTTTGTTTTTTTTTATTTTTTTTTTAATATTTTTTTAACATGCTTCCTAGCTTTCTAACAAATCTAGCGTTTTAACAAATCTAGCTTTTTAACAAACCTAGCTTTCTATCTACGACGGCCAACTGTCCGGCGTTTGCGAACGCGTGAGTCCTGCGGACTCGACGTCGTCTGCGGACAGGGACAGAAGCCTGTCTTCGCCTGCGAATTTGTCTTCGTGAAGGTGGCATTTTAAAAATATTACCCCAAATTAGGAAAAAGTTCAGCTTCAAAGACATAAAAGGCAAGATCTTAAGGACATCACAATAAATGTGTCTTTGATTATGTTTTATCTCTAACAGATGCACACAAAATGTATTTCTAAGAGATTAGGGCTGGGCGATATGGGATTTTTTATATCACGATATAGCTTTTACATATGCGCGATAACGATATTGATCCACGATAGAACCATTAACTATGAAACTTTGTGACTAAAATAGGAAATGACTAAATATCAAAAATAAATGTAAACTCAAAGCAGGTGTTTAATTAAATATTTATTTCTATACACAGTATCCGATTGAAATTACGCTATCTTTTTTAATAACCATGACATATATATATATATATATATATATATGAACAAAGCTGAAAATTAAAGCAAAGCTTTCAAGTTTCAAAAGTTTATGAAATAGACTACTAAACTGTTTTCTTCAGTTCCATTAAAAAACAAAGCATTAAGTCTACAAATACATTGTAATGTTTTCAGGGTTCACATAAAAAAAATGTGTTATGTACTACAAATTATTTTTGTTTGTATTTAGTAGGGGTGAACGGATCACAAAAATACAGCTGGATTGTGTCACGGCTTTAAGGTCACAGTTCGGATTATTTTCGTATTAGTAACAAGTGAAAAACACACAAAAAAAGAGAGAAAAGACTAAAATTACATTTTGAAAGATAAAAATAAACATTTGAAAAAAAAAGTATTAAAAGCATTAACTCACATAGATGGATAGATAAGATAGATAGTTGGATGGATGGATGGATGAATGGATGGATGGAGGATGGGATGGATGGAATGGATAGATAGATAGATAGATAGTTTTTTTATTTTTTTTAATTTTTTTTAAATAAATTTTTAACATGCTTCCAGCTTTCTAACAAATCTAGCGTTTAAACAAATTTAGCTTTTAACAAACCTAGCTTTCTATCTACGACGGGCAACTTCCGGCGTTTGCGAACGGCGGTGAGTCCTGCGGACTCGACGTCGTCTGCGGACAGGGACAGAGCCTCTTCCGCCTGCGAATTTGTCTTCGTGAAGGTGGCATTTTAAAAAAATTACCCCAAATTAGGAAAAAGTTCAGCTTCAAAGACATTAAAGGCAAGATCTTAAGGACATCAAAATAAATGTGTCTTTGATCTATGTTTTATCTCTAACAGATGCACACAAAATTATTTCTAAGAGATTAGGGCTGGGCGATATGGATTTTTTATATCACGATATAGCTTTTTACATATTGCGCGATAACGATATTGATCACGATAGAAACCAATTAACTATGAACACTTTGTGACTCAAAAAGAATGTAAACTCACCAGCAGTTGTTTTAATTTAAATATTTATTTCCTATCACATATCCGATTGAAATTACGCAACTTTTTTTAATAACCAAGACTAATATATATATATAAATGAACAAAGCTGAAAATTAAAGCAAAAGCTTTTAAGTTTCAAAAGTTTATGAAATAGACTACTAAACTGTTCTTCAGTTCCATAAAAAACAAAGCATTAAGTCTACAAATACATTGTAATGTTTTCAGGTTCACATAAAAAAAATGTGTTAATGTACTACAAATTATTTTTGTTGTATTTAGTAGGGGTAAACGGATCACAAAACATACAGCTTGGATTGTGTCACGGCTTTAAGGTCACAGTTCGGATTATTTCGTATTAGTAACAAGTGAAAAAAACAACAAAAAAAAAAGAGAAAAGACTAAATTACATTTTTGAAAAGAAAAAATAAACATTTGAAAAAAAAAAGTACTAAAAGCATTAACTCACATAGATGGATAATGGATGGGATGGATGAGATGGATGGATGGAGATGGATGGATGGATAGATGGATATCTTTTTGTTTTTTTAATTTTTTTAATATTTTTAACATGCTTCCTAGCTTTCTAACAAATCTAGCGTTTTAACAAATCTAGCTTTTAACAAACCTAGCTTTCTATCTACGACGGGCAACTGTCCGGCGTTTGCGAACGGCGTGAGTCCTGCGGACTCGACGTCGTCTGCGACAGGGACAGAAGCCTGTCTTCGCCTGCGAATTTGTCTTCGTGAAGGCATTTAAAAAATATTACCCCAAATTAGGAAAAAGTTCAGCTTCAAAGACATTAAGCAAGATCTTAAGGACATCAAAATAAATGTGTCTTTGATCTATTTATCTCTAACAGATGCACACAAAAATGTATTTCTAAGAGATTAGGGCTGGGCGATATGGGATTTTTTATATCACGATATAGCTTTTACATATTGCGCGATAACGATATTGATCACGATAGAAACCAATTTAACTATGAACACTTTGTGACTCAAAAATGAAATGTAAACTCACCAGCAGGTTGTTTAAATTTAAATATTTATTTCCTATCACATATCCGATTGAAATTACGCAACTTTTTTTAATAACCAAGACTATATATATAATATAAATGAACAAAGCTGAAAAATTAAAGCAAAAGCTTTTAAGTTTCAAAAGTTTATGAAATAGACTACTAAACTTTCTTCAGTTCCATAAAAAAAACAAAGCATTAAGTCTACAAATACATTGTAATGTTTTCAGGGTTCACATAAAAAAAATGTGTGTAATTGTACTACAAATTATTTTTTGTTGTATTTAGTAGGGGTGTAACGGATCACAAAACATACAGCTTGGATTGTGTCACGGCTTTAAGGTCACAGTTCGGATTATTTCGTATTAGTAACAAGTGAAAAAAACAACAAAAAAAAGAAGAGAAAAGACTAAAATTACATTTTTGAAAAGATAAAAATAAACATTTGAAAAAAAGTACTTAAGAGCATTAACTCACATAGATGGATAGATGGATGGATGGATGGATGGATGGATAGATGGATGGATGGATGGATGGATGGATGATGGATAGATGGATATCTTTTTTTTTAATTTTTTTTTAATATTTTTTAACATGCTTCCTAGCTTTCTAACAAATCTAGCGTTTTAACAAATCTAGCTTTTTAACAAACCTAGCTTTCTATCTACGACGGGCAACTGTCCGGCGTTTGCGAACGGCGTGAGTCCTGCGGACTCGACGTCGTCTGCGGACAGGGACAGAAGCCTGTCTTCGCCTGCGAATTTTTTCTTCGTGAAGGTGCATTTTAAAAAATATTACCCCAAATTAGGAAAAAGTTCAGCTTCAAAGACATTAAAGCAAGATCTTAAGGACATCAAAAAAATGTGTCTTTGATCTATGTTTATCTCTAACAGATGCACACAAAATGTATTTCAAAAAGATTAGGGCTGGCGATATGGGATTTTATATCACGATATAGCTTTTACATATTGCGCGATAACGATATTGATCACGATAGAAACCAATTAACTATGAACACTTTGTGACTCAAAAATGAAAATGTAAACTCACCAGCAGGTGTTTAAATTTAAATATTTATTCCTATCACATATCCGATTGAAATTACGCTACCTTTTTAATAACCAAGACTATATATATATAAATGAACAAAGCTGAAAATTAAAGCAAAAGCTTTCAAGTTTCAAAAGTTTATGAAATAGACTACTAAACTGTTTCTCCAGTTCCATTAAAAAACAAAGCATTAAGTCTACAAATACATTGTAATGTTTCAGGGTTCACATAAAAAAAAATTGTTAAATGTACTACAAATTATTTGTTGTATTTAGTAGGGTGTAACGGATCACAAAACATACAGCTTGGATTGTCACGGCTTAAGGTCACAGTTCGGATTAATTTCGTATTAGTAACAAGTGAAAAAAACAACAAAAAAAAAAGAGAAAAGACTAAAATTACATTTTTGAAAAAGATAAAAATAAACATTTGAAAAAAAAAGTACTAAAAGCATTAACTCACATAGATGGATAGATAGATAGATGATGATGGATGGATGGATGGATGATAGATGGATAGATGGATAGATAGATAGATAGATAGATAGATAGATAGATAGATATTTTATTTTTTTTTTAAATATTTTTTAACATGCTTCCTAGCTTTCTAACAAATCTAGCGTTTTAACAAATCTAGCTTTTTAACAAACCTAGCTTTCTATCTACGACGGGCAACTGTCCGGCGTTTGCGAACGGCGTGAGTCCTGCGGACTCGACGTCGTCTGCGGACAGGGACAGAAGCCTGTCTTCGCCTGCGAATTTGTCTTCGTGAAGGTGGCATTTTAAAAAATATTACCCCCAAATTAGGAAAAAGTTCAGCTTCAAAGACATTAAAGGCAAGATCTTAAGAACTCACAATAAATGTGTCTTTGATCTATGTTTTTATCTCTAACAGATGCACACAAAATGTATTTCTAAGAGATTAGGGCTGGGCGATATGATTTTATATCACGATATAGCTTTTACATATTGCGCGATAACGATATTGATCACGATAGAAACCAATAACTATGAACACTTGTGACTCAAAAATGAAATGTAAACTCACCAAGCAGGTTGTTAAATTTAAAATATTTATTTCCTATCACATATCCGATTGAAATTACGGCAACTAGTTTTTTATAACAAGACTATATATATAAAATGAACAAAGCTGAAAATTAAAGCAAACGCTTTCAAGTTTCAAAAGTTTATTAAAATAGACTACTAAACTTTTTCTCCAGTTCCATTAAAAAACAAAGCATTAATCTACAAATATATTGTAATGTTTTCAGGGGTTCACATAAAAAAATGTTTAATGTACTACAAATTATTTTTGTTGTATTTAGTAGGGGTGTAACGGATCACAAAACATACAGCTTGGATTGTGTCACGGCTTAAGGTCACAGTTCGGATTATTTTCGTATTAGTAACAGTGAAAAACCAACAAAAAAAGAAGAGAAAAAAGAAAAGACTAAAAATACACATTTGAAAGATAAAAATAAACATTTGAAAAAAAAGTACTAAAAGCATAACTCACAATAGATGGATAGATAATAGATGGATGGATGGATGGATGGATGGATGGAGATGGATGATGGATAGATGAAGAGTAGATAGATAGATAGATAGATAGATAGATAATTTTTTTTTATTTTTTTTTTAAATATTTTTTAACATGCTTCCTAGCTTTCTAACAAATCTAGCGTTTTAAACAAATCTAGCTTTTTAACAAACCTAGCTTTTCTATCTACGACGGGCAACTGTCCGGCGTTTGCGAACGGCGTGAGTCCTGCGACTCGACGTCGTCGCGGACAGGGACAGAAGCCTGTCTTCGCCTGCGAATTTGTCTTCGTGAAGGTGGCATTTTAAAAAATATTACCCCAAATTAGGAAAAAGTTCAGCTTCAAAGACATTAAAGCAAGATCTAAGGACATCACAATAAATGTGTCTTTGATCTATTCTTTATCTCTAACAGACACAAAAATGTATTTCTAAGAGATTAGGGCTGGGCGATAGGGATTTTTATATCACGATATAGCTTTTTACATATTGCGCGATAACGATATTATCACGATAGAAACCAATTAACTATGAACACTTTGTGACTCAAAAATGAAATGTAAACTCACCAGCAGGTTGTTTAAATTTAAATATTTATTTCCTATCACATATCCAATTGAAATTACGCAACTAGTTTTTTAATAACCAAGACTATATATATATATATTGTGATGGACTCGCGGGAGCCTTTCCCGTTATCCAGTTAGTTAAACACCTCCACACAAGGAACCACAGACCCGCGAGATGGGTTTGCTTCCATTTTATGCAGGTGTGAAACTGAAAATGACAATTCAGACATGACAAATCCAAATAATTTATCTTTACAATAATCTCAATAAATCATCCACTTACAGGGAATGCCTTTTTAAACTTTTAACCCGTCAGAAAAAATACAAACTGTTGTCTTAACATCTGAGCTGCTGACTCAACGGCCAACCGCTGTGGCTTCGGATCAGAGCTCGTGCTCTGAGCGTTATGTGCTACAGTGCTTCTTAAAGGGGCAGTACACAAACACTTGACTTGCCAAAAAGAGTTCTTAAAGGGGAAGCGCAAACAGGAAATAGAAAAGTCTAAACATATATAAATGAACAAAGCTGAAAATTAAAGCAAAAGCTTTCAAGTTTCAAACGTTTATGAAATAGACTACTAAACTGTTTCTTCAGTTCCATTAAAAAACAAAGCATAAGTCTACAAATACATTGTAATGTTTTCAGGCACATAAAAAAAAAATGTTTAATGTACTACAAATTATTTTTGTTGTATTTAGTAGGGGTGTAACGGATCATAAAACATACAGCTTGGATTGTGTCACGGCTTTAAGGTCACAGTTCGGATTATTTTCGTATTAGTAACAAGTGAAAAAAACAACAAAAAAAAAGAAGAGAAAAGACTAAAATTACATTTTTGAAAGATAAAAATAAACATTTGAAAAAAAAAAAGTACTTAAAAGCATTAACTCACATAGATGGATGATATGGATGATATGGATGGATGGATGGATGGATAGATAGATAGATATTAGATTTATTTTTTTTTTAAATATTTTAACATGCTTCCTAGCTTTCTAAACAATCTAGCGTTTAACAAATCTAGCTTTTTAACAAACCTAGCTTTCTATCTACGACGGGCAACTGTCCGGCGTTTGCGAACGGCGTGAGTCCTGCGGACTCGACGTCGTCTGCGGACAGGACAGAAGCTGTCTTCGCCTGCGAATTGTCTTCGTGAAGGTGGCATTTTAAAAAATATTACCCCAAATTAGAAAAAGTTCAGCTTCAAAGACATTAAAGGCAAGATCTTAAGGACATCACAATAAATGTCTTTGATCTATGTTTTATCTCTAACAGATGCACACAAAATGTATTCTAAGAGATTAGGGCTGGGCGATATGGGATTTTATATCACGATATAGCTTTTTACATATGCGCGATAACGATATTGATCACGATAGAAACCAATTAACTATGAACACTTTGTGACTCAAAAATGAAATGTAAATCTCACCAGAGTTTAAATTTAAATATTTATTTCCTATCACATATCCGATTGAAATTACGCAACTAGTTTTTTAATAACCAAGACTATATATATATATAAATGAACAAAGCTGAAAATTAAAGCAAAAGCTTTCAAGTTTCAAAAGTTTATGAAATAGACTACTAAACTGTTTCTTCAGTTCCATTAAAAAACAAAGCATTAAGTCTACAAATACATTGTCATGTTTTCAGGGTTCACATAACATAAATTGATCAGCACTTCCGGTTTGAGTGGACGCTGGCATGACTGTTGCCGCTGCTCTCCGGTTGAAATAACGTTTTTTTCTCGCATGCTTGTTGTAATCGGGATTTTTTCTGGGAACTATTATTCTGTGGATTTCTGCCCAGGGAAACTGAGGAAGATACTTATTGTGCTTCATGGACTACTTGTGTTCGCGCTGTCGCGCTGTGTGCAGTTGAACGAACTAGCCTCCAGCCGCTGTCCGACACAGCTTCACCTGCCCGGAGCTTAGTGCCTCTACTGAATCGGCCTCATGCAACTACCAGCTATTTTCCCCTCCAAACTCTACGTCTGGTCAGCTTTAACCTGGACCCTCCTGTGGCTCTTCCACCGGCCCTCGGCAGGGCTGATCCAGTACTCCGCAGCTGAACTCCTCCGTCTTCGCTATCAGCCCGCGGGTCCACCTCTGCTGCATTTCCGCACCGACTCTCCGCTCCCGCCCCGCCGAAGGTACATCCACCGCGGTACACACCGCCAATTCTGCGATGACACATCCAAACACATCCGATTCTCCTCCTCCACCACCCGCCGCCCTCCCCGCTACTCTGGACGCCCTGTGGACCACAGCGTGCTCTCCAGCCTTCCCAGGTTGGGGAACGCAGCCGGCTCTGCTACGCGCCAAAATTCTGCAACCATCAACTTTGGCCTCATCAACATCCGCTCTCTCTCTAACAAGGGTCAGCTGATTAAGGACACAATATCTGACCGTAAGTTTGACATTCTTTGTGTAACAGAAACTTGGCAGCATCCTAATGACTTTTCACACCTCAATGACTCCACCCCTCCCGGCTTTGTTTACATCTGTCAACCTCGATGCTCTGGCCGCGGAGGAGGTCTCGCGGTGATCTACCGCGAGACGTTGAAAGTGCTCCCGCTCTCTCTCCCCTCTCTCAGCTCCATGGAGTGCACTGCATTCATGCTCTTTGGACCCACTCCTACGGTGATTGGAGTTGTTTACCGCCCCCCCAAACCAAACAGCGACTTTTTGAATCAAGTGGGAACTTTATTTACTCATCTGTCATCCTTATCCCCCAATATAATTGTGATGGGAGATTTTAATTTACATTATGATAACCAGCTCCTCCCCCTCACTAGAGACTTCTACTCATGCCTGGACAGTGTCAACCTCATTCAATATGTGCATTCCCCAACCCATACTAAAGGACATATTTTGGACTTGGTCTCTTGCTCCGGGTTAACCCCACCAATTGTACTGTTGATGATATCCATGTAACAGATTTTTTCTAGTAACTTTCAGTATTTCTGTGTCCATATATGTCACTAAACCTCCACGCCACATCACCTTTCGTAATATCAAAAATATGAATGTCAGCACTCTATCTTCTCATATTAACATCATTCCCTTTCCAGACTCATCTGACCCCAATGCATTAGTCTCTTTTTATAACAAAAGCCTCACTGACATTATTAACCTCCTTGCTCCTGAAAAATCCCGCACTGTGTCATTCACAAAATCTGCACCCTGGTACACCGCTGAGCTCCGTGAAATGAAAGCTAAAGGCCGCCGATTAGAGCGGCTACATAGAAGAACTAGCTTGACAGTTCACAAGGAAATGTACGCAACCCATATCATGCAATATAAGGACTTAGTCTCACTCACAAAAACAAACTACTACTCCAATCTCATCCACACAAACAAAGGAAACTCTAAAACTTTATTTTCTCTTATGAACACAACTTTTCAAACCTGTGATACTCTTCCTTCTCATTTTTACTCCAATGACACCTGTAACTCCTTTCTGGCATTTTTTGATCATAAAATACAAACTTTACATCAGCACCTTCACTCCCCTCCCCCTTCCCTCGTTTCCCCAGATTCCTTCTCTGTCTCCCATTCATTTTCTACTTTCCAGCTGCCTGATCCCAGTGAAGTCTCTTCCCTCATCCAAAAGTCAAAGCCCTCTACATGCCAGCTTGACCCTCTCCCAACGTCCTTGGTCAAGTCATGCCTCTCCTCTCTTCTTCTGTTTATCTGTGCCATTATTCACTCTTCATTAACGACTGGTATTGTTCCTTCATTTCTCAAAACGGCTGTTGTCAAACCAACTTTGAAAAAACCCGGTTCTGATCCTAATATCCTTAGCAACTACCGTCCAATTTCTAACTTACCATTTATCTCCAAAATCCTTGAAAAAATTGTTGCCTCCCAACTCAACGCCCATCTCATGCAAAATAACCTCTTTGAACCCTTTCAATCCGGTTTTCGCCCCTCTCACAGCACAGAAACGGCTCTCGTAAAAATCACAAATGACCTCCTCCTTGCAGCTGATTCTGGACTCATCACCATCCTCATCCTCCTTGACCTGAGTGCAGCCTTTGATACAATATCCCATTCCATCCTCCTCCATAGACTTTCTTCTCTCGGAATTACCTCCACCCCCCCTCCGCTGGTTTCAGTCTTACTTCTCTGACCGCACTCAGTTCATCCAGCTTAAATCATTTCGATCCCAGTCATCATCAGTTTCCACCGGTGTTCCCCAAGGTTCCGTCCTTGGCCCCCTCCTCTTCATTACTTACCTCCTCCCCCTTGGCAATATTTTTCGTAAATTCAATATTGATTTTCATTGTTTCACGGATGACACCCAGCTCTACCTGTCCAGTAAACCTAATTCCTCTCTTCCACCCCCGTCCCTCTCCTCCTGTCTATCTGAAATAAAAACTTGGTTCAAGTCAAACTTCCTTAAACTCAATAGCGACAAAACTGAAATACTTCTTGTAGGCTCTAAATCCACCCTCTCTAAAGTGCCAAGTATCACAATTCCTGTAGATTCTGTTTCTGTGTCCTCCTCTCCTCAGGTAAAGAGTCTGGGTGTCATCCCTTGACAGCTCACTATCATTTCAAAACCACATCAATAATGTTACCGAGCTGCCTATTTCCACCTGCGCAATCAAATCGTCTCCCCCCTCTCTTACGGTCACACTCCGCTGTCGATTTTGCGCTTCACAGTTTAGTCAACCTCCCAGCGCATGTATTTTGTAAGTCCTCCTCTCTGGTCTCCCAACAAAACCTTCAATAACTTACAATGGTCCAGAACTCAGCTGGCCCGTATATCTCTGGACTTCAACTTATTTTGACCATCATCACCCTGTCCCTCCAGCAAATTGCACCTGGCTCCCCATTACAGCCAGAATTCAGTTCAAACTCCTCCTTCTGACCTTTAAAGCCCTCCATAATCCGGCACCTCCTTACCTCTCTGATCTCCTCCAAATGTACTCCCCTTGTCGTTCTCTCCGGTCATCTTCTTCTCTCCAGCTCTCTGTACCTCCTGCGCGCATGGTCTCTATGGGGAGCCGAGCCTTCAGTCGGTCGGCTCCCAAACTCTGGAACTCTCTACCACCCAAACTCCGCAATATTGTCTCCCTACCAATTTTCAAATCCCATCTTAAAACTTACCTGTTTAAATCTGCCTTCTCACTTTGATTTTCTGTGTACTCTTACTGATTTTTTATTTTTTATAATGCTCTGTTTTTATGTCTATTTATTCTGTTTTATCATGTACAGTGTCCTTGGGTGACATGAAAGGCGCTTTAAATAAAATGTATTATTATTATTATAACAAAAATGTATTAATGTACTACAAATTATTTTTGTTGTATTTAGTAGGGGTGTAACGGATCGCGAAACATACAGCTTGGATTGTGTCACGGCTTTAAGGTCACAGTTCGGATTATTTTCGTATTAGTAACAAGTGAAAAAAAACAACAAAAAAAGAAGATAAAAGACTAAAATTACATTTTTTAAAAGATAAAAATATACATTTGAAAAAAAAAAAGTACTTAAAAGCATTAACTCACATAGATAGATAGATAGATAGATAGATAGATAGATAGATAGATAGATAGATAGATAGATAGATAGATAGATAGATAGATAGATAGATAGATAGACAGATAGACAGATATTTTTTTATTTATTTTTTTTATATTTTTTAACATGCTTCCTAGCTTTCTAACAAATCTAGCGTTTTAACAAATCTAGCTTTTTAACAAACCTAGCTTTCTATCTACGACGGGCAACTATCCGGCGTTTGCGAACGGCGTAAGTCCTTAATAAAACTACTGAAAAAAAAATAATAATAATAATAATGGTGATGAAACTAAGCAACTTGACAGAAATATATATAATGACCAAAGACAACATCCAAAGAGAGAGAGAAGAAAAAAAAAAAAAAAAGAAAAGAAAAGGTTGGGATGTTACACAAAACATTATTTTTGTTTAGATTTTTGTTTAGATACATATCTTACGGTATAAAGAGCTGTTCATTTAGGTCTACAAATTGGTTCCATTTTTTCCATCTTTTATTGAATAGATCACTTTTTAATTTTAGTTGAAATGTCCATTTTTCAGTTGCGTAGATGGTCCGAATGATCTCCAGCCAGTGATTCTTTGCAGGGAGGTCTATTTGATACCATTTCTTTGTTATAGCTTTTTTACATGCCAAAAGCAGAATCCTTGTTATATAGAGATCTTCATCAGGTACAGAGTCTTCGATATTCCCCAGGTAAACAACCTTGAATGTGTTTGGCAGATGATATCCCACTATATCTTTAATAGATTTCAATACCATAGCCCAATAAGGTTTTAATTCCGGGCATGACCAAAAGATGTGTGTGTGGTTCCCCTCAAAACTTCCACATTGTCTCCAACAGGATTGTTGGGTTTTTAACTGTTTATTTTTTATTTTAGGGGTTATGAAAGATCTGATCAGGTTCTTCCATGCAAATTCCTTCCATATTTGTGAGTTGGTAGAAGAACACTGTGTGAGGCACATTTTATACCATTCCTCTTCTGTAATTTCTACATTAATTTCCGATTCCCATTTACTTTTGATGTATAATGTTGTGCTTTTTCTATTTTCCACTAGGAACTGGTAAAATGTCAATATGAGTCTAATTTTATTGTTTTTATATACATCAGACAGAATTTTAATTATTCTGTAACTTTTTTTTATCTGTATCGACTTTAATTTCTTTTGAAAAATAATCTTGAACTTGTAAATATCTGAAAAAGTCTTGGTTTTCCAACCCAAATATATTTTTGAGTTCCCTGAAACTAAGAAGTTTTCCCTCCTTTATAATAGTACACCAGGCAGTTATGCCTTTGTCCAACCATTGTTTAAAAGTGAGATCATATTTATTTGGGTGAAAGTCTAGGTCAAAGGCAATCCAGTTAAGTATTTTATTTTGACTTTGCAATTTATATTCTTTTACTACTTTCTTTCATATATTTGGTGTGAAGTAGGTGATCGAGTCCATGGTCTTTTGGTTAGATTCGGTTAATTTGTACCCACCTAAGATCGTTTGGATTGGTACATCTATGCATTTCATTTCTATCTCTTTCCATCTTGCTTGGTATTCTGGGATACACCAACAAGCTAATGGTCGAAGCTGCGCTGCATAGAAATATTCTTTTAAGTTTGGCAATCCCAGTCCTCCCTTGTTTTTTGGTAACTGAATGATAGAGAACCTCACCCTCGTTTTTTTTCCATTCCAAATAAATCTTGATATATTTTTATCCCATATGTTGAACTTATGTTTTGGTATATTTATTGGTAAGGCTTGAAATAAATATAGAAATTGTGGGATGATGTTCATTTTAATTATATTAATTCTTGAAGTAAGATCTAAGGGGTAAGTTGTCCATCTTAATAAGTCCTTTTCCATATTATGTTCAATTAATTTATAATTTGCTTCATACAGTTTTCCAATCTCCCTGGTAAGTATGATACCAAGATATTTCATAGTTTTGCTGTCCCACTTCAAGTTGTAATTTTCTTGAATGCATTTGCTTGGTGTGTAATTGAACGTAAGGATTTGTGTTTTTGCAATATTGATTTTATATCCTGAGTACTGACCGAATGTTTTCAAAAAATTCATTAAAATAGGGAACTCTTTGTCTGGGTTTTTCAGAAAAATAATCACGTCATCTGCAAAAAGGCTGATTATCTGTTTCTGGTATCCTATTTCTATCCCCTCCAGATCGTCATTTTGACGAATGGCTTGTGCTAACGGTTCAATATATAAAGCAAAAAGTATTGCCTTAAGCAGCAGCCCTGTCTAGTGCCCCTTGCTAGTTTTATTCTGTTGGACAAATGCCCATTTACTTTAATTCTCGCAGTAGGAGATTTGTATAGTGCTTTGATAATTTTGATAGAATTCTCATCAAAGCCAAATTTCTCAAGAACCAAAAATAGAAATTGCCAACTAACACTGTCAAAGGCTTTTTCAGCATCAAGACTGACAAGTGCTGATTTCAGTCCCCTCTTTTGTATATGGTCAATAACGTGAATAGTTTTTCTAATATTATCTTGTGTCTGACGACCTTTAATAAAGCCTGTCTGATCTTCGTCTATCAGATCAGGAATACAATTTTCTAATCTTTTACACAGTATTGTAGTGTATATTTTATAGTCTACATTTAAAACTGAGATTGGTCTAAAGTTTTGGCACAGTTTCTTATCTTTCCCTTCCTTGGGAATAAGAGACACTACTGCCTCCTCCCAGGAAGGGGGAATGGTTCCTTCTTTTAATGTCCAGTTAAGGCATCTGAGGAGTAACGGTGATAGGTCACTTTCAAAGAGTTTATATATTTCAGAAGGAAACCCGTCACTTCCTGCGGCCTTAGATGTCTTTAATCTCTTAATAGCCAGTTGCAGTTCTTCATTTCTGATTTCTGAAGTAAACACTTTATTTTGCATTTCTCCTATTAATGGTAGATCTAGAGTGTCAAGAAAATTAGTTACATTATCTTTGTTTTGCAGCGTAGGCTCAGAATATAGCTCTTTGTAGAAATCTTCAAAGATCTTCAACATTTCATCTGGATCGTCTGTTACTATATTCATTTTAGGGTTTTGAATACTGGTGATTAAGTTGACGGACTGTTGTTTTTTTAATCGCCTTGCCAATAGTTTCATCGCTTTTGGCCCAGAGTCGTGATAGCTTTGTCTTACAAACCTAATTTTTTTTTCTATTTCCTCACTTAGAATGTAATTTATTTCTACCTTTACTTTTTTGATTTGTTGAAGGATATCTTGGGACTGGGACTGTTTATGTTGTTTTTCAAGGTTACATAGTATGGAAGCCCAAACTGTTCATAATTAAATAAATAAATACAACATTATTTAATCAAGCAACACTCCAATAAAAGTCTTTTCAATAAGTAATTGACCATTTAATTATGAAATACATTTCATTAAAATTTAAATGGACTATTTTATTATGAAATACATTTCATTAAAATTTAAATGGACTATTTTATTATGAAATATATTTCATTTTTACTTTAAAACATAATTTTTATGTTAAAAACATTTCATAATAAAAATATATATCACAATAATTTTTTTTTTCATGTTGGTTATTATTATAATCATGTGGGTTTTTTTTGTAGAAACTTTTATTTCAAAAATACTGTTTTCCAAAGTGTCCTTTTTATTTCACAGTGCTGTTTTTCAGAACGACGTATTTATTTCATGATGAGCTTTTTCCGAATAATGACTCTATCTGTCAATCAAACCAGACAAGGCGGGGACACGTTTGTGAATGGCTACTCCTTTAATCAGACATTAGCAGCAGCACCTACTACATCGATCGAGTGTTCCTTCAGCGAACGTGACGGTGCAGTACACACTCATCAAGCAACCCAGTCTCAGTGAAATGCGTCCCTATTCCACGGCTTTGCACCCTCGGAATACCGTGCATAGTATACGCCAAACACGGTTTTTGCGTGCATATGATACGCAGTTGCAGCCCACTCAAAACAACAAGAACGGCTTTTAGGTTTTCCGAGGATGACAGGCTACAATTTCAGATTTATCAAAACAAATTAGACGACATCTATCGACATAAAGCAGAAGGCGCGTTTATTAGGTCAAGAAAGAAATGGCTTGAGGAGGGAGAACAAAACTCTGCTTATTTTTTCCGTTTGGAGAAAAGTCGTTCTAAAACCAATTATATTCATAAACTCAATATTAATGGTAATATCACTGATGATCTCAAAATGATTTCAAAGTATTGTTGCAACTTTTACAAACAATTATATGACACTAAATCCGATGTAGTAAGCTCAAAACAATTTATTGACTCAGTAACTAACATCAATCCCATCAGTATGTCAGACAGGGCTTATTGTGAGAGTCACAATAAGCCACCTTTAAAAGCACCTTGAGGACCTCCAGCTCATGAGAAGGGAGCTGGGCTGCAACCTGTCTCCACTGCAGCTCAGTGCTCTTCTCCACCTGGTTTAGTTTTGGGAACACTTTGTAGTCTGTTTGGTGTTCTGTTCTGGTCCCACTCTGTTCTTTGGTGTTTGTGTGAGTGAGTTTAGTTTAAGTGAAGCTGTAGGGGTGAACTGCCATTTTCTTTAGATGTTTTCTCCTGTTTCTGTTAGTGTTTGTCATTCTTTTACTGTTTCTTTTGCAGGCAAGCTCCCTGGGTTGAGTTAGTTGTTATTTTGGCCTTGGTTCACCCTGAAGACTTTAGCTTCACTTCTGAGTTATTGATTGGTTTATTGTAAATTTATCTTTTTATGGTGACATGTTGTGCTTTTGTTACACATTTTTCCTTTATTTTACTTTGATGCTGCGCCCTAGACCCCTAGGATAAATGGGGCGTAGCAGCTGTCACTCCTCCTGGATGGTCCCTCCTTCCCTGGTGCTCTCTGTGGAGGAGTGCACAGCTGTCTGCACTTTGGAATTAAGACTATTCAAGTTGCAGCATTTCAGTTCTCAGTGTCGCTGCGTCCCTGTTAAGACCGTGAGTTTCCTGTTGGAGCCGACACTGAGGTTTCCAATTCTTTAGGTGTTTTTCTTAGTCTTTAGTTTTTTCTGTCCTCTTGCAGTTTTCCCTCTTGTGAGGTGTCTTTGGTTTATTAAAATACATATACTGCATTTCCGAGTCCAAGCCTGGTTCTCTCTCTGCTCCTGGGTTCTTGTCACCCCAGCCGTCACACATTTACTGTGACAGTATAGAAATGTGTCTGTAGAACTTGTAGATTTTACACAACTACAAGATTTTTACAAACATGCTTTCATTTGCTCTTGATTCACAACAATTTTTCTTCATTAAGTATTAAACATTATTTTAAGCCTTATTTTTGTCTTATGTCCTCCATCAGAAAAATGCAACAAGTACATATTAAAAACAAACATAATTTTCATTGAAGTGGATGTTTATCTAAAATATGAAAACGTTTTATTTATGAAATGTATGAACTGTTTAAATTAGTAACATTAAAAAGAAGCACAAACCGTCAAGGATTGAAACTACGTTGTATTTACCTTTCAGTTTGTAACTGCATGTCATTGTTTGAACATGGTGGTGAAGTGAATCTGTTGAAGGAGGAGATCCACTGCTGAGAGAAGAATTGATGTTTTTAGAATATGGTTTATGGAATAGTAGCGACTGTGGTGATGTCATCCATCAGCTGTTAAATATACAATTGTCAGATCTCTAGCGGTTCAGATACCCGATCACCCAGCTGTCAGAAATTAAATCCAGCTATCGCAAATCCAATCCAAAACCCTCAACCATCAACATGTTGGCGGCAAAGAGGAAATAACGTAAAATACATGCGCATGATTAGGGAGTGGTTAGAGAAAGAGGATCGGGTAGCGACAGACTCTGACAGAGATGGAATTATTTTGTTTTTAGATTTTTTCAAAGCTTTTGATAGTTTGGAACATCGAGTTATTTTAATGTCACTCCAGCACTTTGGTTTTGGCCAAAAATGTACAGACACCATTTCAATGTTCTATAAAGACATAACCAGTGCAGTTCTGCTTCCTTCAGGAACCACCAGCAGATTTCCAGTGAACAGAGGAATTAGACAAGGTGATCCAGTCAGTCCACTTCTCTTTATTTCAGCAACAGAAATGTTAACATTATCAATACAAAATGACCAAACAATTAAACCGTTATCTGTGGCAGGAAATGCTCTAAAAATAATCCTGCTGGCTGATGACACAGCCTTACTGTTAAAACAAAAAGAAGAAATCCAAAATGCGATGAAAACTCTCTATTCTCTTAAGCATTAGGTCTAAAAATAAACAAAAACAAATGTGACATAATGACAATTCATGACACCAAAGAAAACTCACATGTATAATATCCCAGTAAAAAACAAAACACTTAGGAATAATGACTAATAGAAATTTTAAGGACAGACTGAATACTAATATTCAATCAATAATAGGCAAAAATCAAAAGATCTTAAAACAGTTGGTTACAGAGAAACATTTCAATTTTTGGTAGAATTTTATGAACAAAAATGGAGAGCATTTCTAGACTCATCTACCAGCCTTTGCTGTGGCTTTCCCCGACTCTTGCATTGAAAACATCAACAAAATTCAATAGAATTTTATTTGGAATAATAAACAACACCTAATTAGAAAAAAATGACAGTTAAACCAATTGAAGAGGGAGGGATGAATGTTACAGATTTTGAGGTGATGAATGGAGTTATTAAATTGTAATGGCTAAAAACCTTTATTAAAAACAAGCATTCTCACTGGTTCTCTAGACCTTCATACTTATTCCACAAAGTTGGAGGCTTTGAATTACTATTAAAATGGGATTTTGATCCAATTCAATTACCAATCAAACTTTCTGAATTTCACAAACAAGTTTTACTTTATTGGAAGTTAATCTACACGCCCTCATACTTCGTCAATCTGGAATAATAGATTTCTTCTGTACAAAAGTAAATCTTTATTTTATAAAACTTGGATGGATAAAGGAATATGGGCCACAGTTCAACTGATGACAAATGATGGTACATTTCTTAATCACATAAATTTAAAACCAAGTTTCAGTTGGATTGCACAAATAAAGAATATTCAAGAGTCATTGAATCAATCTCTCTATTCTGCCCTCCCTAAACTGCAGTTTTGAGATAGTTTCATCCACTGTTTTATAGTCTTCTTTTTACTAAAACTAAAACAGCACACCTGCTCCATCTAGTGGTCAAACGATGAAACAGCTCAGACTAGAAGACAGAACACTCTCCTAAACTTATTCAGTTGATTAAAGCAAATGTACAACACTCCTTGATTTGACCTCAGCTCCCATCTTTGTTGATTGATAGCATTCTTTTTTCTGATATAAAGTGCAATAATACATTAAGAACATCCTTGACATACAAACTATTCCCTCTACCTATTAGAAGAAAAACTTTGGCCCTATCTTTTTAAAAAAATAACACTTGTAATATTAGGTCAAATTTCTTTTCATTTCCCCTTATTCCAAAAATGAAAGAGGTCCATTTCAAAACAATTAACAATATTTATCCATGTAAAGAATTCCTACATTGAAGATTTACCATTCAAGATAATATATGTCAAATATGTAAAAATGATATTGAAACCCAAAAGCATCTTTTTTATGACTGTAATGTTGTTAATCATTTGTGGGTGATTTATATACATGGCTTTTAACAGAAAATACAATTCCATTATTTACATATCCTAATGTACAATTTGGTTGTATTGACAAAGAAAATTCAAATTTTGTTCAATAATTTAGTAAATTTTGGTAAGTTTTTTATTGCAGGAGAGAGAGTCTCCACTTTATGTTCTTTAAAAACCACTTGAATCTTTTTTTGTAAATCTCTTGAAAAGATAAAAAATAAGAATGCCACAAACTTTTAGATTGATTGTCTGTTTACCTGGACAGATGAGATTTTTCCTTACCTTTATTTTATGGATAATCTCGTTGGAATGTTTTAGATATTGATGCCTCCCAATTTGCTTAAGATTTCTGAGTATAGTTAGAACATTTTATTTCAATGTTATCTACATTTATATTTATTTTCTTACATTTCTTTTTTCTCTCTCTGCTCTTTCATTAATGCTTACATTGAATTCATTTTGTTTTTCACATGTATACATATCTGGTAAGACGCTTTATAATGTCCGATGTCATGCTTTTGTAATGTCTAACTTGTCAATAAAAAAAAAGAAAGAAAAAAAGACTACTGACAGAGAGGAGGGGCCTTTCTGCCTTTTGCTCATTTGACACATGTGAAATATGTTTCTTTCTGCATCAGTATATAATGTTGACTGCTGTTGCAGTTTCTGCTATCTGGCTGAGAAATCCTCTTAAAAAATCTTCTTCCTTCTTAGTGTGTGCGAATGTGGCCAGATCCATTCAATGCTCTGCAAAAACAGCAGAATGCTTCAGCATTCAAATCTCTCTCATCATCTACGATGAACAGACAGAGAGGTCAGCGCTTGACCTCAGGAGGCCTGCAGAGGTGTCTGTGTGCTTTGTGCTGCAGACATGTGGTGTGGAAGCTCAGCTTGTTTTCTCCTTCTCCTCAGGATCCTCCTGGATGCTGCAACAAGTGCTGATCTTCTTCTCAAAGCTGCAGCTGCTGAACGTACCTGGATGGGTTTGGGTTTCTGTCATCAGAGCTGCTTTCAACTCATCTGTAGTAATGAGTCACACATTTATGGAGAGGGGGGGTCACTCACATGCGGCTGTGTGCTTCAGGTGTGAGCAGGTGGTCTTGGGCTCCACCGCCGTCGTCAAGACTGCTTACGTCCTGGCCTCTGTCGGATCAGCTGCTCCACTTCCTGCTAAAGACTCTCCGCCTCTGATGCCGCTGCAGCGCTGCCCACCACATCTCTGATCAGGTGAGAGCCGACAGGTGAAGGTCACACCTGCAAGTATGAAGACAGCCGTCTGAGTGTCCAGCTGAAAGACCTGGACCTGTCTGTGTCCTCAGGTTAGCATGATGTCTCTGTGTTTGGTGGAAGAAGAACAGAAGTGAAGAACAGCTGGAGAAATGACATCTAAAACTACTGTTTAGTAAAGTTGCTTCTGAAAGGCCCAGGATTAAAAGGACTTCAAACAGGTTCATCAATTAGAGGAACATTCAAATCCAATAACAGTCAAGTCCAAATGTACTGGTAGAAACATCTAGTGGTGTCAAATAGTGGCAGATTCAAAGAACAACCAACTCCTACTGGAAACAGAGAACAAAAGTCCATGTGAAAAAAGTTCATGAAAACATGAGAGAAAAGAGGTCCAAGTGCAACAGTCCCCAGTCTGGAACGAGACTTCCTCCATCACTGTTCCAGACAGTTGGAGCTTCATCACCAACACCGAGCTTCTAAAAACTACATTTACATTCCAACACAGTTGAGACACACACATAGAAAATGCTCACATTGGGTTGAAATGATTGAAACCCGCTCACATTCAATCCAGTGTTCAAGCACGCCACCCTGTCCGGAGGGTTCGGGCTGACGACAGCACGACCGATCCTGAACCGAATCATCTTTAAAATGCTAACACAGCTAAACAGGTTAGCGTTGGATTGCTGCTGACAGTTTATGGCAGCTTACGTTTTGGAGCTGGCGTTCAACACACGGCCGCATTCCCGAGGGAGTTCATCAAAGAACGTTTGACTGGAAGCCGGACGGACACACGTGAATGACGGCGGCGTTTCAGCAGGAGCGGCTGCGCATTGCGTCATCGGTGCAAAGGCGGTTTCTGGGTCCTAGTGCCCGACGGGTTGCAACCCTCAGTTGCACTAAAAAACAGCAGGAACATTGCAGGAGCTTGGATGACGTCATATGACGTCATATGACGTCATTTGACGTCACGTGATGCAGCTTGGACACTATAAAATAGAACCACTTTTCTCTACAACTTCATTGAGATTGTTTCTCTAGAGACAACACAAAACACCACAAACACCTGAAGACCTGAGATCCAAACTCTAAAACCCGAAGACCAAAAACCCAAAGACCTAAAATCCAAAAACCCAAACTCAAAGACCCAAAAACTCAAAAAAAAAACCCAAAGACCTTCCCCAAAAATGGTCTGAACATCCACCAAGCTTTTTGTGGGTGGACTCTGCGCCAGCACAGACGACGACGGGCTTCGCCAGCACTTTGAGCGCTTTGGCGAGCTAATAGACCATGTCGTCATCAAACACAAACACAAGACCCAGAAAAGATCTCGCTGCTTTGGTTTTTGAACTACGCCAAACCGGAGCAGGCCGCCGCAGCCATTGCTGCGCCCCACACACAAGTTGACGGGTACGCGTGGAAGAATCAAACGGGCTGTTGCAAAAGACCACAGTCTAACATTGAATCTTTGGCCAGTGCTATGGAGAAGAAAATCTTTGTTGGTGGCTTGAAGAACGACATCTTCGAGTTTCCACCTCACTCAGTATTTCTCTCAGTATGGTCAAGTGGAGAAGTCTAAATCAATGGTTAGATTTGGAGTCCGACAGAACCGAGGATTTGGCTTTGTGCACTTCACAGATCCCGCAGCAGCAGACAAAGCTGCGCTTGTGAAGTTCCACACAGTCAATGAACATCAAGTTGAAGTGAAGAAAGCTTTGACTAAGCAAGAGATAAAGGGAGAAGATGGAACAACTCCAAGAGTCATGGGCGCAACCAAACTGCAACGGTGGCAGAAATTATCCCGAAACAACAGTAACGCGGGATAATGACGGCTCACACACGGAGCCGGGTATTCCTACCAGGTGAACTATGACTCTGGAATGGATTTAATGATCCAGGAATAACGGCGGCTCCACACAAACTCAACGTGAACGCCAGGGAATTTAAACAGGCTTTTGAAAAAGCCCAATGTAACAAGCCTGAACCTCTGACCAATGCCACGGGGAAGAAAATATTTGTTGGTGGCTTGAAGAACGACATCTTCGAGTTCCACCAACCAATACTTCTCTCAGTATGGTCAAGTGGAGAAGTCTGAATCATGGTAGACATGGTGACCGGACGGAACCGAGGATTTGGCTTTGTGCACTTCACAGATCCCTCAGCCAGTAGACGGCGTTGTGCTTGTTTAGGTTCCACACAATCAATGGACACACAGTTGAAGTGAAGAAAGCTTTGACTAAGCAAGAGAGCAGGGAGAAGATGGAAAACGCCGAGAGTCATGGGGGGAAACCAAAATGGGTACGGCGGCTCACACGCGAGCCGGGTATTCCGACCAGGGAAGCTCTTTTGGTGGATACTATGGCTATGGAAATGGCGCCGGATTTAACGGTACCCAGGGATACGGATTCTCACATGGAGCTGGGTTTTCCGACCAGGGAAGCTCTATGGCGGATACTATATAGTTATGGAAATGACGCCAGATTTAATGATAACGGGGGATAACAGCAGCCATAATACACATGCAGCCGTTGTGGTCATGAAAATCTCTCTGGAGGCTGGAATGTCTACAACGGCTATGGACAGCAGTACTCTGGCTACGGCCCAAACGAGGTTATTTTGGCAGCCAGAGAACTGCTCCTTACACCAGAGGCTGCTAGACCCTAGGGACCCTTCCTTTATGAACCACACCACAGGAGAGTGTGGTTGTTTTTTAGAGTTAGAATATTTGTTTGTTTTTTATTTTTATTATTAGATTATTTCTTAGACTGTCTTTTTGTTAGACATTGTTTCTCAATTTTTACATGGATTATTCTGTTATGCCTATTTATTGTGAAAATTGTAAAATGTGATGTGTTAAAAAAATTCAATAACAAAAAAAAACAAAAAACAAAACAAAGCAAAACAAACACAAAAAACCACATCACCAATTCATTACAACCACTAACACACATAAAGCCCCCACACAATACACCACCACCACACCACACACACACACAACACACACACACACACACACTCACACCCCAACATATCAGCACATTCACACACACACACCCACACACACCCCCTTCGTGAGCCGCCATCTTAACGTGGTGAAGGGGTTTGAGGGCTTGATTGATCCTAGACGCTGTGCTCATTGGGTTGACCTTCTTGTTAGAGTCTCCCATTGCAAACGGCTCTAGGTGACAAGCCGGACTAAGAGCGGTTCAGAAAGTCATCTTTGTAAATGTTACATCTAGGTTAACTTTTTCTTTTCTTTTTTTGCTGGATCTATATCCATTTTACCAAATGCCCTCTACTGGATTAAGGAGATGCGATCACACTCGCCAGACGCTCAAAGCATTGAATGAACAAATCTTTCCTGCTCTAATTAGTCTGCTTTGTAGGGCTTTCACAACCAGTCAAGTACTTGTATCTTTTTTCTGTTCTTCTTCTTTTTTTTAAGTTTACTAAATACCTGTAGGGTGAGTGGTGATCCTACCTGATCAAGCAAGTTCTGAAGGAAGAGCAAGATGGACGAGACTGCACAGGTCTCCATAGCAAGTCACATGCAGTGACATCAACCATCAACTAGATGCTTGATCATCTATGGCTGAGTTATTAGGAAGACCCGCGTTTAACCTCCAGACTGTGTTTCTTGACCTGCTTTCAAGAGTTCAACAGTGGCGGTCCGTGCAATTCAGAGGTGAGCCTTCAGTCTTCCTCCGTCAAAACCATCCTTGTTAATATGATTAATATTTCTAACACCATACTGTTACTTATGAATATTATTTTACGGAGCAATCCCATCATAAATGGATCATTTAAATAGACTGAATTCACTACAAAGAAACAAACTCTGCAGGTCTCCTCCCACTGCAATAATATCAAATATCAAAGCACAACTGATTGAACTTGAAAATAAGCATTTTTATTTAAACCACTTTTATTAACAGCAAATCCAACTCATTTAAAGATGAACTCCATCCATGAAGGAAGATCAGCAGGAGATTTTCCTGCAAAATCCTGCATGCCGTATGACCGTTCTCATCCGAGACAGATCAGAGCGATGTGCTAAACCGGAGAAGGATGAATGCAACAAGTTGTTCCTGGTGCTCCCAAAATCTCTGGCAGTCAATGAGGGTGATAGACAGATTTTCATGGTATTGAAACCTGGGAAATGAGATCTTCAGAAATTGCCTGCCGGTAAGTCCGCTCCGCTCAGTCTCCAGTCCCCTCAGCTGCAGTGTGGGGGCACCGCAGGGCACAGTGCTGTCTCCTCTTCCCTTATACGTCTGACTGCGACCTGCCACATGCAGAAGTTCTCAGACGATACAGCTATTGTGACCTGCATCAAAGGAGAAGAGCAGAGCCAGTACTGGTGGAGAACCAGCTGCAGCTGAATGTCCAGAAGACCAGAGAGATGGTTCTGGACTTCAGGAGGAAAGCTCCAACACCTCAGCCGGTGCACAAAGAGGGAGACAGCGTGGAGAGGGAACACACAAGTACCTGGAGCTTGGGTTGGACCACAAGCTGGACCGGACAACCAACACAGACCAGCTCTACAAGAAGAGCCAGTCCAGACTGCTCTCATTTAACATCTGCTCAAAGCTGCTGCACATGTTCTATCAGTCGGTGGTGGAGAGTGCTCTCCTCTATGCTGCTGTGTGCTGGAGCAGCACCAGCAAGAAGAACATCTGCTGGCTCAATAAAATCATCAAGAGGGAGAGCTGTGGTGGGACTGAAGCTGGCTCCTGTGGAGGAGATGACAGAGCAGAGAACTTGTTTTTCTGAATGTCAGCAGACGACCAATTTAAAGAATCTATCTAGATCGATGGATCTATTGATAAGCCTCTGACCTCCATGTTTGTCACCTCCAGCTGGCTCTCTGGGAGCTGAGGAGTGCCAGCGGCCTGCAGGACTGTTAAAGAGTAAAACAACTTTCTCGTTTTCCACTTTGACGACTTTTATTCACATTCCTCATCAAACTGACACAACGTCCACAAAACCGGAAGCCCCCACCCTCCCATCACAAAACGACCCTTTCTTTCTGAGTAGAACGCCCCTAGCTGTGTGGGGTGGTCACCACTGTGACAGGGTTCTCTGATTCAGCTGAAACAGCTGAAGACCGGTCTGAACCTTGGACTGCTTCACTGCTGTGGACCAAACAGAAATAACATCAGTTTTTACGTCTTCTAAAACTTCCACTTGTCTCTTAGACCCAATCCCCACTAAACTTTTTAAAGAAATCTTCCCCTTAATTAGTGAATCCATACTAATTATAATAAATACCTCTCTAGAAACTGGTTATGTGCCTCAGTCTTTTAAATATGCGGTTGTTAAACCTCTTTTGAAAAAGCCCAGCCTGGATCCTGACATTCTGGCCAACTATAGACCAATATCTAATCTCCCATTTATTTCTAAAATTTTAGAAAGAGTTGTAGTTAAGCAGCTACAGTGCCACCTACAGGACAACAGTCACTTTGAAGATTTTCAGTCAGGGTTTAGACCTCACCATAGCACTGAAACTGCACTGGTTAGAGTTACTAATGACTTGTTATTGGCTTCAGATAAAGGACTAATCTCTATTCTGGTCCTGTTAGACCTCAGCGCAGCCTTTGATACCATCGACCACAGCATCTTACTCCAGAGACTAGAGCATGACGTAGGGATCAGAGGATCTGCCCTCAAATGGTTTGAATCCTATTTATCTGATAGATACCAGTTCGTTAATGTAAATGGACAGTCCTCTCATTGTACTCGAGTTAGCTACGGAGTTCCTCAGGGCTCAGTTCTTGGGCCCATCCTGTTCATGCTTTTCATGCTGCCCTTAGGAAACATAATTAGGAAACATAGCATTAATTTCCACTGTTATGCAGATGATACGCAGCTGTATTTATCCATTAAACCAGACCAGAATGACCACCTAGAGAAACTGAATTCCTGCATCAGAGACATTAAGTCCTGGATGACTATTAATTATCTCCTCCTTAACCCAGAAAAAACTGAGGTTATTATACTGGGCCCTAAACACCTGAGAGCAACCCAGTCTCAGTGAAATTCATTGATTGATTGATTGATTGATTGGTTTATTTCAAGCATAGATTGAAAATATGGGACAAAACACACAATTATTTCAAACTCATTACAGAAACAACAAGATGCATTGATTAGAAAATAGAAAACAAACAAAAATAAAATACACTCATGTCACATTTGGTTCATTCATTCTTTGTGATTATTAACTAAAGTCAGTAGAGTTTGATTGATTGCTTGAAAAGGAGTGGGAAGAAGCGAATTTATATAATCCCACCCCTACTTGATTACTTCATTTAACTGTTTTGCATAATTATGTCTTCCAGTTGTTTTTTTTTTTCAATACATTCCCAATAGTAAAGTAAAGTGCTTGTTGATTATTGATTAATCTTGTAAAACATTATTTCAGTAAACAGTAACATCAATGATACATCATGTAACAGATATGTAAAAACTCCCTGATTATCATCATAATACAATGTCAATGTCATGTCTATGCAGAAAAATAATTACACATTGAAATCAAGTTTTCAAGTAACATTAGAGCTTATTGATCTTTCTCTGAAAGAATTCTTGTATATTTTCAATAAACATTAATGATTTACACAATATGTAATAATCATTGATTATCATTAGAAAGACATAATTACATGAATCATTGCTACATATTTAGGATCAAGAAAGGAAAATTAATGCCATTGTGATTGTAAACTTATCAGTAATCATTACTGCATATTACATAACATGAAACTCTTTGATTGCATTAAAAAAAAAAAAAAAAAAAAAAATCTTTGATTATTTTATCACATTCAAGTTCAGACATTTGGAATTGTTCAAACACAAGTTGATCTTTAACTCGTCTTATCTTCATATTGTAAAATTAGAGTTTCTTTATACATTTTCTTGAATTGATAAATACTTGAACATAGTTTGAGCTCATTACTTAACTTGTTCCAGAGTTTAGTTCCACACACAGAAACACAGAAACTTTTCTTTGTGGTTCTTATCAATCTGACCTTGAAGTTCCTGCATCTTCTCAGTTTATATCCTCCTTCATGTTCTACAAACTGTTTTTGGATATTGGATGGTAATGTTTTACCACTAGCTCTGTATAGATATTGCGCAGTGTAAAAATCAACAAGGTCATACAGTTTTAAAATTCTGGATTGATAAAATAAAATGTTAGTGTGATCAAGATAACCGGTTTTATGTATAATTCTGATGGATCGTTTCTGAAGCAGAAAGAGAGGATGCAGTGAACTCTTGTAATCATTATCCCAAATTTCTATACAGTAGGTGAAATATGGTAATACTAAAGAGCAGTACAATAAATATCTACAGTTGTATTCTAATATATATTTTGATTTATTTATAATTGAAATACTTTTTGAAACTTTAGTTTGTATGTGTCTGATGTGTGGCTTCCAACTCAGTTTGTTATCAATAACAATCCCTAAGAATTTAATTTCTGTAACACTTTCGATGAAGTCATTGTTAACTTTAATTGAGAGCTCTGTATTGGCTTTGTAATTACCAAAAAACATCCCTTTGGATTTGTCTAAATTCAAAGACAGTTTGTTGTAATCCATCCATGATTTTATTTGGATTAACTCTGTGTTCAACACATTGACAAGTTCCCTTTGATTGTCTGTAGAATAGAATATATTTGTGTCATCAGCAAATAAAATGAGTTTTAAAAGTTTTGAAACACTGAATATATCATTGATGTAAATATTGAACAGCAGCGGGCCCAGAATTGATCCTTGAGGGACACCACAACTTATCTCTTTGGCCTCTGATGTAAATTCATTCATCTTGACAAATTGTTTTCTTCCTGTTAAATAGCTTTTGACCCAACTTAGCGCTACTCCTCTGATCCCGTACTCTTCCAGTTTGTCCAGTAGGATGTCATGATTGAGAGAGTCAAAGGCTTTTTTTAAGTCAATGAAGATTCCAGCTGCAGATTTCTTTTTTTATCCAGAGCATTTGTGATTTCCTCTACAGCCTCAATGATCACCATTGAGGTTGATCTGTTTTCTCTGAAACCATACTGGCTTTCATTTATTATGTTACAGCCATTGTTAGTGAAGTTTGTCTCCTCACCTCGTAGACCAGCATTCTTACTGATCTCTTGTTTAGACTGCAGTGGGTACAAACTTCTCCAGCTCCTCCAGGCTTCTGATGATGATGACCTTGGCTTGCTCAGGAGTGCCGCAAAGCTTGGCGAAGATTTTCCCATCACGTGTCCAGGTGTTCTGGAGTTTTCCAAGCTTTTTCAGGTAGCGGGCTCTTCGGGCGATGTCGGCATTACGTTTAGTAAGATTCTCGTTGATAAAGACGTTGGATCCCTTCAGATTTCTTCCTTGCTTCAATAAAGCGACTTTGTGTTTCCGATTGACAAACCTCATGAGAATTGCAGGTTTGTCGGTCTCTCTTCTCCTTTGGAGTGGACGGCAGATCTCAAGGTTGTTTGTGTCCAGAGAAATTCCTTTGGTCTTCAGGAAAGCTTCCACCTGTTGCTCCACGGAGCTCGTCTCCTCGTCAGCTTCTTCTCCGTTCCCTGCAGCCGCTGCACGTGCATACGACCGGGGCTTGATTTTCAATCCGGTGATGATAACATCATTCATCCTGGACTCCTGTTCTTGGTCATCCATTCGTTTATCCAAGTTATCCAGTCGGTTGACAGTCTGCTCCTGCAGAGCCCGGAGCTGCCTCCCATCCTCCAGCCTTTCCAGAATGTCCTGGTACTGCGTCTTGAGGGCTCCAACTTCTTCCAGCAGGAAATCAAGCAACTTCTTGATATCCTCTGAATCGTCCGGTGCTGGGGGTTTTTTCGGCGGCATGGTCAGGAATTGTTTTTAACAATATTTACCCTTTTTGGAGTAAATAGAGTTTTTGATACGCAGCTGCGCTTGCCTCCGTGCCGTCGTGGCGTCTTCCCGGAAGCAATTTGAACCCAAATTAAAGAAAGACTTTAATTATGAATCTGTAATGAAAATCTGTTATAAGAATTTGCAGAGGGAAAGCGATGGAAGCAGCCGTTCAGCCAGTGATGTTTTATTATTTTAGTAAGCTTGAATAAACAAATATAATCGGAAAAGAACACTAAAACATACTCAATTTGTTTTAATCATTTATTTATCTCTAGAAGTAATCAAGAGGTTTCATAAAAATAATTTTTAGTTATAAAAATGTAACTTGGAATGAAGTATTTTTCAAGACAAACTTTTGACTTGATCAGACTTTGACCTGACACTAACATCAGAAAGAACATTTGCTTTTACTTGGATGCTGTTTTCATGCCTAAGAAAACAAAACAAAAAAAATAAAAAATAAAATAAAAGCTTTTAAATTTGTGTATATTTTATGAAGTTTGACATCTGAAGCTGAAAGCTTAACATCAGAACAAGAGGCTGCATCCATCAGCAGAGGAGAAAGCATCAACATGAAAAAACAATTCAGTGAACAAAGAAAAGACAGAATTGGCACATTTTCATGTTTTTAAAAATGATAAAAAGTGGTCTTATTAGAAAATGACTTATACAGCAGAAGTACAGTAAAGTTTCTGGATTTTAAAAATATTCCAGAAATATAAATCTTTAGTGGATTCAAAATGTTTTTCACTCATTTTGTTTAAAAAAAAAAAAGTATAAAAGGAGAACTCCCCCTGATTGTCACCATGATGCTTTTCAGGGTCGATCTTTAACTTGGTTCCTCTAATATTTGGTTGACATCATGCTCTAGGGACATTTATCTATAAAATAGAATCAATTCCATTTGATTTGGATAAAGTAATCTGATCCTAATACTTTAGTTGCTCTGAAATGTAACAAAAATTGCAGATTTGAGTCATTTAGCAAACTTCAGTTTCTGGTCTTAAGTGGATCGTTTTTCCACGCCCTGCTTGATCCCCAGCACCAGGTGAACGAACCAGTTGATCTGGACCATCCAGCCCTTTTCTCTGCAGATCTCGATCTGGTCCAGCAGGTGGCGCTGCGCCTCCTCCTCGCTGCAGCCGACGGTGAGCGCCTCGCGGATGTACTCGATGTCTTCTTTGCTGGTCAGCTGGGGCATACCTGAGCAGAGGGTTCCAACGCGTTTACCTCAGAAGCTTTTGCTCCAGTTTTTGCGTTCTCGCAACTATCGAAACTCTTCAACAGTTTATGGAACTTAACTAACGTGAAGTGCTGTATCCCAGCCAGCAACACCTTGTGGGCCCGTATGGTAGAGCCCATATGAGCAGAGAATGTGGGCCCCGACTGCCGTTTCCGTGGTGACCCCACCTGTATTTGCCCACATTAGGTGGGAACTCAGTGGGTTCTTACACCAGCCTACTGGTGAACGGCTTAGCATTCTAGCAAACTCCACGGTAGCAAGTTAGCATGCTCTGCTGTAGCGAGCTAGCATCTGCTGTAGCGAGCTCATGAAGTCTGCTGTAGTGAGCTCTGCTTTAGAGAACTCAGCTGTGGTAAGCTAGTGAAGTCTGATGTAGCACATTAGCAAGCCCCGTTGTAGAAAGCTCCACTGTAGCGAGCTAGCGTGCTCCAGTGTATTGAGCTAGCAATCGCCGCTGTAGCAAGCTCCTGTGTATAGATCTAGAAAGCGTCACTGTGAGCTACCCTGTAGGAAGCTAGCGAGCTCCAGTGTAATGAGCTAGCAGGCTCTAGCACGTCGAGCTAGCAAGGTCCACCGTAGCAAGCCAGTTAGTACCAGTGTATCGAGCTAGCGAGCTCCAATGTAGCAAGCTAGCGAGCTCCAGTGTATTGAGCTAGCAAGCGCCACTGTAGTGAGCTCCAGTGTAGCAAGCTAGCGAGCTCTAGTGCATTGAGTTAGCGAGGTCCACTATAGCAAGCTAGCGAGCTCCAGTGAATTGAGCTAGCAGGCTGTAGCGCATCGAGCTAGCGAGGTCCACTATAGCAAGCTGGCGAGCTCCCGTGAAATGAGCTAGCAAGCGCCACTGTAGCTCCAGTGGCGTCCACATTCTCTCCTCACTTCTAAACCAATTGGGGCCCACCTGGCCTTGCTGGCTGGGATTAGGTCGTGAAAAGCTGCTTTTCTCTTTGATACCGTAAATGGTAGAGTGTGTGTTAGTTAGGTGTCGCCGATAACATCTCCGCTGTTGAAGATGTGAAATGGCATTAATGAAGCGCTGAGGGCGGGGCTACATCACAACTGTGTACCTGTCATCAGCATCATGGAAAACAGGATGATGAGGAGGTTGGTGTGATGACGAAGAGCCAGGTAAGCCTTCACGCAGACGTCCTGAAGAAGACAAGAAAGCACAGTTAACATCCTGTAAATAAAACCGATTGATTGTGCTTTCCTCTTGAATATGAAGCAAAGCGTTGGTGTGATTTAGGACATTGTAGCATCAGATGAGCTTCATGAAAGCGTCTAACTATTTAAGTCTGTCAAATCTCTTTGTTTATGTAAATTTCTGCACCTGGAACTTGAGGAAGTGGGGGCTGCTTTTCTTTCCTGACGTTCCCATGACGTAGAGGAAGTCCGGAGTTAGTACAAAGGGAACCCACTCCTTACTGATTCCCATGAAGCTCTTGTAGTTCCCCAGGATGTGGCCGAAGTCGATGTGAAAGAGATTCCCTGCAGAGACACAGCTGTCAGATGTGATGACAGCGCTGCTTAGAGACCACACCCACTGCGGAGGAACCTGATTCTGTGATCATGATGTTGTCGTTGTGGCGATCCCCGATACCCAGGACGTAGGTGGCCACGCAGTATCCGCCACAGGACAACAGAAACCTCTCCACAGCCTGCTGGAACTACACACACATGTAGACGCAGATTCTTCAGCGAAAAAGAGAAATGATTCTATTCAGAGAAGCTGTAGAAAAATAAATATGATGAAAAGAAACATGTTTTTATGACTGAGCGGCTCTTGACTGTGGGAATAAGTAGTAATCAGTGTGTGTGTGCATGTGAGTTCCTCTGTGTGTCCTTCAGCAGCTTCCTTCCAGTCTTTCACGCCGTCACTTCCTGTCTTTCAGATACAAAGACACAATGATGACAAAGCAAACACACAAACATTGTGAGCACAACACTTGTCCTGGCAATCCAGGAGATTTAGGGGATTAGATCCACTCATTTGAATATAGATTAAGATTAGGATTCCTTGTATTCCCACCTTCACATCATGGTTGACAACATATATGTTAATACTGAGAGGTTTTTGGCATAATCGATGCAAAGCTGATTTTCTCTGCTTCAGATTCCACTGGAATAGTGCTGATTGTTTAACGGTTACAGTTTGACAGTAGTTGAAAGGATGTTAACTCTGGAGCTAAAGTGTTGTTTGTCCTACAAACCACCAAATGATCATTTAAATCAGGGGTACCCAACCGACGGCCAGCACAGTGAGGCTGAGCCTCCCCAGCAATAATTTGGCTTTTAAATATGCATAAAATCCATAATATGAATACACTTTTTAAAATTAAAAATAAAACGTTTTTTTTTTTAGACATGTCTTTTCTATAATTACCTTTTTCTGTGTTTGTTTTCAATGTTTCTTCTGTAAAAAAAAAGAAAGTTTCCCTTTCAAACCCACCAAACAGTGTTGGGTGAGGCAGCTGTAGCCCCGCCTCCCCAGCGCCGCACACACCGACTGTGGTGGCAGCTGACGCATGCCATTGTTAATCTGTTCTGTGGAGTTCATAAAACGCCTCATCGGCCGTGAACCTCACCGCAGGTCACTTGGCCCGCGGGCCGGATTCGCTTGCCTCCATATCTGGCAAGGCCCCCAGAAGAATATCAGAGACTCATGAACTCATTAGTTTTTTTCTTCCACCCAGTCTGGCCATGTGATCGAGACAGTTTTGTTTCATTCTTCTTCAGTCCGTGTCCCGATTTAAAAAAAAATGCTTTAGTATTATTTTTACTGTCTTTTTTCTGCGAAGATTACAGTTAACGCTTTTAGTTATTTTTATTTTATTAAAAGGCTATGATTTATTTTCAGACTTTTTTTTCTGTTAAGATCCCAGAAAGGGTTATTGAGTAAATTCTTAGTAATCATTCACACTGCAGTGATTCTCCTGCTTCTGTCCGTACATTTTTCAGCAAATAAAAACTCAATCACAGTTTTAGTGATTTCAGCAATTTTGGTATTGAAACGTTCAACTTGTTCAGGACATTACTGCTTGTATTTTTGGTATTCATAAACTTTGTAGTTTTTAGAAAAATATGCCCCATACGAAATGAATAAGAGTCAAATTTCAAAATTGTAAGTAGATTCGCCTTTAAATATATTCATGGGTATGTTTTCATCTTTTATAATTTAGCTAATATTTTAGAAACGTGCTAACGTTTTTGGCTAATTTGGCATCTACTAAGGTTTTTTCATGCTAATATGGAGTTTGGCTTGAATTTAAGCAAAACAGTAAATATTTTAGCTAAATTGGCATTTATTAGGGATTTTTAAGTAATTTTACTACAAATTTTTCAGAATTGAGGTCAACTTCAGTGCTCTTTCATAGTTTTTAATGAAATTTCCAGTCTTTTAGCAAATTTAACATTTTGCAACTAGCTTTTGCAAATCTCTTCAGAAATTAAAATAAACTGAGTCGACATTTTCATCAAAATGTCGACTCAGAATCTTCATCGACTGTTTCTTTTAGCTAAATGCATTCACATTAGCATTATCGCAATTTTTATAATTAATAATAGGTTATTGTAGCTTTTAATGTTTACTTTTAGACACATCCCAATTTTTACAACCCTTCAGTTAGTCTACAAACCGACCATCAGAGAAGAAAACAGTTATTTGGCCCTCACCAGAAAAAGTTTGGGTACCTCTGATTTAAATATTGGACTTGGCTGAAGCTACTTTCATTTGAAAGTATTAGCCCTACATCTAAACACTGAGCGCCTGCACACAGCGTCTGCTGTACCTTCTCCTCACTGATACACTTGTCCCGCAGCCACTGGTGAAGAATTTCATCTTTGAATGCGCCGGTGCTTCCTACCACCCTCTGCTGGATGTTGGCGATGGTGGTGGCGTCTTTGACAATCTCGATCATACCTGCAAACCCCCCAAAACAGATCAGTCAGACCAGAAACACTCGAGCGACTTGAAGGGAAATACATTTTGCTGGTGTTTCTTTTCTTTGATTGTTTTCTAAAATGATCAACCAACTGTTGATTTTAGTGTTTTTAAAATGCACAAAACAATGATCAACCTGAGTTTGAGAAGAACAAAAAAGGGACACCAAAAATGCTTTTGGTATGAGGATCTTAAACACTGAAAAAACTGAATCTAAAATAAAAAAAAAAAAAAAAAAACAATATCACTATCTAGAAGGTTTTTTCTCAGCCAAATAATTTGTTTGAGAAAACTAGACTTAGTTAGAAGAATGGTTCTCGTAAAATAAGAATTCTTGGTAAAACGATTTTTTTTAGATTCACAGATTAAAAAAAAAAATTCAAATAATAATTTTCAAATTTTAAAAACTTGACTGAGTTATCTGTGGGCGGCTGTTTTTGCACAGAAGGATCCACAGATCTTTAACACAGATAAAACATAAACTCTGTATTTACTTTTTAACACAAAAATAACCGGGAAGGATTTCAAAAATAAGCAGAATAAAAAAAAAAATTTCTTCAACTTTCCAAGAAAAAAAGTTATTAATTCATTTCTGTTTAGTGTTGCAAAATGCCATTTGTTTTTACCTTAAAGATATGTTCATTTTGGATTATCTTGACATAAAAAAATGTGCTTTTGTTTTGTCGTGCTTGTTTCTACATTTACTTTCAATAAATTATTTTAGTTTTTACTCATCTTTCAAAATAAGTTGTTTTTCTAAACCACAGTGACACCTGGTGGTCAAAAATTGAAATGTGTTTATAAGTAGTAAAGGACCTTTATCATGCTAAATCAACTCTTTTGAACTTATGTGTTACTTCCTCATTGAAAGAACCCAAAAAGGTATTTTGCTCCATTCACACATCTGAGTATTCCTCTAAAATCCTGCTCTGAGCGCCAGTCCCTCCCAACCCCAGAAACTGTAGGTTTCAACATTGTGACATCACAAAGTGAGAACAGCCCCCTCCCAGGAAGAGTCAAAGTTCAGATATTGTTTGTTTGTGCAAAAGAAGCAGAAGAAGTTTTCTCTGAAAGGTTTAATATTAGCATGATATAGGCCTTTTAATGTTATTCACCTTTAGATGGGAAAATAATGACTTTTAAAATCTTCTCTTAGAGTTTAGCTGTCAGTTCCTGTTTTCCATCTCTCGTGCAGCATTCACATCCGTATTAACCATCAGAAACCGTCTGGAGTGGAGCTGAGAGTCACTGACCGATTCTGTTGCCGGTGGAGATGCAGCCGTACGGTAACAGACACAGATCCAGAGACTCCGTCTCCCAAATGGACTCCATGATCAGTAGAATCTAAGGGGATTCGTGCAAAGGTTAGTCTCCCTCTGGGATTTACTGTCAACAGGAAACCATCAAATGCCCCGCCCCCACCTGCAGGATGAGCATATCCTGTCTGAGGTCATCGCCGTCCTTGAAGATGATGCCTATGGGGTCTTTGGACAGGGTGGTGGGGTCGGCTCTTTTGAACTGCAGCCATAAGGGCTTCTTCTTGGACGCCATCACTTTACACTGCTCTATCTGAAGAAGACAAACATTTCCACCTTAAATCCCACATCTTACGTTCCTGTCTGCTTTCGTGAATAGTATTTTCCTCTCACCAGCAGGGCTCCAGCTCTGAGCCCCGGATCGTAGGGGACTCTGAAAGTCTCCGGGAGACCAGACGACTGCAGAGTTTCCAGCTTCTGACGCAACTGAAACACAACTGGGAACCACAGAAAAACACATGTAAATAGAAGTCTTTAAACTCATCCAGAGCGTGGGTTCACCAGCTTACCCTGCGCTGAGACGTCATATTTGTCCGCAGACATGGCCTTGACCTCCCGGGTGACTTTCTGCAAAGCCATAGTCATCTCCACCTGGAGAGCATCACCAGTTGATACCATCTCTTTAATACCTGCAGCAGATTATTTACCATCTACCTCTGTCTTTATCTTATACAGACCATGTGTGGGCGAAAAATGGGCAAACCTGTAATGGGGATGCGTGAAATGTCCCTTGTGGTGACGAGCACCATTTCCCTAAAATTCGGCCTCGCCTCTCTATGACACTCAACGGGACCAGACAACCCAGAAATGGGCTTGTAAATAAGGTACTTGTAAAGGTTTGACAATTCGATCAAAGTACAAATGACAATAAAAGAGTAAAAAATGATGGGTTTGGTAGCATGGGCCCGCCAAAGGCTATCTTTTGGCCCGCCATGTAGTAGCTGCAGAAGCCATAGTGTGTTTAATTAAAACCGCACATCTGTTTCCTATTGATTCTCTATGGTGTTCCAAAACTCTACAACGAGGTGTGTAACGGATCACGGACAGTCAGTGATCTGTACGCATTAATAGCCACGGTTCTGCCCACATGTGTACCGCAGAAATAATGATTAGTTGAAATACTTAAATGGTCCCTCAGTTAGTTTGAATACTTCAATTAATACCAAAAAAATAATGAAAGTTTAATTTTAACTTTTGTATTCAAGATTTAATTTGGACATGGGGAGGGGGGTGGGGGGGTGGGGGGCACATTGCATATTCATCATACTTTTCTCTCAGTTTTTGTAGATTTGGTCTCCAGACATGTAAATGTAATCAAACTATATATTTTTACATTTTTGTTTATGTTCAAAGTTCAGAGATGTAAATGCATATTCATGCTTTTATTTATGTTTGGTCAAATAAATGTTTTAAAGTTTTTCAAAAAAGTAATTTTAGGCTTTTATCGTCTTGTTTTTTCCTGTAGTTTATTTTTCCACTTTTAACTGATCAGAACCGAACTAATCAGTTACACTGCTATCTACAACTGTAATATACTTTCGGCCTCCGGGTGGCGGCGTTGGCACTCTCTTTGCCTGCGGCTACGGGTGAAGCAACCACATGAGAAATTCCCAAGAGCCTTCACGGTCACTCCGATGCTTTTAGCAGTCTTCATCACCTAGCCAAGTCGGAGCGACAACGGCAAACGGATCGAGTCAAAAGAGAAGCTCCACGTCTGTCATTGGGATCCCAGTTCGCTGGTGTCATTGTGTTTACAGTTTGGAGGTCAAACGTTTGGTGCGTGGCCAAAGACACATATTACTAGTACAGGAGAACCCACAAAGGAACATCAGCGTGTTCTTAAACCAGCAGTGGTCACCTGTTTCTTGAAGTCCTGCAGCATGCTCTCCCCGCAGCCGCGTAAGTAGGCCTCCAGCAGCACCGCGTACCTCTGCTGGTAATGCATGGACTGAGCGATCTCACTCCGCAAGAACCAGAAGAGGAAATGACCGATCCTCTTACTCTGTGCTCAAAAATAAACAGAAAAACACACAAAAAAAGCACTTTCATGTCAGCAATTTTCTAATTTCTGACAGTCAACAGGAAGCTGCTTAAAGCACTCGGTCCATCTTACCCTCAGAGCTCTCTTCAGCAGGAACCGGACCAGGGCGCTGTCGTGGTACGGCTCAAACTTGACCGCCTGCAATACATGTGCACACACCTTGAATGCCTGTTCTACTCAAATCCATGATGCTTTTCTTTTGGCAAGTTAAGACATATTTGTCCTCAAAGTCTCCGATGAAAATCCTGTTTTTTGAGTTTTTAACATTTTTCTTTTGAAAGAGAACAAATGTAATAAGAAATCTTTTTTTTGCATTTCTGAGTATTTCTCCTTTTAAATCTCTCTCAACCATACAGTCTTGGACACACTCTGTTTTTCATCAATCATCTCCTTTCTGCTGCACATGCACTAAACCCTCATCTGGTCCGGCTAGCGTGTCTAGTTCAGCTTCTGGAGAAGAGAAGATGCTACCTTCACATTGACTGCAGTCACATCAGCCACCGTTCACATTTCTGTGCTCCAATCAGCCGTCACTGGATTTTTCCTTTGACTTTCATCCAATGCTTACGGTAGCAGTCCTGAGAACGCTGGAAAATCTCCAGACTCCACGGAGCTCCTTGATGTGACCACGGAAATGTGAACGGCGGCTCGTTGACCGCACTTGAAAGGCTTGTAAATCAATCAAAGAGCATTGGATGTTAGCTTTCATTATTTTCTGCTCTGACAAAACCATGGATTTGATTGGATTGATCACAGCAACGTCAAGAAACATCAAAGAGTCTTTGGTGAACTGGAAGGAGAAAGAATCAGGATTCTGGAGGAAGTTCTGTCCATGAAGATCTGAGCTGACATCCGGATCAGAACCATACGGCTGGACATTACCCAGATTGATGGAGGTTTTTATGTAGCAGCGGGAAGATTTACGCTAGCGAGACTCAAAGCTATCATCATCAGACAGGGAGGGGTCAGGGACGGAGCTGCTCTCAGCGCCAAAAGCCACGCCCCTCAGAGGAGATTTTGGAAACAGAGGCTTCAGATCAACATGAAAAATGTCTTTTTAGGACATTTGGGTTGTAAGATTTTTGGTTAAAAACTCAATATTTAAAACACTACTGGGAACGTTTTTTTTTTAATAAAAAATATTGTCACAGGGTGACTTTAAAGGGAAAGTCAACTTTGTCTGATTTTCACTAGAAAATACTTTTCAGTAAAAAACAAAAGCAAAGAATAAATGTGCTTTACCCCTAAGGTCCTATAAGTTATGGTTGAAAAAAAGTGCTGTTTATTTCCAACATTGCTAAATGTAGCATATCCAGTACTTTTAAAACAGTTCAGGTAGTTATATATATATATATATATATATTTCCAGAAACATTAAAGTGTGATGAAGCAGTGTGACGGTGAAGGAAAGCGCTTGAATGCAGCTAATATCCTTTATTTCCTTCTTTCTGACAGCGTGCACTGCAGCGCTACATCTCTGTGTTCACACGCGCTGAAATGAACACGGATTTCACCGCTCATCGCCACGACAACTGTCTTTTTTTCAGAGCATTGTACACGTCACTCTGATTCATCAGGTCGCTGAACTAGAATCTTTTGCTGTGTACCAATACTCAGTTTTTTTCTTACACCCTTAATTATGACCCTAAACAATAATATAATTCACACCTTGTGTCTTACAGCTAAGAAATCATGTTTGGATTCTCATACCTACTATCATATTGTATAGCAGACTTTGAAATTTTGAGAAACATGCAGTTACAGCAGCCGACAGATAGGGGGACGATATTTCCCAAAACATATTATGACTAGAAAGCAAAAAAAAAAAAAAAAAAAGACCATAACATTGGACAAAAACTTGACTAGTACCAAATGATATCTAACCAACCTTTCAGGGTTCTTTTCAGAATAAAAGCTTCTACAGACGCAGTAGTCCTAACATGCTGAGAAGGACACAGGCAAAAATTAGACGAAAACGCAACAAAAACGAGTACACACATATGGACATCTTTTGTTCAACCAATAAAACATTGACATACAAAAACACATTCTAAAGAGATAGAAACACTGATAAGGTTCTTCCTGCAACACAGTTATTTTCAGTTCTACCACTATCTCCTTTGTTTCCTTTTAACCCTTTAACACCTGAGGAGTCGTCGGTGACGCTTAAACACAAACTCTTTAACATACTGTAACTTTTCAAACGTTAACACGATAAATCCACTAGATTCTGATGCTTTTCTCCTTCAGATTCTAGTGGATTTGTCGTGTTAACAATTTAAAAGTTACAGTAAATCAGAGAACATAAACATTGGAGCTCCGTTGTTAAAGGGTTAAGTGTTTACTTCAGAATAGACTTGATTAAAAATAGATCAAAGAACGACACAAACACAATCTGCTGTGAGTCAGAGTAACACCTTTGCAAAGCAAAGCAGGCTGTTACTCTTTAGATTTAAAGAAGTCTGCAAAAGAAATTGTGCACACATTAATAAAGTTTATGCAAAACGACAAAAACAGGAAATGACTTTTGCACAGAAACTTTACCATGACACCTCTAGCTCGGTTTTTTTTGTATCCGTAATGCAAAGGGGTTGTTGCCTGAGGGCGCACGACTCTGCCGCTCAACAGTGTGAAGGAGAACGTCATTTTCCTATTCCACCAAAAGGCCTTTTGTGCACCTGCAGCTGATAATCCTGCTAATGCAAAGCTGACCGCAGAACTCGACCTAAAAACACAGAAGGACAAGCACGCTCCATCCAACTCTGAACACAGTCAGCTGTCACATGGGGGCTTAGTTATCCGCTTACGCTACGGTCACACCAACCCTCGACAACGTGCATTCAAACAAACCCTTCCAATCAACCGTCTATGGAAACGTGCTTAAAGAACAGGGCTGTTGAATTATTGTTCACGATTATTTAATTACAGACATTTTAGCGCGTTCTCTTTCTTTTAATCCAGGGGTGGGTCACAAAGGGTTCTAAAACTTGACAGACTTGACACGTTTCACATCAAACTTCTTGTGCTTTTCAAAATAATTACATATTAAAAAAACATTAACATCAGAGACTTCAGGCCACAACAATCATAAAAATTTGCTGTGGAATCTTGGAGGGTTTGAATAGTATAAGTTTGCACTGTATCATAAATAAATGCCATTTCTTTATCAAAAGATTTCCTTTGAATCGAGAATCGATTTGGAATCGAATCGACACCCCAAGAATATGAATCGAATTGAAACATGAGTCGTTCTAAGATTCACATCAATAAAAATCATAATTCTACTTAAAATGGAGAAATACACCAGGACAATCGTATCCATCTTTAACTGACATTTATGTGCTGTGTCATACTCTGAATTGTCAGAATTATTATTCATATTTCCATTGCAGATTTATCATTTTTAATTTTGAAAAAATAAAGATTTTTAGAATAACGTTTCAGGATTTTAATTCCTGTACGTTTTGACAAAATTTGGATTACATACTATATGTTTGTTACTAGTAAATAAAAATATGAAGAAAAATAAGTAGGATTTTAAAGGGTTTT
Organism: Oryzias javanicus; assembly: GCA_003999625.1. Lineage (NCBI taxonomy): Eukaryota > Metazoa > Chordata > Actinopteri > Beloniformes > Adrianichthyidae > Oryzias > Oryzias javanicus. The sequence goes on along the minus strand of CM012459.1, from coordinate 25,953,525 downwards.
TCTTTTACAAAAATTCATTTTGAGCCGCAGTGCATGCTGGGAAACACGTGACACACTTCCGGCAGGCTAGCGATGTTCAGTTTGCCTTGCTCCGAAAAAAAACAAAACAAAAGTTTGCCTCGCTCCGCACCTATATTTATTCAAAAAGTTGTGAAAACTAACCTTAATATGTAAAGTTTACTTTTGAATATTTTTTCTGAACTTTTGTGATCACCATGGTGAAAAAACGTGAATATTCGGCTGTGGCAAACTCCAACATTGCCGGCGTTAGCTCGGGCGCTAGCTAACGGTGGCCACGACTATTTAAAGGATGCTAATAGTATGGCAACATCCATTTGCTTCTGGAATCTCTTAAAGCAGCAGCAGATCAACCACAGATCATCACCACAGAACCCTCCAGAACCAGACAGTAACAGGTCCACTACAGCCGCGAGGCTGCATGCTGGACCGGAACCGCTCCAACATGAGCGAACCGCGTAAATATAAACACCGACTAAACCAGCAAATACTGATACAGAAGATCTCCATTTGGAAACATAACTTCATTAATGTCAGCGACGCCAAAAACATGACTATAAAAAAAACAAACTGTTTAGTCATAAACTTTTGCTTCACGCTCTTCTTCCCCGTCACGCACGCGCTCATGTTCCATCCACAGACGCGCTTAAATCACCACACCTTCATCTCAACAGTTAGAAACACAGGAATTATTACAGCTTTTTTATTTCTTTTTTTTTTCTTCGCTGCGTATTAATTTCAGTCACCCGGTCATGAAGGCTGACGCGGAGGGTAACGTGCGTTGTGTGAAACTATAAAGTTAAAAGAAGAAACCCATAGTATTTATATGGGTGGGCGGGGTCACAGTCATAGTGCTGCGTGAATGGACCCTTTCCTTGTGATGCCGTGGAGTATCAAAGATCCTTGTGGGAAGGATGTTCCCTCTTTACAAAAAATATATAAACAGACAACAAAAGTGCTAATTGTTGTCACACCCCGGCGTGCTGCTGTCTTTACCTCATGCATCACATTGAATTGAACTTTATTCATATCCCAAAGGGATACATTTATCAATTCACATGTGCATTGTGAATGTAGTGTCAGAGTTGTAGAATTAAACTACCCAGAATGGACTACAGGAGTGAACAAACAGATTCATGAAAAGACAAACCTGGACGAGCTGGAGAAGATACCGGAGCACGTCATCGTCCTCCAGCGTCTCCAGCTTCCTTACGGCCATTGAGCGAACGTGGGAGTCGGAGTAGTGGCAGTCCAGTAGCTGCATAGCTAAACCAACATCCAGACCACTACAGAGCAAAGGGGATTCAGGAACGCCATAGCCGACAGGTAGAACAGAACAGCGAGAGCGCCCTTTCACCTCGTGTCCCAGGCGTTGCTGCGCTCCAAGAGGCGATGTGTTGCCAGAACGTCTTCCTGCTTCCCCCACTTGACTGAGCCCAGCAGCTTTGGATAGGCCCTACAAGAGACTGTGGTCAAAAATAGGAAACTGAACTCAGGAGCTTTTCTGGAAAGGAAAAGGACCTTGGATCGCGCATACACTCCTGCCGAAAGTGCCACAGCAGCTCTTTGTCCTCAGGACTGAGGGGGTGTAAGGGGTCCGTGGACACGATGGCCTCAAATTGCTTCTTCAGGTGGTTCGGCATCTCCCTCTGACCCCTCTCCCCTCCCTCCATCTCCTCCCCAGCCCCACAGTCTCTACCCACATCCCGGCTCTTGGGCAACACCACCGGGTAGCAGTACTTGTCCAGCAAAATGGCGACGGCCATGGAAGAGGACTTATCCGGGTTGTGGCCGAGGTCAGCTTGTCGGCGTTGATGCTGCTGCTGCTCTCGTCACTCTTCTCGGGCATCTTCCACATGTGGAGGATGAACTCGCCCTGCCGGAGCAGAGAGCGATGGTCCACCAAGAGCAGGTTGACATAGAACAAGAGGCGGTTCTTGGTTTTTCCTAAGAACAGACGCATGCAATATTGAAGGGTTCTATTGAAGAGCTTCAAGAAGTTGGGAGCAGTTTTTACCTTCAGCGCTGCCGGTTCCTGCTGAGTTATCATAGTGGGAGCTTCCTTTGCAAGCTGGTGTCTGGGCTGGTTTCCCACAGATTACCTGGAGGGACAATAGTAATTTGACATCAGCTTCTGCTTTGGATTATCACATTTCATGGTCAGCAGCCTGACTTCGACAAGTTCTATGAAAAACTAAACGTCTTCAGAAGATGTTGAAGTCAAATTCTAAAATCAGGATCCTTCTTCATTAATGCAGTAAAATATCAAAAAAGTAAACTGCTAGCAAGAAGAATGTATACAAGTTTGGTTTCTGCACAGTTCTAATAAATGACAAACTGAAAGGTAGGGCTGGGCGATAAAACAAACATAAATCGCCATAAATCTTGTTCTTTATAGAGGAATGAGTCTATCGTGATAGACTTTTATTTTGAAGGGTCAGAAATTGACACTCGCAGGTAGCGAGCATTTTTCCTCTTTAGGGAGTAAAAGTCAGAGAGTTAGTTGCCACATGTAAAATAAATTTTGTTTCTTAGCTTTTATTTTCTTAATATTTTTTGGACCTCTTCACTTCCTTCGTCTGCACGAAACGTAAACAAACGTTCACGAGTCGCCATACACCCGTGGTCACTTCTGCGTATCTACTCCGAGGCTGATGAAGCAGCAGAACATCTGGTGATTTTAAACCAGAATTTTAGTGAGTTTTTGTGCGTATACAGGGGATTACATTTCAGACGAACAGGAAGATAATGAAAGAATGTTAATCTCTGGAGGAAAAAAAAAAGGCTATTTTTCAAGCCACATGTGGTGTGTGGTTTTTGGTTCCGCGCAGATTTGTGTTTCTTGTCTATTTTGAAGGCTGTTTGTACCTTACGAGGTTTTTTATGCCATTGTGATTACAATTTAGTCCTTTGCACACTTATGTGCTCGGACCATCACCAGGAGAGTTTTAGAAGTCTGATCCTCTAAACATCATCGAGAAACATCACGATTTTTCAATCTAGGCTCCGATCATCTTTCAGGACAAAAAGATTGATCATATTTTGTCTTTACATAAATCCTCATTTATTGTTTTGTTTTTTTTTTTAACACAAACTAACATCTTCTGTGCTAAAGTTTCTGAACCTAATTCAGCCTTTTTATGGGAAAATTCTCTGATGTTCCTTTTACAAGTGTCTACAAACTGTATTTGATTGGATCTTAATTCTTTGTAAAATGTAAAGATTTGCCCTTTTATGTCTGTCAGGCTTTGGTGTGTGGACACACTCGCAGGACAGCTGTGAGCTCCAAAAAAAAGGCGTCCAAAACTAAGTAAGAGCACAAAGCCGAAAAAACAGGATCAGTCTCTAAAGTCAAACTCCAAAAGAACACCACACAAGAACCTGGGCTGGAAGACAAGATTAGTGCATAAGGGTGACAAGACAAACCTGCAAGGAAGTGAGGGGGAGGAACCCATTAAATACAGGAAGGGGAATGAAAAAACAAAAGGACACAGGTGTAACCCGTCAGTGAGAGTGGCAATCAGCCCAGGGGAAACACATGACAATGTCAGTGGATTGAGGCTAACAACCAGGCGCTAGCTTCTGCTTTTAAGGCGTGATGGATAAATAAAGCAAAATAAAATGACACAACCGTCTTAAAACTATTATTTTATAAAAATAATAAAAATGTGAAGCCATCCCATCTCCAACTTTATTATCTGCGTTTGTGAAACATGCATTAGATAGAGCTACAAGCTACATGAGAACAAATGTCTCAATAATTCTCAAGACTGTCTGTAACCCGCAGCTTTATTGTTCTTTGAAGTCCAAGGCTCTTCTTCGGGTTCCTTACTGACTCTTCTCTCCCCAAAGAAAATTTCCAAATACGTTTTATTGTTTGGTTTATGCTAGCTTTGGGGCTAATAGCTTAGCAATCCAGCTAGCCATGCAGATATCTGCTTTAAGTCACAACAGATGTTTTGAACAGAATCTGTCAGCTTTCCAAACTAAACTTCCTTCAGGATCAGAAAATAAACGAAACACCAAAATTTAAGTTAGGGCATGTTTTTATTTTTTTTCTTAGTAAGGCCCGGTACCAAGTGACCCATAGACCAGTACCAGTCTGCAGCCTGGGGGTTGCAGACCACTGATCTAGATGATCCAGTTTATGCTCACTTTTTACCCTCAGCCATTCGTGCAGTCTCTGATTGAAAAGAGGTTTTTATTCCCTCTGGCTTCTAACTTCCTGTTGATATTTCTTATATTTCCAATGTCCATTTTAAACTTTATTTTTTAACCGCTCTTCCGCTGGTCTACTCTTACTCTGAAAGAGTATCACTTTGTCCGTTTAATCCCATTCATTAAAAAAAGACGATGTTCAGCCATGGTGGAGCAGGAAAACAGGTTTGGCGTCCATCTGTAGCTCACGATGCTTCTGGGAAGTTTCTGAAACTGTCCTCTACTGCTGATACCTTCACAAGCCAACCCTGACGGTGTATGTTGTGTCTGGGCTTTATGGCTGTGGGACACTTTGACATATTGTTTGAGTTGTGTCCCTGTTGGTTATTAACATGGCTGGAGTTTACCTGCAGGTTCAGGCGCGCCCCTTTAGGCAAGTCCTTGATTTTGATGTTGAACTCCAACCAACAGTTCCACAGCACCTCTTCGTTGAAGGTCTTGGAGGTCGTCCGCTCCTACAGGAGGTCATTCAGAGCTGAAAGCCAGACCTTACAAACACTCCTAAAAGTTGATCATCTAAAAGTCTTTCAAAGAGAAATCTTCTAATGTGTCATCTGGCTTTTTGGGTAATTCTATCCGGCCCTCCAGATTATTCTAATTTTTTGTTCTTAATGACCCGATGTTATCTTGCACTTATTTCTAACTTGTATAATTTTGACAAAATAGATTTATAGGGAGAGTAAAATATTGAAAGTTATTTAAGGTTTAAGTTGATTTATTCTGGAATAATATTCCTGCCTTTTTATTCTTCAGAATTATGGTAAAAAGTTACAGTTTAAAAAATGTTTTAAAAAAATGCCATTCTGCTAGCTTTTTGGACTTTTTCAGCTACGTGCTAGCTGTTTTGGCTAGTTTTTTTGGTTTGTCTGTTTGCTTTTTAAACCAATTTGGAGTTAGGCTAATGTTTACATGCTAGCTGTTGTGGCTAATTTAGGCTTTTTTTTCTGTACTTTAGGCCATTTTGATGTTAAGCTGTTATTTTCAGCTACATGCTAGCTGTTTTGGCTAAATTGATTTTTTTTTTTTTTTTTAATACCGTTTTGGAATTAGGCTTATATTTACACGTTAGCTCTTTTGGCTAATTTATGCTTTTTTTTTCTCCTGGTTTTTAGGTTATTTTCGAGTTACGCTTTTTTTCAGCTGCATGCTAGCTATTTGACTAATTTAGGCTTTTTATTATTTCTTTTGGGCTGTTTAAGTTTAGCTAATATTTTAAAAACATGCTAGCTGTTTGTTTTAGGCTTTTTTTTGGTACTTTAGGCCATTTTTAAGTTGAGCTATTTCTTTTAGCTATATGCTAGCAGTTTTGGCTAACCTGGGTATTTTTTGTTAATTTTTTTAGGCTAATTTTGCATTTAGATAATATTTTAGCTGGACATCAGATTCAGCATATTTATCTGTGAATTTCAGCATTTTCAGCAACCCAATTCAGCTTACAGCACTCCCACTAGCATTATTGCAGGTAATGCTATATATCTAGTTAATTAAGTAAAAAAAGTTACAGTTTTAACGTTTTCCAAATTTAGTTTTAGAGTGTTCAATAAATGTTTATCTTGTCGCGACTTGAGGTGTGTTTGATTTTTGTCCCTTTGTGCGATTGACCCCCCTGTTCTAAAGGCTGTGACTTTTCAAACATTTTGTTTATACCACTACTGTGTTGTGGCAACAGCATGACCACTTCTATGTTAGATTCAAATCCTGTTTAAAGTAAACACTGGCGTGTGTCATTCAACATTATTTAGAGTTTCCTCTATCGTAAACCTGCATCAAACTCACTGAAAATTTCCATCTACCGCCTGCTGTGTAGATACGGAGGAACAGGACGAGTACTTTGTTTGTCAAATTTATTCTGGACACAGGATCATTTTGTAAAAGACTGTGAGCAGAGAAAGACATCGAATGTCCTCATAGTTACCTGGGCTAAAAGCTGCTGTCCGTGGAAAATGCTGGCTTCTATGAAGACCACTAACTCTGGAACTTTGGGGAGGGTGGGGATGTCTATACCCAACACCTTCACCCTGAACTTCCTGTTACAGTCCCACATGGAGATGGTGAACACTCGCTCATGATCTTTCTCATCGATGGTCAGTTGTTCATGAGTTCCTAAAAAAAAATAAAAAAATTAATTAGAGTGAGTAAAACACCTGAGGCGCAGACGGTGACGCTTAAACACAAAATCTTTGATGCACTCATAAACCTTTAGCACGATCGATGTCATTCCAGTAGATTCTGAAGGAGAAAAGCGGCATGAGCTTTTTTAACAGTTAAAATATTTCAGAAAATCAAATAAACGTTGGAGCTCCGGGGATAAAGGATTAAAGACCCTGTCACATCTCTGAGCAAACCTGGCTCAGGTCTAGAGGAATTAATACGAAAGGGGAAAAAAACATAAACTGGACACCAATAAGAATAAAAGGAACATAGTTTGTTACATAAAAGAAAATTGTGTTTCTTGAAATGAAAGAACAGAAATGAAATAATTAGTGCGCTGGTCCAAACTAAAAAGGACTGAAGCTTGGTCAAATATAAAATAAGTCATGGAGACTGCTGACCCAGCCATGTCCATCGTCTGAGTCAGAAGCTAAGAGCTGCCAAACCAAAATCTACCTAAAGAAAACAAATAAACAAAGCCCGCAAACTAAGACTATCAACCCCAAACTACAATAGCAAAACCCAACAGTGTAAGACTGCTGAGGACAAAGTGCCCAAACCAGCACAACAAAAACTAAACCTTAAACCCAGCTGCCTCCTGCTCTGCTCCTTGCCTGCCTTAGGAAGGCCCTGGTAAGTTAGTTAAGATCATTTGCCCACCTGCCAGGTGAGCAGAAGGGCAAAGGTGTTGAAAAGGTGCAGCACAGCAGCAGCAGGACGTAACAGACCCACTCCAACCATCTTTTGGAATTGTTTCCAGTGCTCGTTCAGTCACCTCTGAGTTTGGGCTGGACTGTTGACCCGGAGTTAGCCTTAACTCATCTCCTGTCATCGCTTTGTTTAAAGTATAACCAAACCCTAAATCAACTTTTTGTCTGTTGCCCTCAATAAAAGGGGCTTTAAAAGGACTTTCTGTTGGTCACAGCCAAGTTTTTGCTAGATTAAAATAAAATGTTTAATTCTTAAACATATAGTCTAAAATTGACTGTGTGCTGCCCCCTACAGGTTGAATTGAGAGTATTAAAGTTGAATTTTGTGATTGGTCAAACCATGTAAGTTTCAGAGGTCTGCAGGTCCAGTAATGATAACAGTCCTGCCCCCAAGCCCCACCCCTCTGACTGGATTTTCAAATGTCGGCTGTGGGTGGAGTCAGCCTCCAACTTCCCTGTTTGGTTGTTACCCTTTAAAACCTCTCCCACTAGCTTACAGTCCAAGCTAACATTATTGGTGCAACAAAAATGGTGAGCGATATCACAACTATTTGGTTCTGATCCAGATCCCAGCTCAGATGAGGAAACAAAGACGTTCATGGATCTGTTTGTCTATAAGTAGATGCATCATCAGAATGGAGCAGAGAAGGAAGACAAAAACCTGCTGATTGTAGTTTGTACTTAACTACAATCTGTTTCAAACAACATTTTTTTGTCTGATCCTGATTCACAACAATTTGAATAAAAATAATTAGCAACACGATTTTAATCTTAATTTTGTTTATACATGTCCTCCATCGTGACCAAAATGCTACAAGAACATGCTAAAAACACCACTTTCATTTAAGTGGGTCTTTATAATCCAGCTGCTGTATTTAGGTCTAGTTACCTGCAACTCCAGTGCAATCGTCCACTTGAGCCCAGTCCTCCTTTTGGACCACATCCAGCTCAGGATCAGGTGGTTTCTCCAGAAGCAGGTGGATCTCTTCTCCATTTTTGAGACACTGACGAATCCAGTTGAAGTTCTGGAGAGGCTTTTCTCCATAGAGATACTCCTCCCTGTGTGAAAACACGCAGAGATGACGTCTTCCAAGGTAACAGAATTGGGGCCTTGTTTTTCTTTCCTAATGGTGCTCTCCATTAACTTCTACCAATTCTACTGGGGGTACTTAAGAAGTAGACATATTTACATTGAACTGATTATCTTTTATCGAATTAGAAAAAGAGCCCACCCAACCACCTCAAACTGAGCCCCAAATAAAACAGATGATTTTACATTCTGAATAGGAAATAATAAATTGATGCCAACCCTGAGAACGGGAGATCTACAGTTTATTCATTGTTGGATCATACCAAAGACGTTAAGCCTTTAACACTGGATATGCCGCCAGAAAACCTAAATAACAAACACTCTTTGACGTACCGTGACTCCTCGACTGTTTAAGCCAAGGGTGTCAAACTCACAAGGGGCCAAAATCCAAAACACATCTTAGGTCACGGGCCGAAACAGGATAAACATTTATTGAACACTCTAAAACGAAATTTTTAAAATGTTTCAAAGGGAACTTTTTAACATTACTGTGAATAATAATAAGTCAGGAATATTATAACAGAATAAATCAACTTAAACCTTAAATAACTTTCAGTATTTTACTCTCCATTGAAATATATTTTGTCAAAATTATACAAGTTAAAAATGCGTGCAAGATAAAACCAAGCCATTAATAACAATAAAATAAAATGATCTGGAGAACGGTTATAATTACTCAGAGGGCCAGATCCGGCCCCTGCAGGCCTTGACTTTGACACTTGGTTTACACGATCAATGTGAATCTGCTGATTTTGATGCAAAGAAAAGCAGTTATTTTATCATAACGCTAATGCAAAACTAACTTTTTTTCATATCAGCACAGATATGCAAACATTACTTACTTTACTAACTTTCTAGACTTCATGATTGGTGTAAAATTGGAGTTTTTGATTATGGGAGACCTGAAACCAGCCTCTAGTGGTCATTAGAGGTACTACGGCATTTGGTGAATTCCAGTTTGCTTCAAACCAAACTAAACATCAGGGCTTGAAGTAGACAATGCAGTAACAGTTACAGATGGAACTATTGGAAAACAGTTTACATAAACTCTTAGGTTATGTCCATTGACCGTATAAGGAAGATTAGACTGTCTATGGTTATGTCTGACATCCCCCCCAACCCATAATTTCAAAAAAAAACTATATAGTGTGGGACTATATAATGCCTGAATTTTAAAGGCAATTTGGACTCCATGCTCACTACTTTTCCTTCATTTTTCCAAACGCCAAATATGACGTCACCCAATTTCACAAAGCCAAAATTGGATCAATACAAACATTTCAGGACGTTTATTTATGACTCCATTGTGTTCTGATGATGAAAATGTAAGTGGTTTAATCAAAAATTACTTTTAAACCCGTTTTTTTGTTCAAAATTGTTCGACTGCAGTGTCGAACAATTATATTCGCTAATCTAGTGAGCATCTGGGAAATTCCTAGTGCACTTGATTTTGGAATTAGTAAATTAGGACAGCATTATAAAATGGTGAACGCACTATATAGTGAGTTGGGGGGAATTTGGACATAGCTTTGGTGTTTATGTCCATTGTTGGCTCAAAGGCTCCACAAACTTTTGAAAAGAGCACGACAGCTAACTTCTTCTATTGGGAACCTTGTTAGTTGCTCTAGACCAGTGTTTTTCAACCTTTTTTGAGCCAAGGCACACTTTTTCAATGAAAAAAATCCCGCGGCACACTAGTATCCAAAAGGTAAAAAATTTTAATCGGTATTGATGTACAATCTAATTTACATTTTTTAAGTAAGTGGGAAGCGTCATTGCAGCACAGAGGCGCTGTCATTTTAACCCAGTGTTTCTCAATGTCAATTCTCGTACCCCCCTCCACACACACAAACACAACTTTCTGCTGCGAATATCATTGGTACCATTAGTCATTTTTCTCAAGTTAAACTTATACCTCTTCAAAACAGTCTACATTTATTATCATTAAAGAATGATTTAAAAAAAATATTTAAAAAAACTTATAAATAATCCGTTTATTAAATGTTTCTTTTTTTAAGAATACTTCCAAAAACTTTCAAAGTAAAAACAACAATTTTTCCTGTTTCCCTCCACAGTCGTGATGGGAATTCTGGCTTTTCTCAAAAATTCTGTTCTTTTTGCATTAGCTCTCTGAAAACAGGCTTTTTCAGCTGCAAAATGACTTTTTATGTTGTTTTTTTTGCTTTATTTAATTTATCAAAACTATTATATAAGATTATGCACAAAGTCCATAATGTGTCCAAATTGTTATTATCCCTTCCAGACAGAATGTACAAAATCAATGAAAAAAGAACTATTAACTATTCAATTTTTAACTGAAAAGTTTGAGAAAGTCTGCTGTACCCCAATGCATCCCCCAATGCATCCGGGATGTAGTGCATAAACTCGCGCGTATTCCGGATATACTCACGTTCTGAGCTTCATTCTTTTGTTCACTTCTTAAAACTGTCTGAACACCGGATCCTGCAGGAAGTTACACCGCTAAACACGAGTTTAGCTGCTGTTTTGTTAGAACCGAGAGATTTTATGAGCCGAAAAGGAACAAGGAAGTGAGGACGTTAACCACTTCTGATTGGTCAGATTGATGACATGTGAATCAACCTCAACAATGATTGGTGGAGACAGTTGAAGGGGGCGGAACTTTTCTGAAAGCCGAGCTTTGCAGCTGGTTTTTGCGGCCAGATTGCGGTAACATTATTCTGATTAAAAGTCATTTATAGAAACATTGAAAAAAATATTTTACAATCTTGCATATTCTAAACTATCTACCAGAGTTAAATCAGGGCCCGTTTTGGATGAACGCAGAGCGGATTCCCTAGTGATGGTAAATGTTTTACATATGTGAAATTGGTTATTTGCCGCGGACCTGACCATCTCCCACGGCACACTAGTGTGCCGCGGCACACTGGTTGGAAAAACACTGGTCTAGACACTTCCTCCAGTTTGAAGCAGGGCAGTCCAGTACAATACCTGCCACACACGCGCAGCACAAAGTCCGCCTCACACACGTCGTCAGGGATTCCCAGCAGAACCCTTTTATTAGCGGTCTTGGCGAAAAAGCTCTCCAACACCTGAACGGGAGAAAAAAATGATATCAGAAATCCCAGCACGATAACTGAAGAAGGCAAATACGAAGGGGGTGGAGCATTGTGTACCTGTGAAGGTGTGTCATTGATGGAGACCTTGATGGTCTGGCTGACCATGCCAATGTGGATAACCACCAGGATGTGGCCATTATTCACCTGAGTAGAACAGCAAGGCGCTTCGTTATAAAACAGAGAAAACGTGAAACACAAGAATTGTTTCATAAAGGACAAGAGCGTGTTGTTTTATCATTTCTGTCAGAAAATGAAGAAAACAGAATGTAATTGAACAGATAATGACATGAAAGTGTTGCTTCGATGAGGAATTTCTCATGAAAATAGTCAGCAGACGTCATGAAGTGTGCCGAGTTGACAGGAGAAAAGTCCAAATCTGCTCCAAAATGTAACAATTCATTTATAGAATAAACAGAATGGACCCTCCATCAGAGAGCAGTGGACTCTTTCAAACTGGTTTAAATAAAAAATGAATAAAGGTCCTATGGACATTTACCATCAAAGGGTTCATTGACTTTGGCAGAACAAAGTCCCGACATGAGGATGTCGTGTCCGTTTCCTGTGATGAAACTGCTTCTGTTACAAAGCAGGATATGAAAAAGCGTGACCCAAACTTCTGTCTTTTTGTATTTTTAGCACGCCGCTTCCTGCTACCATTGTTCAGCACCAATGGAGGGCTGAAGATACAAGAGGACAGATACGTTCTCATTTATGGGTCACAGATGCGTCTCAAAAATCAATCTACTACTGATAAAAACAGCAGTGTCGGAGTATCTATAAACCATAGATACAAACAAGATAAAGTCGGTAAAAAGTATTAAATTGATCAGGAAGTGAATGATCATTTTCTGGTGAACTGTCAGTTTCTCTTCCTGCTGTGTCTCTACCGTTTACATATGATGTAAACAAATAGACGTCCAATCACAAGCTGCTTCGACCAGGTCAGCTCTATTCCAATTGGCTGATAGTGAACCACAGTAAAGAATGAGTGTTGGGTTTACTAAACATGATTATTTTCTGCAAACAAAACCAGAATAAATGAGAATAAATTAAAATGAATCCTACATATCAGGTATTTATGTTTGAAAATGTTATGCCTTTTACAAATTTGGTTTTTGCTGATTAAAATAAAAATCTCTGTTAAGACATTTTCCTTTATAATTTTAAACGAATAGTAAATGTGTAAGTTGTATTAGATGAGGGGACAGCAAACCAATTTCAACAAATTTCAATTTGGCTCTCTGGCTTTGAAGAAAAATGGTTAAAAGAAAACAACAATTGGTTTGTGGTTTTGATTCATTTTTTTGTTTAGGTTTTAACATTTCAGATAACTGGGAAAAATGATAGTAAAAGGTTTACATAACTGTCAGAGTGGTTTATTGTTGTGTTTTTATTACTAAAGTGGTTCTCCTGCTCCTTTCCCTACGTTTTTCGGCCCATAAAAACTCACTTTCAGCGATTTCAGCAATCTTTCAGGTATCAAAATATTCGGCTTGTTCAGTAAATTACTGCTTGTACTTTCGGTTTTTATAAACTTTATAGTTTTTCTAATATTGAGCAAAAGATGCCCTATAGGAAATGAATCAGAAAGTCTTCAAAGTTTAAAGTAAACAGCAACAAGCTTTTAAATATATTAAAGAATGATTTCATCTTTTATAGTAATAAAAAAATGTAATATTTTAGGAACATGCTAAAATTTTTGGCTAGTTTCTACTGAGTTTTTTAAGTTAATTTAGAGTTTAGCTCATATTTTAGCAACATGCTATGGTTTTTCACCAATTTAGTTAACTGAGGAATTTTAGGCTACTTCGGATTAAGCTAATAATTTAACAATATGCTAAAGTTTTTGGCTATTTGTTGTCTACTGAGGTTTTATGGGCTAATTTATAGTTTAGCTTCTGTTTTAGCAACACACTAATGTTTCAGGTTAAGTTAGTTCACATAAGAATTCAAGGCTATTATGTAATTTAGCTAGTATTTAATCAATGAGTAGATTTTTTGGATAATGTGCTATCTACTAAGGTTTTTTGGGCTAATTTTGAGATTAGCTCATATTTAAGCAACACATCAAAATATTTTTGCAAAATTTGCATGCATTAGGCATTTTAAAGCAATGTTTACTATACCTTTTTCAGAAATTTAGGCTTTCGTAGTTCTTTAACGAAATTTTTAGCAAAATTAACACTTTGCAAATAGGTTTTATATTTTCAGCAAATCCCTTCAGCAGTTGCGTCACCATTTTCAGCAAAGAGCATTCACACTAGCTTTATTGCAGGTAAGGCAACTTTTGTAGTTTTTGGATTATTTTTATACAATTCTTTAATTATTTGTCATGTTTATAGTTGATTTAAAAAGGATGAAGGCACACCAAAGTCATAATTAGCTATTGTTTACATTTTATAACCAACCTTCTGCTGCTGTATGAAGCCCAACGACGCATTTGTTTTTGCGATATTGAGCTATGCAAATAAAATTGAATTGAATAATGTGAGAAATAACATTTTTGACTTTTTTAGTTCAGCAGGAACCTGACATAGGGTGCATTTTATTTTGAAGGGATCTTATATGTTCTGCTGTCAAAAGTAAAAGGAATAAAACAAAGAAAGAAAAGTATACTATTATTATAATTCCATAACTGTAAATATGTCAAAATTACATTTTAAAGATGAATAGCTTAATGGCCAGAAAAAAAAAATTAAATTTTTTTAATATAAAGGGGTGAAGTTGGACCTTGTGGTTGTATCGTCTCGGGACAGACTGAATGGAATTTCTATGAAACGATTCGTGGACCACGTATGCAGATGTGTATCGAACCGTGTGAGAGGGAAAGAGTTTAACTTCTCCTCGCTCTGCACATTACCAAGCTTTTCTTAAAGTCATCACAGTGGAGAATTTAGAAATTATCATTAAAATGAGTCAAAACACTTCAAAAACAGGTCTCTTTGAAATAAGCCAAAAATGATTTCCCAATTGGCAGATTTTCCTTAAATACAAAAAAAAAAAAAAAAAAAATCCCAATAGTTAGAAAATGTCTTTTTATTTAAGGAAAACAATTCAAGTCACTTAAGTTCTGAATAGTTTTTTTCTATCAGTCTTTATTTATATAACATTTTTCACAAATGCCTTTACATTAAAACAAAACAAAAATATATAAAATTTTTCAATATTATTTCAAGATTTAATCAATTATTTTTCTATTGAAAACTTTCCCAATAAGACGTTTTTTCTTAAATTAACAGTCTTTTGACTTTCTTAAGATTCAGTTTTTACATTGAATCCTTTTAGTCAAAACTTTCAACAACCGAAAAACTTGATATAAGACTCAAAAAACTCAAACTGCTTGATTTAAGAATTTTTTACAAGAAAACATACATTATTTTTTAAAAACAGGATTACCTCATAATGTGAAGAAGTGCCATTAAATTTCTCTGCCAGTTTTTTCATTATTTTGTAAACAATAATGTAGATTTATGTTCCAAGAAGAAGTGTTAGTTTTAGATTTCATGGGGATTTATTAGGATGGACCACCTTGTACAAAAATAATATTCTCATTTTGTCTTAAATTGAGTCATTTCCAGTTTTTTGTCACTTTATTCAAAGTAAACTACATTTAGATTAATAAAAGCTAAAAAAAAATACAGACTATTTGCTTCAAATTAGCAAAAAAACACTGTAAAACATTTAATTTGAAGTAATTCTATTTAACAGTCAGTTTTTTTTTCTTATTTTGAACACTTGTGTGAAAGTCAAGTTTCTGAATTTTTATATCTTCTTATCAGATTCCTAGTTAAGTAAAATCTGCATGGACAAATCATTTCCTATCTTCTAGTGAGTTTCGTGATCTTTTCTATTCTTTTTGCTGAAAAGCCAGCTCTCCTGGAGACCGACCGGGACCTCACCTTTGACAGCAGGTGCTCGGGCAGCGGCTTGCGGGTGACCCAGGGGTCCATGGAGTAAAGCTTGGGGTCCCGGTCGGACAGCTCGATGCGTCTGGGCGTCAGCAGCTTGCGGCGCGTGAACTCCAGCTCGTCGTCGTGGACGTTGCTGACGTCGGTCACGTCGTAGCCCATCAGGCAGTTCAAGTAGCGCTGGTACTGCAGGGACTCGTCAGACGGCTGCGGCCGCGGAGCCATCTGGATCCGGCCCACGCCCTTCTTCAGCGCTTTAGGAACACAGGACACGTCATCAGCATGACCGGGGAGCATCATCCGAGCCTCTGTCTTTGAGCGGCGGTACCTCTCCAGTAGGGAATACAGTCCAGAGTCTGGAAGACTTGGTGCTTGTCGTAGATCTCACACACCGTTCCCTTCTTCTGATACAGCAGGATGCAGTGGTCAGGAGACAAGCGCTGGTAGAAGTCAGGGCAAAGGTTTAAAGTCACCGCCTTCATCCACACCTGAGCCTTCACCTGGTTGACAGAAAGCCCAGACCTTTCAGTCACTTCAACCCCACACGGACGAAAACGCTCAAAGCGGCCCGTATCGGGAATTCAGAGTTGGGTCGACCTGCTCCACGGTCCAGTTCCCGGCCACGTCAAGCAGCAGAACGTCCGGGCCGCTCCCGCCTCGAGCCACAGAGGGCATCACAAACTCAATGGTGATCTGGTCCATGGAGGCGCAGGAGGAAGGGGTGATGGCTTTCTTTCTCCTCCTCCTCCTGCAGTGCGGCACTTCAGGTTCTTCGTCACTCACCTGGATCGACCGCCTGTCCATCCCCTAGCTTCAAAAACAACATTGTTTCCATCATTACCATCTTATTTCCATACCTTCAGCCTCCTCCTCTTCCAGCAGTAATGTATTTCCAAAAAGGTTTGCATGATTTCCCACAATCCCTTACTCGTGTTGACCTTTGCTCTATGCAAAACACTCTTATTGGGAGAATATTTAAGCAGCAGCTGCAATAAAATCCTACATTAACGTAGGCCGGTTCACATCATGGTCATCTCTAGTGTAAATATTTCAACCACAAACCATGACATCTCCACCCCGTGCTCCTCTGATGTTTAAGAGCTCTATACTGACATCTTTTTGGACCAAACTGTTACTGATTTACCAAAAAAATGTACGATTTTTTAAATAATCTCATTTAAAACTGAATCTTCAAAGAAAAGAAAACAATCAATAATCCTCACTGTGCCAAGTTTAAAGACTTTTTGGCAAACCGTGTAGTTTTTTCAAATACTACGTTTTTTTAGAGACATCGTGTTGATGAGCAGAATTGAAAGCAATTCCCACTCCGATCATCTTTTGATCAATAAAATCAATCCCGGTGGTACCCGCTCCATCCAGACCAGAACCTCACACCATAAGGACAGCTTTCCCCCCACTGTCATAGCATACATTAACAGAATTAGCTTAATCAAGAGCATTTGCTTTACTGTATTTGTATTTATGTTGTGTTAATATATATATGTTTTGTTTAATTACTTTTCTGGTTTAGTTTAGCTCCAATTGCTGCAAAATCACTGGTGGTGCTTCTTAAAGGAGTTACTCTAAAGTAACTAATAATAATAATAATAATAATAAGCTTTTTTTATAGAGCACTTAATTTGCCCACTCAGGCCCAAAGTGCTGTACAATGATAGAGGAAATAAAACATACAATAAGATTAAAAGTATGCAACAGCATGCTCTAAGTAACACCAATAAAAACAAAAACACATTCCAAACAGTACATTAAGAGAATAAATAAAATATCATAGCATAAAAGAGAAGAAACCACTTCACTGTGTATTAAAAGCCAATTTAAAAAAGTGGGTTTTAAGAAGAGACTTAAAAACAGGCAATGAGGACGACTCTCTAACATGAATTGGAAGATCATTCCAGAGTTTCGGAGCTGCTGCAGCAAAGGCACGGTCCCCTCTGAGTTTGAGTTTGTTTTAGGAACTTTTAAAAACAGCTGGTCAGCTGATCTCAGAGGACGGGGGGACGTAAGGCTGTAGCAGCTCAGAGAGGTAGACCGTGTGCCGAACCGTGTAGGATTAAAAACAAATAAAAAGAATCTTAAAATGAAATCCTAAAAATGAACGGCGCACCCAGTGCAGCGACGCCAAAGCTGGGGAGATGTGATTATTTCCGTTTCTGGTTAAGAGACGAGCAGCTGCATTTTGCACTAGCTGGAGTCGGGCAATTGCTGACGCGCTAACTCCCACATATAGAGATTACAGTAATCCAGCCTGGTGGTGATAAAGGCGTGATCACTGTTTCGAACTGCGTGAATGACAGGATTGGTCTGACTTTAGCAAGTGCCTCAGGTGAAAAAAGCTAGACTTCACTACAGAATTAATTTGTTTATCCAGTTTCATTCAGAGTCCATCTTGACTCCTAAATTTGTTCCATAGATGTAACATATTCATTAAAG
Organism: Oryzias javanicus; assembly: GCA_003999625.1. Classification (NCBI taxonomy): domain Eukaryota; kingdom Metazoa; phylum Chordata; class Actinopteri; order Beloniformes; family Adrianichthyidae; genus Oryzias; species Oryzias javanicus. Next base: position 25,935,881 of record CM012459.1, on the reverse strand, counting down.
AGCCAAGATTTGCTGTGCAGACCCAGAGCTGTCGCAAAGACAATTACTTCAGTTTTGCTGTCATTAATACTTAAAAAATTTTTTTAACACGTGTTTGAGTTAGAATTTATTGAAGACAGGACAGTATAGACCAGGGGTGGGCAAACTACGGCCCGGGGGCCACATGCGGCCCCTTAAGCTACTTAATGTGGCCCTCCAAATTAAAAATACATTGAATCAAAAATCCTAATTATTGTTTTATTTTCATTGTATTTCTGGTTTCTTCCCATGAATGTGTTGTTCTCTGACGTTCGTGTGTGTTCCTTTCTGAGTCAGATGGTGATCTTTCAGATATTCCTACACCACATAAATGCAGCATTTTCTTGAGTTCACATTTTCCTCTGAAGAACATCAACCCATTGGATCACCCAAAAGAGAACAAAAATCAAAATTTAGAAATTAAAATTCCCAAATTTTCTGTTTTTAAATTAATATATGTGAATTTGAATCCAAATTAAAGAATGTTTTTCTCTAAATTCCATAGTATTTTTTTAGTTTATGAGGTTGATTACCCAATTTCTCCTTCCATCTGCTCCTTGTCCGGCCCTTATGCCAAATTTTAGAACCCTTTGTGGCCCACGAGTCAAAACATTTGCCCACCCCTGGTATAGACGGTATTCTTCATCTAAGATGAAGGTTTTAGCTCTGTAGAGAAATTGAGTGTTGGTGTTAGACTGGGGACGGAGCTGTCCTCTTCCTGGAGGGAGCGGTTCACATCGTGCCGACGTCAGCACGTTTCCAACCGCTCGTTTTCGTGGGTATAGGAGGGCGCAGGTTTTCAGAAGATTACTCTTAAATGCATGAACGGATCAAAATATCACTTTGGGGTTCTTTAAAGTGAGGAATAAACAGTAAAATACACTTAAAACCTCAAAAAGTATAATTTTCATGGTAGCCCCTTTTAAGTTTACAGATTTACATGATTTAAAAATGCAAGAAGTCAAACTTTTCTGTCAATATGACATTAGTGCATCATCTTGCTTTTTTTTTTACACCTTTTATTATTTATAAAACAAAGCAAATTAGTTAAAGAATATATGAGTTTATGCATATAAATGCAATTATTTAATAGCTTTGCCTCTGAACAGCATATATGGCACCGCAGAGGATAAGAATATAAGATTTTAAACATCTAAAAAAACAAACTAAAACAAACAAAGACCAAAAAAAAAAAGCTTAAAAAAAAAAAAAAAAGTTTAGCCTTTTCAAATCCAATAGAGAGATATTTCTTCAGCCTAGATTGGAACATTTTAAGCTTAAAATGAAAAGTATATATAAAAAAGGTACCTTCCTTACTTTTAGTACAGACTGAGTACACTTAAAGAGACTACTTTGTTACCAAGGGTAACCTAATACTTTACCTGTCAAACTAAAAGCATTAAATGATTAGAAAGGCAAGTTAAAGTGTAACTTTACAGTTAAAAACCAGGATGTTTTTGTCATAAAACTCTGATCCAGCTCCAGTACTGTAACCAAAAGTGACAGTACATCAAAGGTGGGCGGAGTTTGGACTGACATTAGAACGTGAGCATTTATTTTGTCACCTACCTGGACGGTGTTTGAGCGCGCGGTAACGATAAATATCTACTGCATACAGTCCTGTCTTTACTGCTGAGCATATTAACGTGATTTTCCTCTTCACTAAATGTCCAAAAGTCCCTGGAGTTTCCCTTCTGCTTCTGCGGCATCAGCAGAGGAAGCGAGCGAAGCAGGAAGCAAACATGATACTCGTTTCTAGAAAACACAGCCCGCTGTTCACCACCGCCCTGCTTTACGGTTCTGTTTGGGTTTCAACTTGCAGTGAGTGTCGTAAAAAAAAAAAAAAAAAAGTGGTTAAACTCTGACGGTGTGTGCAGACTGAGGTCAGCTAGCAGAAGCCGGACCGGTACCGGCGTCCATGTAACGGTCCAGCTTCCGCCGCAATAATGGCCAGTAAAAGCCTCAATATTTTCACCGGACTCACCAACTGAGACAGACGGCGACGACAGCCAGAGGTTCGGGCGAACACTTCCACATTTATGCGACTCCAAGGCGGACCAACACAGACTTTACACCACTTTCTGAAGTTTGCCTGCAGAAACCGGTTTCAGGAAATGAACTTCTTCAATAAAACTTTGTCACCACCGGCAGAAACACAAAACTTCCGGGTTCTTTCAAAATAAAACATTTGTTTCCCAGTTGTATTTACTTTTTAATATACAAGAAAATATAACTACAGGTATATCAAATAATATTTGTATGAAAAGACGGGCATTTTTAAACGTTTCTCTGTAAATGACCAATATTTGGCTAGTCGAAATAGAATATTAGACCCAGGAGAGGAAGAAGACAGAACAGTCAATAGCGAGAATGAGAACACAACTTCCGGGTTTTATTTCAAAATAAAGTTTTTATTTTTAAATTCTAGTCATCTATATCCTATACACAAAACCACAATTCTTCTATTTGTGTTAAGAACTATTTATTTGAAAGGACATATGTTTTTAATCTGTTCACTTTAGATAAACAACATTTGGGAAGTACGAAGAAAGAATTTAGACCCAGGCGAGGAAGGAGACAGAAAGGATAACGAAACTTCTGGATTCTTTCAAAAATATTTATTTAGTTTCGTTTTCAATTTCTATTTCTTACAGATGCACGGATCTGCCACCCAATGGAAAAAAAAAAAAAAAAACCTTGTCGCTATGTTTTAACGTAATAACGTCTGAACTTCAGTAATTTCTTCTTTTTTTTAAAAGTAAAAAATTTTCTATTCAACGTCTGTTAAACATAATTCACGTGACAAGAAAGACATTTTCCAACTTTCTTCTGTAAATAAATTATATTCGGGAAGTAAAAAGAGAGTATTAGACCCAGGGGGAGGAGCAATAACTATAAAATGTCTAATTTTAAACACTATGTCCTTTTTAGTTGAATAAAACATGAATATGCGTGTGTTAAACGCTGTTCATTTTACAGGACAAATACTTCAAACGTAAATCTGTAAATAAATAATACTTGGGAAGTAAAAGGTGTTAGATATTTTTGGACATTTTATATATATATTTTCTTTTCTGGCAATAAAAAACACTGAACACAGCTATAATCTTTAAAGCCTTGCAAACCAGCTAGAATTGGAATTGTATTCAACTTTTTTTCCTTCTGGTATTTTCTCATTGATTTTCTCTTTGTTTTTTCCAAAATAAAAGGCTGAAGTACAGTTGGACGAACGGGATAATGTGTATTTGCTGCCCTCTGGTGGCAGCTGGGATTGTAAGAATCACTACAATACTCAAAAAAATTAAATTCTGAATTATTTCCTCTTTTTGAAGTACTGTTTTTTCACAAATAAAAAAGGTACATTTGAGCCTTTTATTTTACAATCCATCCTTTGAAAACAAGAGTTATTATCAATTCAATCAGTTAATTTTGTCTCTTAAATTGTATAGGGATTTTTCCCATAGACAAAATATGTAACATTTTGCCTAAGAATAAAGCAATAGTTTCTTTTTTTTAAATTCTTTGTTGATTCTCTTTATATAACTCACAATTGCGTTTTTTTAAGGGTATTAGTGTTTCAAGTACAGTTTAAGGAGGGCTGTAAACATACTTTAGTTCAGGGTGTCAAACTCAATCGCACAAGGGGCCAAAATCCAAAATGGTTGCGGGCGAAACAGAATAAACCTTTATTTAACACTCTAAAACTAAAATTTGTATAACTTTAAAACGTGAACCTTTTCTCATAATTATAAGATATATAGTATTAGCTGCAAAAATGACAGTGTGAATGCTGTAAGCTGAATTTGGCGCACTGAAGATGCGAGTGCTGGTAGCTGAACATGCTATAATTGATAAATGAAAACACTGAAGTTGACAGCTGAAAATGCTGAAGCTAATAGCCAACTGGCTAAATGTCAAATTAGCCTGAAAAAACTAAAAAAAAAAAAAAAAGCTGAAAAAATAGACATATTTCAAAATAGCCACAGAGACTAAAAAATAAAAAAATAAAATAAAATTTAAAAAAACAAATAAATAAATAGGAAAAGAAAAAGCCCAAATTAGTCAAAAACAGGCTGAAATATTTGCTAAACTCCCCAATGGGGAAAAAACAAACTAGAAAAAAAAAAAAAAACCTAAATTAGCTAAAACAGCTTAACAGCTAACAGAATATCAATTTTTAAAACTATAAATTTTCAACATAGTTATAATTAATACAAAGGCAGGAATATCGTTCCAAAATAAATCAACTTAACCTTAAACTAGATTTGCATTCCCTGAAGAAATTGCGTCTGATTGCTGAAAGCAATACCGATCTGAAACATTCTAAAAGCTGCAAGCGTTTGAGACCTTCTGTTCGACCGCGCACACGCAAGTTTCGTCCGCGTAGGTCAGTACTTTCGGAGATATTAGAGGAAACGTCAGGATTGGCTGCAGCGCCACCTACGGCAGCACCGTTGTGAAAGTTGTTGCGCTGACTTATCTTACACTGTGGAAAAAGTCTTGAAAGTTTGGTGAAGTTATGTGAAACTGTTAAGGAGCTGCAGCGTTGCAAACATTGCAATTCAGCCTGTCTAATTTTCATGACGTATTACGCTAAAACCGTACGGAACCATGGAAAACGGATTTTACCATTGGATTTGTGGTAGCCCAAATAGGCTATGTGCAGAAAACTGTAAAGATTAGTCAAAGTATGTGACACGGGGAGTCAAAAAAGTGTTTTGCGAAAAATCGTCAATTGAGAAAAAGTCTTACACAATAGAGATCACAAATGATTATAGGCTATTGTTTTCCTATCCAATGAATCACAAAGCAGTAAAAGGTAGGGCTTAAGACAAATGCACTTGGAAAATAAGGTCTTAACACTTAAGTGCTCCAACTGACCACCTGGTGGCGCAATAGAGCCAAAATTGATTGAGCATTTAAAGATTGGTCTGAAGTATCTACTTACAAAGTTTCATACCAGTTGATCAACTACTTTTCAAGATAATAGGGATTTAAGGTTTGTCCCATGTTATTTTGATAGGGGGAAAAAATATTTTTTAAAAATTCATATAAAATCAACCGTAAACCCAAATGGTATAAAGTTTTAAACCAAACACCTCCCTTGATCAACTTACAAAATACAAGTGGTTGCATATTGATACATGCAATTAATTGGAAGATAACAGGACCCATCCAAAGTTAGCTTATCCTTCTTAAGTCACCACTAAGTGGCGCAGCAGAGCCCTATTTCTACTATGTTATACAAGTCTCCTCCTGCAACCTATGCGTTGAATTTTATGTAGCTAGGTTAAGTAGTTTTTAAGATAGAGGCTTTAACACCATTTCCTAAATTATAGCGCCACCTATTGGAATATTTTCATAAACTTTTCATACTTCTTTATCACTGTAGGATGAATGTATGTATCAAAACTTGTGTGAGTTTTGACAATCTTTGTAGGATTTTACAGCATGTTAAAAATCAGTGACCCACCCACCTCATTAGCAATGCATTATCTCCAAAACGGTAAGGAATTTCGCCAATTGAGTGGTTACCATTGAATTCGGGGTAGTCCAAATAGGGTATGTACCAATTTTGTCAAGTTTAGTTAAACTATGTTGAATTAGGAGCCAAAAACGTGTTTTACGAAAAATCGCAAATAGCGAAAAATCTAGTTAGACGGAAGTCCATGGTCCCAATTTTGAAAATGTTCATTAGCATCCAAGGAACACACAGAAAAGAAAGCATAAATTTCTGACCTACGGTATTCGAGATAGAGGCCAAAAACGAATTGCTTACTAAAACGACCACCTGGTGGCGCTATATAGCAGTGCATTGAGCTACAATTTTAATAGAACGTGTAGTTTACATAGACTACAATATTGTAAAGTTTCATGCAATTATCTTTAGTACTTTTGAAGATATAAGCATTTAAAGGTGCTCACAATGCAAAGTCAATGGGGAAAAATAAATTCATAAAAATATTATATTAAATCAACCCATAACTCCAATTAAAAAACTGAATACACGCACACGTCACACCACCATCCTACATACTGTATAAGTTTCAGCTTTCTAGCTTCTAAACTGTAGGAGGAGTATAGGCCGGCAAACTTTTTGACGGCAATAGAAAATATAACTAGATTGCAATTCCTGAAGAAATTGCGTCTGATTGCTGAAAGCAATACGATCTAAAACACTGCACAGCCGCAGCATGTTAACCCTTCGCTCTCCTTGGGGTCCAGATGGCTCCAACCACATTTTGTTATGCGATTTCTTCCATGACAAATGTGGACGAAGTGGGACAGGTTTTTATGTCTGCCATGGACATTAGTGAAACTCCGAAATCAGTGAAAAAAAAAAGTTCAGCGCACTGTCCTGTGGTGTCCAGATGACCCCACTTTAATGTAAACAAGCTAAGGAGAACGGAAGGGTTACAGACCTCCCGTCCGACGCTCGCGCCAAGTTTCGTCCGCGTAGGTCAAGTACTTTTGGAGATATTAGAGGAAAACGACAGGAATTGGCAGTAGCGCCACCTACGGAGCACTGTTGTGAAAGTTGTTGCGCTTGCTCATCTTACACTGTGGAAGAAGTCTTGTAAGTCTGGTGAAGTTATGTGAAACTGTCAAGGAGCTGCAGTGTTGCAAACATTACAATCTCAGCTTGTCTAAAATTGCATGACGTGTTACGCAAAAACCGTACGGAACCATGGAAAACGGACATTACCATTAGATTTGTGGTAGTCCAAATAGGGGACGTGTAGAAAACTGTAAAGATTCGTCAAAGTACTGACAAAGGAAGTCAAAACAAGTGTTTTGCGAAAATTTTAAATGAGAAAAAGTCTTACACAATACAGATCGCTGATGCACTATGGAAATTATTTTACTATCCAATGAATCACAAAGCAGTAAAAGGTAGGGCTTAAGACAAATGCACTTGGAGAATAAGGCCTTAAAACTTTAGTGCTCAACTGACCACCTGGTGGCGCAATAGAGCCAAAAATGATTGAGCTTTTAAAGATTGGTCTGAAGTAATCTACTTAGAAAGTTTCATACAAGTTGATCAACAACTTTTCAAGATAATAGGGATTTAAAGTTTGTCCCATGTATTTTATGGGGGGAAAAAATATTTTTAAAAATTCATATAAAATCAACCATAGACCCAAATGGTATGAAGTTTTAAACCAAAAACCTTCTTGATCAACTCAAAAAAATACAAGTGGTTGTATGTTAAAACCTGCAACTATTTGGAAGATAACAGACCCATCCAAAGTTAGCTTATCCTTCTTAAGTCACCACTAGGTGGCGCAGCAATGCTCTTTTTCTAGTATGTTATACAAGTCCCCTCCTGCAACCTATGTGCTGAATTTTAAGTAGCTAGGTTGAGTAGTTTTTGAGATAGAGGCTTAAACACCATTTCCTAAATTATAGCGCCACCTATTGGAATATTTTCCTAAAACTTTTCATACTTCTTTATCACTGTAGGATGAAGCTAAATTTCAAAACTTGTGAAGTTCTGACAATCTTTGTAGGATTTAGAGCATGTTAAAAATTTGTGACCACACCCACCTCATTAGCATTACGATTATCTCAAACACGGTTAAGAATTTCGCAAATTGAGTGGTACCATTGAATTCGGGTAGTCCAAATAGGTATGTAAGATATCTTGTCGAGTTTGGTCAAACTATGTGGAATTTGGAGCCAAAAACGTGTTTTACGAAAAATCGCAAATTGCGAAAATCTAGTCCGACGGAAGTCCATGGTCCCAATTTGAAAAACGTTCATTAGCATCCAAGGAACACACAGAAAAAGAAAGCACAAATTTCTGACTTACGGTATTCGAGATAGAGCCAAAAACGTATTCACTTTTCAAACGACCGCCTGGTGGCGCTATAGAGCAGCATTGAGCTGCAATTTTAATAGAACGTGTAGTTTACTATATTCTAACATACTAAAGTTTCATTAAATTATCTTTAGTAGTTTTTTAAGCTATAAGCATTTAAAGGTGCTCACAATGTTAAGTCAATGGGAAAAATAATTCATAAAATATTTAATATAAAATCAACCATAAGTTCAATGCCTAAACAAAATACAAGCACACTTCTCATGACCAAGTCCTACAAACTGTATAAGTTTCAGCTTTTTAGCTTCTAAACTGTAGGAGGAGTAGCGCGCCAAACTTTGACGGAATAAGAAAATAGAATAAGAAAAAAATATAATAAAGTAGTAGATAACATACTCTGATTGCTTTCAGCAATCAGACAACTAGATTTGCAATTCCCTGAAGAAATTGCGTCTGATTGCTGAAAGCAATACCGATCTAAAACATCCTGCAGGCTGCAATCTTAAAGACCTTCCGTCCGACGCGCACGCCAAGTTTCGTCCGCGTAGGTCAATACTTTGGAGATACCTGAGGAAACACAGGAATTGGCTGTAGCGCCACCTATGGGACACATGTTGTGACAGTGTTGTGCTTACTT